>OY757905.1:57098364-57135864 GCA_963585895.1 Sepioteuthis lessoniana | reverse complement strand
TCCGTAGTACTTGCATTCCTTATAGACCAATGAAAATCTCATCCTGATTTTAAATGCATTTCTATATTAAAATTTATTGCTAATATATTTATGCTATCCATGTAATAGATCTATTCTGTCAGCGATACATTAATTTCTCATATCGTGATAATCCTAACTGCTTTTCAATGTATTTCTTTCGATGACGAATCATGTCAGTTATCCCGGGAGCGCATGGAAATGGTCCTAAACGCTTCTAACGAAAGAATAAAGAAATAGACGAGTCGGTCGGTTGGTTGTTATCATGGTATATTAACCAGTGATGGGTCATTTTATTGGGTTTAAAAATTATACTCTTATACGGTTCAAAAATGTATCCTCCTTTGCTTTTTGTACTGGTAAACACATTTTTTGTTATTAATTAGTATATTCAGACTATTGACCTCATGTTCATAGTCGTACACACAACTTTTCGGCCGATATGCTCTTCATCCTTCTTCAGGTGTTACATATCAAACTCGAGAGTCCACACAAAATCTCGAACCGAACCCTTTATTTGAACCTCAAATCCGTTAACCATGACCAGGTACATGTGTTAAGTTATAGTAAATATTCGTTGTTATTCTTACCTGATGTTGGTGTTGTATAGTCACATACATATTCATAATACAGATATAAGCGGAAACATAGTCAACAATAATGACGAACTTCAATGAACGAACGAACACACTTCTTTATAAAAGTATATCTCTTGCACTTTATTCTCGGAAGGGTTGATGTTGGTTGTATATGAGAAATGAGCTGGAGACGGGGACTGACTGCTATATTGACCCAGCAGTACTTCTTTCTCATCTTGGCTAGGTTGCTCAACCGTGGGTCACCGAGGGCCCAAAGCCCTCTGTCTGCTGCTAGCTCTCAATTCGGCATCTTGTCTCCAACTGACCGTTTTTCAAAATCCCCAAATTCTCAGCCCATCGCTTCCGAGCGTGATGTCATTCACACTCCAGTCCATTTCCTATCTGGGGTTTATTATGACAATTGTGATTGTCATATCCTCTGCGTGCGAGCGTAGACTCTACCCAATGTCTGTGCACCTGAACTAAGAGCCGAATCGTTCAAAGCCCAACCAAACTGAATGATAAACTATAATTAACGAAAAATGATTAATACAAAAAATCATTCTGCAATTATATAACAGTTGGGATTGAACCTGCAACCTCCAGATGATCTCACTCAGAAGCACTTTCTAATCAAACGCCTTATCCATTGTACCATGTGTTCTTGCCGAACCATTCTTGTTTAAAAATCTCAACCCGATCTATTTGACTCAATCATTGAATTCTAACAGGTACAACCACACTGGGTTAGAGAGAACCTGGGAATAATAGAAACAAAGACGCGACTCCACACTTTCCAAATCTGGAGCCCCACAACCCAATTCAGTTTAATGTCATACCCAGGAAATCCTTGCCAGGATACAATCTGCGTATTCAAGCCCCTACAAACAGGGCGGTTGTCTAAAAATCTTGCGCAGAAACTAAGATGAAAATACTGTTGAGGCTTTAGACAATCATAAATGGAAGCCTTGATGAAAAATTAATGGAATTTATGTTCCATACAGAGCTTTAGGTCATAATGATTTCAAATTAACTCAAAATTTCAAAAATAATCTCGTGAATAAAGAGCGTGTTATGAAAAGATTTGTCTGTTTTTATATGGGGAAGAGAATGTGGGAATGTTTATATAACGTTTCTCTCTGTACGAGCTTCATCAGATAATAGTTTGGAAAAAAGTTTCATTTTAGGAAAATATTGAATTTTACCTCTGTTAATTAAGCTGTCATGGTTACATAATTTGGTTAATTTTTAGGGTGGGGGTTATGGCATATCAACTTTTTGTAGATTATCTAACGCCAGATCCATTTTTGTACAAATAAACAGTTCTATTTCAAACAATTCAGTTTAGCATAAGTACGCAGTTTAAATGTCAAAACAGTTCTATTTCAAGCAATTATGTTTAGCATAAGAACACAGTTTAGTTCTATTTGACCCATAGATAGGATCCTATCTGGTGCTACCACTCCGGGCCAGAGTGGGCCTGGGAGCGATGGCAATGAAGGAGTACTCCGCATTCCCCAGACATCCAGCATTACTGGTGGCTCATCATCAGATTGTCTAGTGTCATATCTAGGACACCCGTTGAGGGAGTCTTACCTTTTGCAGAGGTACAGTCGGTGTATTTTACAGTCCCAGCCGACTGGGCAACGTAATTAGGAATGTCGATCGATACGAAACTTTAAAAAAAGCAAGAAACGAAACTGTTCCAAATTTTTACGTATGATCGTTATCTGAAGTGTGAATCAAAAGAAGTAAAACTATTATTGTTGTGTGAAGTGAAATTATAACTAAATAATGGATGTTGGGCATGAGATTTTGTTATTCTCACCGTTTAATCTCAATTGGTTATCATATGAGTATATAATTATATTTCATAGAATTTTGTTTTGCTTTTGCTGAAATTATTAAAGATTATAGAATATAATTGATTGATTGATTTTAACGACAAGTTAACATCTCTAGGGTTATTTTAAGACTAAAGGTTAGGGGATTGCGTTCATTGTACGTTTATATTTACATTTTGGAGTAGTTGTTTCGTATTTGCATTTTACATATAGTTTTATCGAACACGAATGATTTTTAAACGCATCTTTTTGGGACACAAACAGCTAATACCACTTTGGGTCAGAGTGTACCCCGAAGTAATGTGTACCCCATTTTCTCCAGGTGTCCAGAATTGGAGCCCTACCATTTGATACATTTTGGTGTTATACCCAGAATAATATTTTTTGCGATGGGGCTTATCACTTCTCTGCAGTGGATAAAGTCAGCGTTTTCTAAGCCCCGCCCCACACCGATAGGGTTAGAAAAAATATAGAATGCGATTGCTACTCATATGTACTTTAGTAGTAATATATTTTCGGTGTCTCAACTGGCTAAAAAATAAACTGTAAGTTAGAATTAGTCGACTATTCAGTCGGTGACGGCCAACGAACTTAAATCTGAAATTTCAAACTCGTCAAAGTCGCCCAAATTATGAAACATATTCTTAAAAATGACGCAGTCCGATTTAGATACATCTGCTCAATATCTGCCGACGGTCAATAATAGTTTTATACACTCAACAATTGCTGCATTAACCTACGTCAATCGCTATTTTTATATACAGACTGCCCTTGACTAGCGTTATCGGTCATCTGCTGGATCCTCAGTGGGAGAAAAAAAAAAAGAGCAATTTCAGCAATTTGTTTGCTCTTAAAATGAACATAAATTACAATTAAAATGCTTCATCAGTGGGCGTTTTTCTTAGTCCTGATAAACTTGTGATTATCTGATTAACAAATCAGTTATCTCCGTTTTTTGTGGCCTTTCTGTTTTCGTATTTATACACCTGTATCTCGAAACTTAACAAATCCCAGTTTGTAACTATCTGCTTCTCTCTCTCTCTCTCTCTCTCTCTCTCTCTCTCACACACACACACACACACACACTAATTAAGTCCGATCTATCTATCTATCTATCTATCTATCTATCTATCGGCCTTTTGACCTCGGCTAGGACCTCAAAACTGTTGATTGTCGTTTTCATTTGTTGCTTTATTAACATGTACATATATTTAGCTTATTCTTGTGTTTCTTAACTCAATATGACGAAAGTCCTCTTATAATAATACATTTCTCATGAGACAGATGAAGTATGGATAACAAAAATGGCAAAATATGTCTTGTTATGTTTAAGCTTTCCTTAACCATATATAATTAAAATCCGCTTTAATTTACGAGTGTCTCATTGGACAGCTAAAGAATAGGACAACGCAATCTACTGAATTGTAAGTACAAAATTAATATGCCAATAATCCTTCGCTTTTATCAGGATGTATGGATAACCAAAAACGATAAAACCTGATAATGCTTTCAACAATAAATATATATTTATTTCCAGTATTAAGACACCGTCATACAACACTATAAATAATAGGACACACACACACACACACACACACACACACACACACACACACACACACACACACACACACACACAAAAACACACACACACATCGATGTACTATATAGTTTGGTTTGAATGTTTTTATGACATATCAACCATTGTAGGTTATTTAATGCCAAATCGATTTTTATACATATAAACAGCTCTATTTCAAACAATTCAGTTTGGCGTAAGTGAATTTTTTTTGCTTACAAACTGTTCAATGTAAAAACAGTTCTATTTCAAGAAATTCAGTTTACCATTAGTACACGGTTTATTTCTGTTTGACCCATATATAGGACTTTATCAGGTGCTACTAGTCGAGGCCAGAGTGGACCTGGGAGCAATGGCAATAAAGAGGTACTCCACATTTCCCAAAAGCTCCAGCATTACAAAAGCCTCACCATCAGATTGTTTAGTGTCATATCTAGGACACTCGTTGGGGGATCTTACCTCTCAGCACAGATGCAGTTGGTGTATTCTAAAGCCGGGGATTGAAAAATGTGCCAGGCTGGTAATGAAAAATGCCCAAAAGAAATAGCTGAGAGAATAGAATTACCAAATCAGGAAAGCATCAGAACACTTGGAGAGAAAGAAAATTACAAGTAGTTGGGAATATTAGAAGTGAACACCATCAAACAAACAGAGATAAAAGAAAAAGTCCGAAAGGAGTACTTCAAAGGAACAAGAAAACTTTACAAACCAAACTCTGCGGTAGAAATCTCATCAAAGAAAGAAACACCTGCGTAGTCTCCCTTGTAAGATATTCTGGACTATTCTTAAAATAGACAAGAGAGCAAGTGGACGAAAGGTGAATTAAATTGATATCGATGAACATAGTGTGACACTCGTGAGATGATATCGATCAAGAAAAGCAGGAGGAAAATGATTAGCCAGGTTTCATGATTACTTTGAGGCAATAGTTCAAGGGATCAAAGAATATACAAAAAAAAGGAAGAGTAGAGTGTTCGGCAATAGTCTGGGAGACCGGGGTTCAATCCCAGGTCGAATCATTCCAAAGACTCAAAAAATGTTACTTGATCACTCCTTGCTTAGCACTCAGCACTATAAGGTAAGGATCAAGAGTAAAGTGGAGCATTCCCCGGATTGAAGTAGCGCTTTCTACTACACCTCGGAGAAGTAGCGTTTGAAAAGGGAGCCTTCGAGTTACCCTCGACTAAGGTCACCAACCTTACTTACTTTATAACAGAAATATAAAAATAGGAAGAAAAACAACTGAATGGCTACTTCAAGCGAAAATCTAGGGAGATCGCACACGAATTGATCTGAACATGGCTAAGAAGAGGAAACCTCAAGAAAGAAACTGATTCTCTTTTGATACCAGCACAAAATAAAGCTACATGTACCAATGATATCATAGCCAAAATTGATAATGCACTTAAGATTTAGGAAGTTTAGGTTATATGTTTGTTGCAATTCGTATATTCAAGATAACTGAGAAAGGAGAAACACATCACGGAGTTTGACAATGAATTAGGTTTTACTACACAAGATACAGTGAACGAACCATCAATATTTGACAGGTGGCATTCACAATTCTCACTCCACTTTCTTTCGTCCGAGGGTTGCCTATTCATTGGAAACAAACGATTTCATTATTTTGCACTTTATTAGTATATGACAATGTTGAGATGAAAACGTTAATCACATAACAAGCGAATGCAGTTAACTGGTACAAAAGGATACAACAGTAGACACGAGTGGGTAGGAAAGGGGATCCACTGGAAATTGTGCAATGGATAAAAAATTCTCTCATACTCATAAATGGTAATGCACAAATGAGAATTTGTCCAAGTAAATAAGATGCATAAAATTCTTTGAGATTTTATGCTACAAATGGATCCCTCGATGCCGGTCAAATACTAGAACAAGAGTTGAATATCAAGTAAAAGAAATCTTGTCATTTAGCGGACTTTGCTGATTTAGCGGACCACTGAGGGAGAATGAAAGAAAGCGAACAGATAAACAAATTCTTGGGTCTTACTACAGAATTGAAAAAGTCGCTGAACGTGACAGTAATTGTAGCTGGTGACCTTGGAACCATTCCAAAAGTTTTGTAAAAAAGAGTGGAGGAATTAGTGATCAGAGGAAGAATGAAAGCTATCCAGACCATAGCACGGTTAAAATTAGATATGATACTTAGAAGAGTTCTGTAGACCTCATGAGACTTGCTATCACTCAGACTTCAATAATAAAAAAAAATGCCAGTTCAAACTGCTCTGAAAACTCGCAAGTAATAAAATAACAATAGTAATAATAATAATACCTCGACCTTGCTAGAGAATTGAAAAAGCTGTAGAACATGAAAGTAACGATTGTGCCAATTGTGATTGGTGCGTTAGGCACAATAACTGAAGGATTATTAAAAGGCCTGGAGGACTTGGAATTTGGCGGACGGGTAGAGACTATCCAAACGACAGCATTGCTAAGAACGGCCAGAATCCTGGGACGAGTCCTGGAGACTTGAGGAGACTTGCTGTCACTCAAACTCCAGTGAGTTTGAGAGTTTTTCACATCAGTGTTAGCTGATGTGAAAAACTCTAAAGGAGTAAATAATGATAATTTGCGACATCTCACACGAGAAAACCTGGAAACCCTTAGAGAGAGACTGAATCTCTTCTAATAGCAGATCAAAACAATGCCATAAAGATCAATCATATGAAAGTAAGAATAGATATGACGCAACAAAACAGCAGATGTGGGTTATGTGGTGATAGAGACAAAACGACCAGTCACATAATAAGCGAATACAGCAAACTAGCATAGAAAGCGTATAAGACTAGACACGGCTGGGTGGGCTGGGTGATCCACAGGGAATTGTGGAAGAAAGTTAAATTTGATCATACGGACAAATGATATTTACACAAACCAGGATCTGTCCCGGAGAATGAGACGCACAAACTCCTCTGGGATTTTGAAATACAAACAGATCATCTAATCTCGGCCAGACGACCAAACCAAGTAATAATCAACAAGAAAAAAAGAGAACTTGTTGAATAGTAGACTTTGCTGTCCTGGCTGACCACAGAGTAAAATTGAAAGAAATTGAAAAGAGGGATAAGTGCCTCGACCATGCTACGGAATTGAAAAACAGTGAAATATGAAAGTGACGGTAATACCACTTGTCATTTGTACACTCGGTACAGTCACGAAAGGATTGGTACTGCGACTGAAAGACTTGGAAATAAGAGGACGTGTGGAGACCATCCAAATTACAGAATTGTTTTGATCGACCAGAATACTGAGAAGAGTCCTGGAAACTTGAGGAGACTTGCTTTCACTCAAACTCCACCGAGAAACCATCAGCTGATGCTGATGAGAAAAACCCGAAATGGAGTAACAATAATAATGCCTTCAAATTGATATTTCAGTGCCAAAAGATTATAACATATCAGTGAAAGGATATAATAAAATAACTATAAACTAAGACCAGAAAATGATAACTGAAAAAAAATGTGGCACCTTAAAACTACCGCCGTGCCATTAATAGTAGAAGTTCTTGTTATGATCAAGAAAGGGCCAAATAAAAACATCAACAAGACACTGGACAGTCCCTGTCTATATGAAATACCAAAAATTGCAGTTTGCGGAATTTCTCATATCTTTCGGAGAGTATTATCAATATGATTGGAAAAGTATTAACTGAAAGTATAGCTGAGATACACAGAATCACTATTCCTCTCTAACCTAAATTTTGGATAAAGACACGGTGAAGGATTGTGAGAAAACAAAAGCTCAGCTGAAAATTAAATAATAGCAACAACAACAACGAGAATAAAACTTGATCATACAAACAAATGGTATACGTACAAACGCGAATGCGTCCAAAAGTATGGGACCCATAAAATTCTCCTGCGATTTTGAGCTACAATCGGATCAGCAAATCCTAGCCAGAAGACCACACCTAGTTAGAATTAACAAAAAAATTAAGTTGTCATTTAGTAGATGTTGCCGTTTTGGTGGACCAAAGAGTGAAACTCAAAGAAAGCGAAAACCTAGACAAATATTTGGATCTTGCTAGAGAACTGAAAAAAAAGTGTAACCTGAGAGTGACGGTGATATCAATTGTTGTTGGTGCGGTTGTAATAGCCCCAAGGGGAATGGAAGAAATACAAGAGGAATTGAAAATCAGAGGAAGAATCAAGCCTATCGAGATTACAGTATTATTAAGATTGGTTAGAATACTCAGAAGAGTCCTGGAGACCTGAGAAAACTTGGTGTTACTCAGACTCCAATGAAAGCAGACCAGCTAACGCTAGTGTGAAAAACTCACTGGCACTGAAATAATAATAATAATAATAATAATAATAATAATAATAATAATAAAACTGGCAAGTGACCAAGGAATGGTTTAGTTGCTCTTGTAAGGTTCTCTCTTATTGGGTAACGTGACCTTCAAACGTTCTTTGGCGTTTGTCCACGTTTCGATCACATACAAAAAAAGGATCAGTGAACTGTTTAATGAATTATTAACCATGAACATATTTAACAACATTTATACATTTTCTAATTGCTATTAGGCCTTTGACTCAAAATTGATCGGGTATTATAAACCCTGGAAGATAGACAGCCATTTGCAAACAGAGATCAATTGTTGGTACACTGTAACAGTGGTTTTGCATTTACGGCATCTGAGCGCTTGAATAGTTATTTTGACCCCTTCCCAGAATAAAATAAGATATATTCCTGCATTAATTTACTGCTAACAGTTTACCAGAACTCGGAATGTCATTTTAAAGAAATTCCTCACATATCTATATTACTTGAATATGGGTTTTACAAGCATGCATGTGGAATGAGGTCTGTGGTTGCTAAAATATAGGCTTAAATGCGAAAACTTAAAATATGAGATTAAGCTACAAATACCACACCCATAATGCCAAATTAAAATGGTCCATTCTATACAGAGGCATACATACATTTATTCATTTCTATCTATCTGGAGCGATCGTAATATAATGGTTGCCATCGGAGGAAATGAACCCGAACACCCGAGTTCAAATCTTGGACGCGGCCAATCGCGTTTCACATTGTGCAAATACCATTGAGAAAGAGATGAATCTAACAATTTTTCCTTCGGCGATGAATCAAACCTGTTAAACTCCGTTTATTAAATTGACCTTGTGTCACATTCTGCTCGTGCCAAGGGGTTGATTAGATAGGTAGATAGATCTAACAATAGTTGGAATTCTAAACTCATAAGATCCACGAAATATTTTCATTATCAGTTCCTGGGCCTGAAACTAAAAAAAAAAAAAAAAAAAAAAAAGAACGAACAGACACGCAACCTTTATTTGATATCTAATGCCGTTCTGGAAACAGAAATAATGGTGTTTCTAAAAATACAAAATATTAATTGACTTTTGCTGCCATCTGACCCGACGCTTTCAGGCTCTAAAAATACTTTTTCCAAACACTAGCCAATCCAAGGTCACGGGAAATCCGGTGTGATAACGCCCCGTACGGTAACGAGGGGAAAAAGAGGAAGGGTTATCAACTTCGAACGGCTGGTTGCCGGACCTGGGATACCTTTCTCCCACCTCACACGGCATCGAGGTTGATGTGACTAAAAAGTAATCGATAACCTTTAACCTGATTAAGTAGAAAATGTTAGTCACTCACTAAATACGTTTTCCGTGGAGTCTTGATCTCTCATAACTAATTGTTCTTTCTCAGTTTTCCAGTCGATTTTAAGATTTGGAGTTGTTCTGTTCCTTTTTAATTCTTTGCAGTATTTTGAAATTCTGGCAGTCAGCAAAGGTTTTAACGTAATCTAACAAGATCTTAACAAAGCTAAGGAGTATCACATTGTGATGGAAAGGTTGCACAGTGACGATCCCAAAGGAGAAGAGGTAATGAGTTTATCATGGAATTTACCATCTAAAATATGTGATTACCTAACCTTTCCGACACGAGTAGAGTGTGACACAAGGTCAATTATTCAAATCAGGAAAAAAGATGATTTTCCTTGATTTGAAAATAATGTAAGCATTACTCACACACACATACACACATATATATATATATAGTATGCAGAAGTAAAATTAAGAATATTCCAGTATAATAATAATAATAATAATAATAATAATAATAATTGACTCTTTTATAAAACAATATTGATTTTAATAGCAAAATATAAGCAACAAAATTTGAAGATAGACACAGAACAATAGATTTACTCAATTTGGCCACAATTTTTTCCAATGATGGTAAAGTGGGTTAAAGTGTTCGCCAGTGGTTTGGGAGACCTAGGTTCAATCCCAGGTTGCGTCATACCAAAGACATTAAAAATGGTACTTGATACCTCCTTGGTTAACACTCAGCACTATAAGGTACGTATCAAGGGTAAAGTGGAACAATCCAGGGAAAGGAGTAGCGCCCTCCCCTTCACCTTGGTGTAGTAGCTATTGAAAAGGGAGCCTTCTGGTCGCGCTCGACTACGGTCGCCAACTTTACACGTCTTCAGAATAATTTACATGACTTAAAAATAAGTTCTTCGGACATTTTGTTCCATTTCTCCTTAATAGAATTTTTAAGTGAACCAATATTTGGATAGGAAGTTGCATTTGTTTTATTTTCTAAAACGCCCCATATTGTGTAATCAAGAGAGTTAAGGTCTGGGCTTGATGTAGGCCATAAAGAAATTATTTCGGAAATTTTTTTGGTTTGGTTTCGGCGTTAAGCAAATCATTGATTCTTTGTCGTTTCTTTACTTGCTCACTCATACTGGGTTGAATTTTAATGAAAAAGTGCTTGAATGATAGAGCTAATTATTTCGGAAATTTTTTTGGTTTGGTTTCGGCGTTAAGCAAATCATTGATTCTTTGTCGTTTCTTTACTTGCTCACTCATACTGGGTTGAATTTTAATGAAAAAGTGCTTGAATGATAGAGCTAATCATTAAAATTTTGTTTAAAAATTATTCCATACTTTGCTTCCCCACCCTGTATAGTCATCAAAATAAAGACATTGTTCTAAAATCGTTTTTTTTTTTTTCATATTCAGAAAAGTGCTCAATACTGTTAAGTAGGACAGGATAAAACTAAAACAAATGAATCTCAACTGATATCTTATACATGAAACTGGATTGTCGTGAAATGACCGGATATATATATTTTTTTTTTCAATCAAAATAAACTAAATTTAACAGATTGATTCTGTTGGTTTAATTTTCTGGGTTTTTTTTTTTTTTGCGAATTGATCATATTATTGGGTCATATTTGAAAGCGGGGATTCCCCACAGCGTAGTGCTAGTCCGCTACGTCGTTGTAAGCGAGTTCGAACTCCATTCGTGCTATTGCGTTCACTTTCAGACTAATACCCCTGGAAAAATTTTCAACCCTCTTATACCCCGCTCAGCAAATGGTTAAATAATGCCACTACTGCTCTTTCACAAGGGCTGATTTGGCATTATTATAAGGTTGATATGCCATTAAACAAAAAAAAAACCAGACCAAAACAAACCATATCTGTGATGGAAATGACCAAAGTTCATTTATTAAACTATAAAGATTATACGACTTTGACGCTAGTCTCTTGTTTATTTCGGGGTGTCCTGGCGGTGTAATGGTTAAAGCAATCGACTGCTGAATCGTAGTAAACGAGTTCGTACTCCAGTCGCGCTATTACGTTCACTTTCGGGCAAATAGTTGGCGACCATAGTCGAGGGTAACCCGAAGGCTCCCTTTTCTATAGCTACTACACTAAGGTGTAAGGGAGGGCGTTACTCCTTCCCTGGATTGCTCTATTTTACCCTTGATCCGTACCTTATATTGCTGAGTGTTAAGCAAGGAGGCATCAAGTACCATTTTTTGAGTCTTTGGTATGACTCGACCTGGGATTGAACCCAGGTCTCCCGGGCCATTGGCATGAACTCCTTTATCCTCCCTGCTATGGGTTAAATAGTACCACTACTGTTCTTCTAGGAGAATGGCATTAAATAACCTACAAAGGTTGATATGCCATTAAACAAAAAACCCAAACCCTCTTGTTTATTTCTTTTTTTTTTTATTGTGTCATATGGTGCAGTAGTACATTATGGATGTTTTGCTTATAGCTTTTGTAGTTTATCTATTTTTGTTATGGTTTTTTTTTCTCTTCTATATGTTTTTTGGTAGTTCAAAAATGAGTTTCAAGAAGCAGAATGGTAAAATTGTTTTAAAAAACCCTGAGAATAACTCCTTTTCAGTAGGTATTTACTTTGCCCTAATTAAAACTGATATAGCAATACACAACTAGTACGCATACTCGTACTGTGACAATAAACGGGTTAATAAATTCAGGCAAAACTTGGCAATTTGGTTCGTGAACTAAATGACCTATAGCTTTCTTTATCCTTAATTTTACAGGCGAATGGAAATTTGTGAACCATAGAATAACGGGTAGAATTCATTAAGTTAATGAATCAAAATCTCCATTCATTGTAAAGGATTAAGAATATACTGAGTCATTCAATTCAAAATCAAATCCAGGAAGTTAACAGATGTGGTGTATCTAACAGATGTCTAACTTTTTGACAATCATTTGTTTCGCGTCACGTCTGATCAGCAGGTCATACAAGTTGAAAATATTGAAAAAATTCGCGAAGAATTCTTTTAGTTAAAACCAGAATCTTTCTTTTATGATAGTATGTACAGAGTAGTAATGCCATAGAAATCTATAGAAATAGCATTATGATACTATGAATTCATATGAATAAAAGATTTTGACAAATAGTGTCGAAAACTTTTGCATCAACCTAATACATAGTGGATTGACTAATTGATTGATCTTAAACGCTGGTCAACCTATCAAGAGGCATTTTATACCTAAATGTTAGAAAATCGCATACATAGTGCGTTCATTATTACATTTTTGTGTCGTTGATTTTTAAGATGTTTTTTTCATAGATGGGACCCTAACAGGAACTATCGCTCCGAGTCAGAGTGGTGTAGCATATTGACCTTTGACAAACCCGCTAATCAGGGATTTCTCGGACAGGATGTTCCAGCCGGGTAAACAAAGTGATTACCAGAAAACAAGCGTGGGTGTAAGTAGCTCACGTGGGTTGGTAACCGGAAGCGAGTCATATGATTTGACAATCGGAACGCATGGGCATTGGGAAATTATATATACACAGGTACCGACGAGCAGTGACGGAGAGTCACGGTCAGCGAATACTCCGACGAGGCAGAGGCCATGTGGTCCCTCCGATTAGGAAGCAAAAGTGCCAAATGAAGCCCTGAATATGGAAGAACAATTTAAGTTAAGAAAAAGTCAATATAGCAGTCCTCAGCCAGTCCGTGCCCGCATCCTTCGTCTTCCTGTCTCTCTCACAGAAGTTTCGACCCTAAGAAAAAAGTGACTTTTTATGACCAAGTGTTATGGTCTATCATACTTCATTCATCACGGCAATATAACAGTGGACCTGGGAGTAATGACAATGAAGGGTTACTACATAGGCCCTAAATCTGAAGAACTAGATCATAACCATTAAACGCACTTTTGTATCATACTTGGACACCCTTTTAAGGGTGAGGGTATTACCCCTTTGCAGAGATACAGTCACAGGGCTACGTATTATATAGAGTATCACCCATAAACACTCTCACTAATTCCTTATGTAATTTTTACAACAAAGATAACAAGATTATATTATTGCAAGCGGAACAATATACAAGCAAAACGGATATTGTTCAGTATTATTTATTACTAAACTCTACATAATTGAAGCTAAATAAAGATGCAATACCATTATAACCAAGTGGGTAGCAATAGATATTTCTATAAAAACCTGTGCTGTACTTTGGTTGATAAGGGGAGTCGGAAAACTCGCCTGTGTAAAAATAAATTTATCAATGTACTGTAGTATTCTCTAGTGACACAAAGGTTGTCATTTGATATCGAACGGAACTCAAAAAGCCTTCATCGCCGTTTTACGTTCAGGTGTTGGAAAGAAGTCGACAAATACGTTTTATGTGTTAGATTCTCACCTTTATTGTGGCGTTGATTCAAAAGAGCCGACCCTTTTGTTTATGGGTCAAGATCCCTATTGTCATTTTTGAAGGGGGGTGAAATTATTAACAAAGTCATTTTAAAGTATTCCCTGAGAGCTTAGACCCGCTAAGGACTTAGAATTACCGGCTTTCACTTGTGCAACTGCTTTGCTTTGAGTTTGTGTTCCGACTGACTTTTAGAATCTAACTAAATCCCTCAGACCCTTGTCTCTCCTAACATGTGACATGTATTGCCCAATTAAAGTGTAGAACCCAACTAAACTTTATTTTATCTTGGTTCTTTAGATTCGTTATTTACCGTACTGGACGGGCATATACTGGATGACCTTCTATCAACATTTCCGTTGTACCAAGAGATTTTTGACCTCGAGTTTGCATACCCGTTGCAACCTTCTACACTAGCGCCACACTACTTTACATAAGATATTATCACTGGGCTGCCTACAATTACCGTGCTGTCATCTTGTTAGGTTATTCATTTTATACATAGTTAGTAAGTTGGTCGACCGTTGTCAAGGGCGACCCGAAGGCTCTCTTTTCAATAGCTACAACAGTGAGATGTGGGGGAGGGCACTATTCCTTTTCCCGGATTGCTCCACTTACTCTTGATCCGTACCTTATAATGCTGAGTGTTAAGCAAGGAGGCATCAAGTACCATTTTTGATTCTCTGGTACGACTTGACCTAGGATTGAACCCCGATCCCCTGGGCCATTGATGAACATTCTAACCATTATGCCAATTGGCCGGCTGTTCGATGATTGCATGGGCGAGAAACTGACCAATCACCCTTGACCCTATACCTACGCTATCTTAACTTTTATATATATATATAAATATATATAAGCATAATGTCTCCTTCTCTCTTTGTACGATAACCATTTAGGAGTGGTCATTGTTCACTAAACAGCTTCTATATCTCTAAATTTTGCTTTACCATTATTGTTCTTCGGAGAGTGGTTTATCGATTCATTCCTTCCGATCTTTTAATCGAAATATCATCTGTAGCTTGTTGTTGGTCGTGAGAGTAATGACAATGCAGATGTGACACTACACTTCCTAAAGCTCTAGAACCGGAGCCTCACCACCGGATGCAGTTTAGTGTTCCAACCAGGACATAGATCAATGTAATAATCTACCTTTTGCATAATTTAGTATTTCCAAATCCATTTTATTATGATTTTCAAACAGCAAAACGGTGATGTAGTAGATGTGGCCCTTGTTTAAATATTTCCTGGTCAGGCGTTCGAATCCGGACAGGAATCACTTGTATTTGTTATGTATAGTTTTACTTTCGTCTGAAAGTAATAAAGAAACAGAGTGAAAAAGTCATATCCTTTATTATATATATATATATATATATATATATATATATATATATATATATATATATGTGTGTGTGTGTGTGTGTGTGTGTGTGTGTGTGGGTGTGTGTGTGTGTGTGAGCTTGTTCAGGTTATAGATCTATAAATATACCTCTCTGTTTTTCTCTTTCTCTCGTTCTCTATGTCTTTCTTTTTATAACTTTTTTTATACGTGTGGGTGAAAACTGTCCTCGGCACAACTAAGATACTGTTTTTTTTTTTTTTAAATGAATTCTTGTTTGATTGGCCCAAAGAAAAGTAAGAAAAAAATATATAAAATGTATTGGACTGTGGAAGAGAATGTTCGATTCATGCCTCTATGTTATTTTCTTCTTGGTTGGGCCAAGCTCTTATCAGCACCTACCATATATATGTGTTTGCGCGCGTGTGTGTGTGTGTCTGTGTGTATAAATTGCAGAAAAGTTTGGAGGTGTAATAAGGATATATATATATTTCTTACCATACCTCTATATACATGCTAACGCATAAAGGTGTTATGAATAAATTAATAAATAATATAGATATGTATGATAGAAATATGTGGAAAGTTGGAAAAATCAAACACTTAACTCAAATTTATTTCATCTCGAACTTCTTCAGACGGAGATTGTTTTCTGAGTTTTTCTATCTAAAACATGTGAGGAGAAATGATAAGATAGTGGAGGGGTTATGGTTGTACCAGGAAAACTGGGAGGGATTTAAAGTTAAATGTATCGGGTTTCATTAAAGATTTTTTCTTTTGAAATTATAGAAATAAACAGGCTAATACTCCGCTAAGTGGATTTCCCACAGGGAGGCCATGTTTTTGCTTGTAGAATTTGTTATTAAATTTGAAGTAGGTCATGTTTGTTATGTGTTTACAGATGATGGTTAGGGTGTTTATGGATAGTAGTGAGTCGAATGTTTTTTCTCAAATGAGTAGTAAGAAGGTTGAGGCATTTTTGATGGGTATGTTTGTGAAGAGAGAAGGTATGTCTAAACTGCTCATAGTTTTGTTTTGTACGTTTATGTTCTCGATTTTATTAAGTAAGTCTCCGGAATTTTTGACGTGTGAGGGGTTGATTGTGCTGAGTAGGGGAGTTAATATTTTAGCAATGGTGTGAGCTATTTTGTGGATGGTGCTACCGATGCTAGAGATTATGGGTCGTAGGGGGTGTCTAGTTTGTGGATTTTGGGTGGGCCGTATAATGTTGGGATCGTAGAGTGGTATTCGATGAGGGATGTCCATGTTTTTTAGTTCTTTATCAGGTTTTGAAAAGTTTGTTGAAGAAGGTAAGGTTTTAGTTGATGGTGGTTAGGTTAGATATCTCATTGGAGTTCATATCTTCAAGAAGTGAAGTAATTTTGTCGACGTACCTCAGTTTGTGCATGATTACGACGCCACCACTTTTGTCGGCGGGAGAGATGATGGTGTTCGGGTTTTGGGTGAGGTTGGACAATGCCTGTGTATACCTTTTGGGGAGTGATGATTCATTTGGTTGTGAAATAGCGGTGAGGATGATTCCTTGGATGAAGCCTTTGGAAAAATCGGTATCGCAATTTCGGTAGTTGTCAAGTATGGTGTAATGTTTTTGTATATGCCTGTTTCAAATTTTAGTTCCATTTCGGTGGTAGAGAATTGAAAGTTGGTTTGGTTTTGGACCATTTCTGGGTGATCTTTACATTTGCTTTCGTCCAGGAGACGGGAGAGTGTGTTGTATAGTTTGTGAGAATTAGTATTGATGAAATTTTTTTATTATCCGGTGAATGCATTGGGAGATTCTGTTCGTGAAGTTGTGGTGTTTATATAGTTCGAGGGATAGTTGGTTGGCTTCGTGAGATAATACTGAGGCTTCGTGGTATACAAGGGTTTTAGATACTTCTAAATATTCTTGTATGTGGTGTGGAAAAATGTGACGCGAGAGATTGAAGGATTTTATGGTGCATTAGGGTATTATCTTCTCGATTCATTTTTTAAAGGGGGTGTCCTCGTGGTGTAATGGTTAAAGCGATGGACTGCGGAATCGTAGTACGCGAGTTCGTACTCCAATCGCACTATTACGTTCACTTTCGGGCAAATACCCTTAGGAAAGGTATGAACCCCCTTATCCTCCCAGCTATGGGTTAAATAGTACCACTACTGTTCTTCTAGGAGAATGGCTTTGGCAGTAAATAACCTACAAAGGTTGATATGCCATTAAACAAAAACCCAAACCCTCTTGTTTATTTCTTTTTTTAGGACACTTTAGAAGAAAGATATGCAATAAAATTCTGTTTTAAACTTGGAAAATGCCACAGAAACGTATGGAATGCTTCAGACTGCTTTTCGACTATCTTGCACGAATCGAGCATCAGTTTTTGAGTGGCATAAGAGATTCATAAAAGGCAGGGAGTGTGTGTGGGATGATGAGAGGTGTGGGACGAGTAAGGAAGTCAATAGACCAGAGTTGATTGGCTAAAGGGTTAGGGTTAGGGTTACTATGTTGAGGTTTTAAGGGAGTTCAGGAAGAGATTCCTTGGGAAGAGGCCAGCACTCTCAAAATCGGGTCAGTAGCGTTTCCAGCAGGACAATGCACCAGTCCACAACTCCATCCTTGTCGCAGACTATTTGACCCAGATGGGCATCAAGACAGCTCCTTAGCCTCCCTAGAGTCGAGACCTTGCTCCCTGTGACTTTTGGATATTCCCTCAGCTCAGAGGCTGTCGTTATGAGAGAATTGAGGAGATGAAAGAGGCTGTGACGAAAGTCATTGACACGCTCACACAAGAGGACTTCCATGGGGCCTTCCAGAATTTGTAGGAAGGGTATAACAAGTGCATTACAGCCGGAGGAGATTACTTCGAAGGGGACAAGAGTTTCATGTGTGTACTGTCAATAAAAGTGCCCATACGAAAAAAGTCTGGAAACGTATCGTATACACCTCGTATATATATATATATATATATAACTATTTTACTGTGTGCAAACAAATGATTAATTTTTAATAGTTAGCGTTATATAGCAATACTTGAAATCATTCAACTCTACGTAAACAAATGATAAATACTAAATAGAATTATTTGCATTGCAGCCGGAGGAGATTACTTCGAAGGGGACAAGAGTTTCATGTGTGTACTATCAATAAAAGTACCCATACGAAAAAAAAGTCTGGAAACTTATTTAATGATCCTCGTATATTGGTCACTTCCCGGGTATATTCTTTCTTTCTTTCTTTCCTTTTTTTCTTTTTTTCTTTCTTCAGTTTACACGGTTGATTCGAAAAGATTTCTATCAATCGCTACTCCTGCATTTTCGACTAGCCAGCTCGATCTCTGCAATATTCTGCTATTCCATACATTATAACACCATCATTTATAATGAGTACTCTGCTTGTTAATTTATGTTAGACATTTTCTTTCTTCTCTTCTCTTGACTACTGACAGTCACACGAGTTGCCCTTAATGTTCTGCTAGGTTCCATTCATCCAACAAAGTCATAATGAAAAATGTCCGGAAACGACGCACGAGTTCCAGCTGTTGAATATCGAGAATTGGCACGTCACTTCTGTCGGCTGCATGCAAAAATCCTATTATTTGACAGTATCTTAGAAGATTTTTTTTGTCTCTGCAAGGAGCAACATCAGACCTTTTCCATGTTCTATCGGATGAAGTTTTAGCCATTATCGCTTTCTGGATTTCCTAGATTGGATTTTAGATCTTTGGTTCTTATTTTACTTGATTCACTACAAAGTTCTACTTATGTTCCTTCGTTTTTCTTTTTGACTTCTTTAACAGTCTTTTTTTAGCTTGATTTTTTTATTCACATGGATTGGTCCCTGATGAATTCACTTTCACTTATGGTAAATTCTGAGGACACCTCACATTGTGTCATTGTTGGCGGGCTAGGCAAGCAGATCAGTTTTCACTGAGAGCTCTACACTTGTGGCCTTGGGCCAAACTAAATGATTAGCATTCAGCGTAGTGAAATAGAAAACAAGGCAAGCAGATCACTGTTAATGATCTTGATTCTCACTGGGTGCTCTGTTTTTTTTGCCTTGTTTCAAACTAACCTTAGTAAATGATTATATCACATACTGCGTTAAGCCCGATTTTCGCACAAACATTTTTGTTTGTTTCCTTTTTTAATGTCAATGTGTTCATGAGACCTTCGATGGCTCAACTGTTTGGTCCACTTTTTAATGCAAAGTAAATAAAAGAAAAGATGCCAGCAATATTATCATTTGCAAAAATTAAGAATTGAGGAAAAATTTAATAAGGATAGAAATATCCCATTAGGATTAAAAGGATTAAAATCGAAATATTCACAATGTCCAGATTATCTCGTGTACAATTTCTCTAGTTTGTTACTTGAAGTATTCTTACAGTTGTTTTTCTTGTTTTCTTTTGCTAGACTTTTTCCTTAAGTTATTTCTTGAATGATGTTTCTATTGCAGATTTTGGTTTTGAGAAGTTTTTATTGTTTTCTGAGATTCATTTTTAGAATTTTTTCTCGTTTTTATTTTCAATACTTATATTTTTGCAAGTTATTTCTGTTGATATTATTGGTTCCACTTAATATAATTAATCTTTTTTTGGGGGGTTGGGTCGTGTTGGTGAAATGGTTAAAGCGATGGACTGCGGAATCGTAGGAAGAGAGTTCGAACTCCATTTGCGTTATTATGTTCACTTTCGAACAAATACCCTTGGAAAAGGTATTAATCCCCTTATACCCTTCCGCTATGGGTTAAATAGTCCTACTGCTGTTCTTCTAGAAGGATGGCTTTGGCATTAAATAACCAACAAAAGTTGATATCCAAAGAAACCAAACCAATCGTTTTTTTTTGTATATTCCTCGAATTCCTGAAATGTTGTATCAACTTAATCCTAAATGCTGGGAGTCCTCCTCCTCATTCTTTTCTGGATACATGTATGTTTATGTCATCTGTGGGAATTAAGGCCGAGTAAATCGTCATCGAGTCCCTTCTTCAATGTTACAACCATATCCACTCCGGCCGGGATGGTAGTAGCACTTAGGGTCCCATCTATGTTTCAAATAGAACTCTTTTAGAATTTAACTGAGTACCAACAAATGACTGATGTTAAAACTGAATTATTACAGTTACACAGCGGTACTTGAAACCATTCAACTATGTGCAAACAGTAGGAATACTTACATACGTGTAAACAAACTAGCTGTAACCAAATTAAAAATAAAATTTACGACAAACTACTCATAAAAATTATATATATATATACGAGGTGCATACGATCAGTTTCCAGACTTTTTTTCGTATGGGCATTTAAAATTGGTGTAGACTCTTGAAAATTCACTATGTTATTTCTATACATCTAATGAGATGACTGACCAATTTTTATGATTTCAGCTTCAAATGAACGGCTACAGCAGCAATTGGAATACACCCTACGAAAGCCTGATTGTCACAGCTGGTGAATTTCAAAAATCCACTCTGACATAGGTTTACTATATGGAGGTTTTAAGGGAGTTCAGGAAGAGATTCCGTCGGAAGAAGCCAGCACTCTCCAAATCGGGTCACTAGCATTTCCACCAGGACAATACACCAGTCCGCAACTCCATCCTTGTCACAGACTATTTGACCAAGTTGGGCATCAAGACACTACCTCACCCTCCCTATAGTCCAGACTTTGCTTCCTGTGACTTATGGTTATTTCCCAAGCTCAGAGGCTATCATTATGAGACAATTGAGATGAAAGAGGCTGTTACGAAGGTCATTGACATGCTCACACAAGAGGACTTCTACGGGGCCTACCAGAAGTTGTTGGAAGGGTACAACAAGAGCATTGCAGCCGGAGGAGATTACTTCGAAGGGGGACTAAAGTTTCATGTGTGTACTATCAATAAAAGTGCCCATACGAAAAAAGTCTGGAAACTTATCTTATGCACCTCGTATATATATATATATATATATATATATATATAAGGATTTTACAGTGTGGAAACAAATAATTGATTTGTAATTGTTTGCGTTATATAGCAATACTTGAAATCATTCAACTCGTTTTAAACAAATGATAAATACTAAATAGAATTATTCATGTTTGACAGGAATACTTGAAACAATCTAAATGTATGTAAACAAATTATTAAAACTAAATCGAATTATTAGACTTAGATAGGAATACTTGAAACCATTTAGAATTATTAGTGTTTGCAATACTTGAAACCATGTAACTGTGCAAACAAATAATTAATACTGAATAGAATTATTAGTGTTTGATAGGAATACTTGAAACCATTTAATTCTATGCGAACAAATGAGCTCTGGTTTGTTTAAAATGTCACGTGCAAACTATTTGTTTACAAATCATGTATATATATATATATATATAATAAGTAAATATATATTCGATTTTATATATATTTAATAGCATATAAGCTTATCTGCGACCTTAGGTTTCATGAAGTTTTATGAACGACAATCATTAGGCAAAGAACAAAAGATAATGAAAAAATGGAAAAAATCGAAAAATACAGTCAAAAACCGTTAGAATTGTGTACAACTCTTTTTGTGTGCTTGTGTGTGTGTATGTGTGTGTGTGCGTGTGTTTGTGTGGGTTACATTTGTGTATTATTGTGTATGGACGTATAAGTGATGTTTAGTATATGTGTGTATGAAGATACATACGCAGTGCAATAAATTTGAGGTTGTCTCCTGGATGTGTGAGACGCTATATGTAGCCGAATTGGCTACAGAGTGACCGAGGAAAGAATATTTGTTTCTTTATATGTTTGTGTACGTCTAAGTGGAGGGGATTTTAACTAAGGAACAAAATAACATCATTGTATTTCGAAGAAATAAAAAAAATTGATTTGTAAATTTAAATCGGTGAGTGTAGTATGGTAGGCCAGAATCGCAATAAATATCATGGTTGAGAGATATGTTATATTGTAATATACTATGGAACATTATGCAATATTGGTATTTTATGCTGCACCACCTACACTGTTACAATATATATATATATATATATATATATATATATATATATATATATATATATATATATGTGTGTGTGTGTGTGTGTGTGTGTGTGTGTGTGTGTGTGATTTGGCATTAAATAACACACAAAGATTGATATACTTTAGAATCCTACAAACTCTTCTATGGTTCATCTATCTGTGTTCTTCCCTTGTCTATTTTACGAAGACAAAAGATTATCTTACACAGGGGACCATTTAGGTATATATTTAATGAGATTTCTGCTGCAGAGTTGTGTTTTCAGAAGTTTTTTATATTCGGCCGGGATACTCTTATTTTTTTGTGGGCGTCTCGGGTAGGGAAATGGTTTGCAAGCTTGACTAGTAAACCTGTAAGTGTAAGTTCGGGTCTCGTTGGGTGCCCCATTTATTCGGCCTTGTGCTATATCTAAACAAAAAGCTTTGTAAATTATTACTCTTTTCTCTCTCTCTCTTTCTCAGATATATGAAGTTTTCCTTTACTCCAAGTGTTTTGATGCTTTCCCGATTGGACTGTTCTATTCCTTCAGTTGTTTCATTTTTTATCCTTTTTCCCCCTTATAAGCATGGCATATTTCTCAATGTCAAATTCCACTCCCATGTCTCGACTGTATAACTTATAGTTTATACAAAAGTTTCTAGTCGTCCAGTCAGCTAGCATGGGGGCTCTAGAATACACTGACTACTTCTCTGCAGAAGGGTAAGACCCCAACCAATTAGTATCCTGGTATGACACTAAACTATCTGATGGCCAGGCTCCAGTAATGCTGGAGCTTTAGGGAATGCGAAACACCCCTTCATTGCCATTGCTGTTCTGGAGTGGAAGCACCTGATAGGGTCCTATCTATGGGTCAAATAGAAGTAAACTGTGTACTTATGCTAAATTTGATTACTTTAAATAGAACTGTTTTGATATTTAAACTACGTACTCACGCTAAAAATGAATCGTTTGGAACATTTTCATACATTTTACAATCCTCATTTGCGAGATCATATATGCTTTTTTGTTGTCTATCCATGCCATAGTTACATTTTACCGCCTTGTTTTTAACTTTTTGAGGATGTGCTGATCTTTATATGCTAAGTCATCTGCTTCTCTTGTTGCTCTGTGACATCCCTTTTGTTTTTCATAAAATAGCTTGCAGCTTTCAAACGAGTATTTAGAAATTGCTAGTTGAATCCAAATAGTTGCAAAAAAAGAAAGAAAGAAAGAAAAAAATCATTGATCTTTACATAAAATAACAGAATAATATTTAATATGGCGTCAAACCAACCGTTCCATCAAAGTATCAAGATAATTCAAGTGAAGACATTGATGACGGTTATCGTTGTAGGAAGTTGATTCCGTGAACGGAGTTCTAGTCCTGGTTGAGGTTGTTTGCTAATGCTCTTGAGAAATTCGCGAATCCGTCTATTTCTTTCTCATCTATGAAAAAGTAACAGATCAAACTAAGTCCTATAACCTTGGTAACTTTGTAGACATACAAGTTAAATTTTTAGTTCAACCACCTAGTCGATGGTGGTTAGAATACACCGACATGCAGAGGGTTAAGATGCCCTGACCCCTGGAAAAAGGGATGTCCGGGGAATAACACTAAACTTCATCTGGAAGTGAGGCTCAGTTCTGTAGATCTCGGCAGTGAAGAAACCTCTTCATCGGCATTGTTCCCAAGGTCACTCTGACCCGGAGTGAAAGTAACCGTTTGGGTTTCATTTATGGATTAAATAGATCTCTTTAAAAATCGCTCGCATTTAATAGGACAGTGTATAAAGAAAAACAACTTCTTTGAAAACAACTGCACGATAAAATGGAAATGGTAGAGTCCCCGTGATGCAAAGGCTTACGTGTTGGGCTACAACATCGTACCATGCGAGTACGAACTCTAGTCGCGCTATTGTGTTTCACTTTCGGACTAATACCCTTGATAAAGGTATAAACTCTCAAATCCCCCTGCTGTGGATTAAATGGCACCACTACTGTTCTGTCATTAATCAAAGAAAGCAAATAAAAAACGTAGAAGGAACGAAATTCCATAGCCTCTTGAAATGGTTTGATTTCTTTGTTTAATGGCATATCAACTCTTTGTAGGTTATTTAATGCCAAAGCCATTCCCCTAAAAGAACAATAGTATTACTATTTAACCCATAGTAGGGAGGATAAGGGGGTTCATACCTTTCCCAAGGGGATTTGCCCGAAAGTGAACGTAATAACGCAACTGGAGTATGAACTCGCTTACTACGATTCCGCAGTCCAACGCTTTAACCCTTACACCACGAGAACCCCCCCTCTCTTGAAATAAAATAACTGGACACAAGTTGATATACACAACAATCAATCAATTTACCTTAATTCAAACAAAATATTCTCTGCTTTAAAATTGGCCTTGTGTCGTACTTTGTCTGAGGCGAAGAGGTTTGGACAACTGCACACTGTTTTCATCCATGCATGATCCTTTGCTCAAATAGTCAAGCGTATAGCATGATTAAAACGTTATTCAGTCGAGATTTTTTTTCCAATCCATTTGTCTTGGATCATATCTATAATGTCTCTTCTATCGTTGTCGTTCGCTTCCCTCACGATTTTGTTAATCATTGTCTCTTCCTCATCTCCGACTTGCTGCAAACCTAAATGCCTTCGTTTAAATTCACCAAGATGCAATTAGAGTTTCTGTTCTTTTTTTTCTTTCTACGGAAAAAAAAATCTCTTCTCTTTTCTTTTCCTTTGATGTTCTTCCTTTTGGACTTTTTGTTCTCATTTAGGCAATTTTTCTTTCTTTTCTTTCTTTTACTTCTGTCTTTTCTTCGAATTAAAAGAATCCTTTAGGACTTTAGTATTTCTTTAGATCTTTCTTGTTTTTCTTAAAACTTCTTTCACTCCGTCTTGCTTTCTTGTCTTTCAAGTACAGCCACTGATCTCTTCCATTTTTCGTTTCTTTTTTAGTGAACATAAAAATATAAAATAGAAATGAATAAAAGAAATACAAATAAAATATAATAAAATAATTATAAAACTTTTTTTTTTTAATTCAGATTTCCGAAACTCCTTTCCCATCTCCTTTCCTTTTCTTCCGTTTTTGTATTCGCTTTTCTTTCTTTCTCTCTTTCTTTCTTTCTCTCTTTCTTTCTTTTTTTTCGTTCTTTCTTTCTTTTAAAATAATATTCATTAATATGCGTATCTTTTTTATTTTTTCTTTCTTTCTTTGTTCTTTTTTCCGTTTAAGATTTTATCCGTTGCAAAGCTTTCTTTCTTTCTTTCTTTCTTTCTTTTAGAATGATATTTGTTTCAAAGCTTCTTTCTTTCTTTGATTTTTCTTTCTTTTTAGGATGAACTTTATTCATAGCAAAATTTCTTCCTTTCTTTCTTTCTTGTGATTCCTTCCAATCGTTTTTACTTCTTCCCTTTTTACTTCCTATTTTTAAAAAATTCATTGCTTTCGTTTTCTTTCTTCTTTTTTTTCCTTAAATGACTATTTTCCTCACTTTTTTTCTCTCTGATGTCGTTAATTGTTCTTCCTTTCTTTCCTTCTTTCTCATCATGGTTAATTTTGCACATGCTTTTCCTATCCATCAATCTCAATTTCTCTTGCCCTCTCGTTTTTTACTTTTCTTCCTTATTTTCAGCTTAATTTTCTCCCGCTTCCAACTATATATATATATATATATATATATATATATATATATATATTTGTGTGTGTGTGTGTGTGTGTGTGTGTGTGTCCTCCCTTTCTCCAGTTTCTTTCTTCCGTCATATTTATTTTTGAACTTACCGAAAGAATCAAATATCACAATTAAATGAAGAAAAGGTCTTTTAAAGATAATAATAAGATTTGCATTTAGATGTGAAATATAACGAAAGAGATCTGGATTCTATCCAAATTGCATGCTAGCCGGACATTAACTGCTTACCGATTCGTGTCACGCACCCCCAAGCTCACTTAAACCGAAAGGGTCTCTGTCCGTGTCTCTCTCTGTCTCTCTTTTTCTATGCATTAATTTCCTTTTTCACTTTTCCGTTTATATTCTCTTTCATTCATTTTCATTGTTTTATACTAACGCTTTCTTTTTACCCATTCTTCTTCATTTTTTTTTTTTTTTTACAATGCCAATATTTTCGGCATCGATTATGAAGTCAGCTGCAAAACTCAAGTCGGTAGCCATATTTTCTGTGAGGTCCGGAGGTCTGACCCAGTTCATATCTTTACCTGCTGCCTGACTTAACCTACTCTACCTCCTTCTATCTTATTCCCTTTTATTGACCAGAACATTTGACAAAGCCGAAGTCAAAACTTTGAATTAATACACCGATATTGAAGGGAGAGAAAGCAAGTAAGAAAGAAAGAAAGAAGAATCGTCGTCCTCAGGACTTGATCCGACTATCACTTGTCTCTGTCGCATGGTAATCAGGAGATCAAAGTAGCCTCGTTAATTTTGTCATTTAATCCGATTTAGCAAAAAAAAAAAAATAAAAAAATAAAAAAAAAAATAAAAAAAAAAATAAAACCAGCCAAGCGAACGAAAAGACATAAATAAATTATATCCGATAAGTTCTCACTACAAGGCTCTTTCTTCTCATCTGTGAGTATTAAAGGTTTTACAAGCTAAAAACTAAGTATAAAGTAGTAATTTACCCATTTTAGATCTGTTGTTATTTTTTTAGAGCTTTGCTAAGACTGCCACGCCGGTCTCAGATTGTTTGCTGAACCTCCTGTTATTATTTACTTTGCAATGCTTATTCTGGCACGCGCGCTTCAGGTTGCTTAGAGTGCCTCCTGTTGTTATTATTTATCCTGAAATGCTTAGTCTAGTAAACTGGTATCAGGTTGCTTGAGTAACTGCTCTTCCTAAGTGGTCATCCATCTCAAAATTGGACAGGCTCAACTCTTACTAAACTTCATATTACGTGTGTTCTCTGATATATAAGAGGGTATAAATGTTATTATTTACTAAGCTTTGCTTAGAATAGTAAATATGCCTCAGATCGTTTAAATACCCGCTATTCCCTCTTAGAACGAAATAGTCATACAGTAACAATAACTGAGCCTCAACAGTTTTTAAAATAAATAAAATGTAAAATATCACTGAAACAAGATCCCCAACGATTCCATCACTTTTTAACCGCTCTTTTAAATACGTGTTTTATATCAAGTCATTTTCGGTCTTAGGTAAAGGTGTCCTTTTTGGTGTTAAGAACCCTTCTCAAAATTTCCTGTAATTATTCATTACGCTTCGATTCCTCTGAGCTCATTCCACACAAAAGAATGTGAACATTTCATCACGTCAATCTAAATTATGTGAAGAGGCTATTTGTTTTGAAAATCAATATTACTGGTCCTGGCATCTACTCGGGCTCGAACTCCGATTCTCATCATTTCGTGTGTTATTTGCGATATATGTCTGATCATTTACCAAGCCTGGTATTGTAGAATATGCCCGACTTCACCTCCGTAGTGGGATAACCCCTCTACTAATGAGACCATTTGTTGACTGTGGGTAAGAACACGTAAAACTTTAGGACAGGATACTGGAGGCTGGGCAGTCATTGACATGGCAACTGAGGGACTAAGTGACTTGTAACACTCCACTTTAGCCCTTGATGGGCTAGACGGGTGGATGGAGTGGCCTGATCCGATCAATCGGCTGGTTGCGTCAAGCCCTAACACCTATATGTTTAGTCCCGACTGTATTTTTCGGTCTGCACTTGTGACAAAGTCCCAGCCTTTTTTATCTTATAGATGTTCGAAGACAGTGGCTGAGGGTAAATTGCTTTGAGATAATAGAATTTTTTAATAACATAACAGGAAAAAATTGGTCTCCAATCAAGAGTATTGGTCCTTAAACCGCCCCTGCAAAAAGATACCCTCGTTCATTCTTTAATATCCAAACCATCAACAGATGTCATAAGCAGATAACCACCGAACGTTTAAAACTATACCCAATTAGCAAAGGAATAAAACATAAACGTCTTTGGCATAAAATAACCCAAAGTTTGACTTGCCGTAAAATCCAACAAACCAACCACTTACAAGCTACGCTTAGTCTGATACAATGGTCGCATATTGTACCAGCTAGTCCTAACTTTATGCTAAGATTAGTTTGGCACTTAGCCAAAAATCTGGACCTCACAGTGCCCATCTAAGCAAATGAAAATACAAATTTGCATAACAGCTTGTCTACGGGCAACTACTCGACCACAGATGTCCATCGGTGTATATTTATCGTGTTCTATCGAATATGTTCATTAATTATATCATTACAGGATTTTATATATATATATATATATAATATTATATTATAAGAGTGTTGGTTGTCACTAAATCACTTTGTGGGTTTGTGTCGAGCCAATATGGAGAATGCTCAATATCTAGGATAGAGCTATTATATAATAATGATAATTCTATCCTATATTATATATTATTAACTATCATATTATATCCAATTGTTTGTATTTGCCGAATTATATTATGCATATATTTATCGAAGTTAAAGCACCTTGCCAAAAGGTTATCATTAGCATGCTCAATACATACTAAATAATGTGTTCGATCCTCACTAAGTGCCCCATATTTAGGACTGCATCAAATTTAAGCAACGTTTAATAGATAACTATTTGTCGTTTTAATAGCTATTCCTCCCAAACTGTAAGCATGTAGGTATGTATTTACTCAACCACTCTGCACAAGCAGGATGCCGCACAAGGCCAATTTCTCAAGCGATGTTTAACTGGTTTGAAATGAGATTTTTCTATTTCCAAGAACGATTGCCATAACAAGATTAAAGAGCCTAGTCTTGCCGACTATTCACTCATAACTGGAGGAAGAATTGTTGGATTCATACATTTCCCAAAGATATTAACACTATGTGGAATCCTAGTTCAGGATTTGAAAGTGGGTTGCCGTGTCCATTACGTACGACGATAACCGTCACACCATTAGCGCCTATGTATGTATGCATGTATGTATGTATGTCAGATTCTATCTATCTATCTATCTGTATGTATGTATGTATGTATGCTTTTCAGAATCTATCTATCTATCTATCTATCTATCTATCTATCTATGTCTATTCCTATGTATGTATGTATGTATGCATGTATCTATCTTAGGCTGTCTGGAAATAGTTAAGGATGATACATTTATAACTCTTAAAAGCCCACTTGTACATGATCAATATTTTATTAATAATAATCAGAGGATTATGCGAAATATTAATAAAAAAATCAATTGTCTCTCTATGAAACACTGACGTCCTGCATTGTTTGTGAGGTAACTTGCACTTTTACCGTTGTCTTTATGGGTTTGTCTTTCTTTGTAATTTTATCAGCTGTGAATTCGTTATTCTGTCCCCCTCCTCCCGAAGCGTCTGGATTTGACTTTTCGGCATGAGTAGCTCTTTTTGATTAGTCGATGCAGCTAGACCACCGAACACTTTCTACAACTCAAAACCTAAAACCTCTGAGAAGAAGGAAAATCAGAACGTTCATGTTTGCAATGTTATTTCTTGGTCAGTGGTCTTGAAACAGTTTTACTTAGTGGAAATTAACCGATTTCCCTGGAGCTATCAAGAAGATTTGGTATTGTTAGACAAATAAAAATCTCCATCTGTTGATGTTCCCCCATTGGTTATCTTGCTTTGTCGGGATAGAGCGATTGAATTCTTTCTTTCTTTCTTCCTTTCCTTCTTTCTTTCGGAACATTTGTAATCTTTCTGTCTACCTCTGTTCTTTCTTTCTTTCTTTCTTTCTTTCTTTCTTTCTTTCTTAACTTATGTAATCTTTCTGCCAAGCTCTATTCTTTCTTTCTTTCTTTCTTTCTTTCTTTCTTTCTTTCTTTCTTTCTTTCTTATCAAATTTTTCTTCGTTTTTTTTTATTTTGTATCGGAACGTATTAGATTCCTACACTATACCTATACTACTACTACTTTTATTAATGAAAATAATGATTGTACAACTCCTGTCCTTCTGCTCCTCCTCCTACTAGTATGACGAGCAGGACCTGTGCTACCGATACCTTTACTACTGCTCCTACTACTAATGATTAAAGTACTACGCCTACTCTTACTACTTCTACTATAACTTTCAGGACCCGTGGAAATTCCACGGAACGAGAAAATGCAAGAGGATCTATTTTAGCAAGAAATGATGATTTGCAATTTTATTACCTATAAAGCCTGTTGTTGCCTTTGCAAATAATAATACCAAAATGTACAATAACGAGGAGTGTCCTCGTGGTGTAATGGCTAAAGCGATGGACTGCGAAATCGTAATAAGCGATTTCGTACTCCAGTCGCGCTATTACGTTTACTTTCAGGCAAATACGCTTGGGAAAGGTATGAACCCCATTATCCTCCCAGCTATGGGGTTTATAGCATCACTACCGTTTTTCTAAGAGGATGGCTTTGGCATTAAATAATCTACAAAAGTTGATATGCTATGAAACAAAACCAAACAATAATGATCGATATAAAACTAAACACGCATATAATTTCTTTGTATTTGATTCTACTGAAAGTATAAGATCACTATATATTTGCATAATCGATTTTGTGGATAACGGTATTGATGGTACCGAGGCATATTCGAAGTTCTTTTTTTTTTTCGATTCAACTTTAGAGAGGATGTTGTTGGAACTCATCAGAACTTCAGAACTTCATCAAATATCCTGTAGTTTATGTTTACTAAGCTTCTTAGTGAGGATAGACGAAGTTAACAGTCACAATTCCATCGGAGTTGAGCGAACGAACAGAATAATAATAATAATAATAATAATAATAATAATAATAATAATAATAATAATAATAATAATATCTAAAAAAAAAGAGAATCTGCAAAATTGTCGACTTTGCTGTCCCGGCGGACCACAGAATAAATCTGAAGGAAAGTGTAAAGAAGGATAAGTACCTCGACCTTGCTAGAGAATTGAAAAAGCTATGGAACATGAAAGTAACGATTGTGCCAATTGTTATTGTTGCGTTAGGCACAATAACTAAAGGATTATTAAAGGGCCTGGAGGACTTGGAAGTTGGCGGACGGGTAGAGACTATCCAAACGACAGCATTGCTAAGAACGGCCAGAATCCTGAGATGAGTCCTGGAGTTTTGAGGAGACTTGCTGTCACTCAAACTCCAGTGAAAAAAACCATCAGCTAACACTGATGTGAAAAACTCTAAAGGAGTTAAATAATAATAACAATAATAATAATGATTATCACAATACAGACTGTATGTATCAAAAAAGAGGACTAGGAAGAGGACTTGCCAGAATTCAAATAGCGTTGATACATCGATACAACGACTAGAAGATTACACAAACGAGTGCGGAGGAAGACTGATTACAGTCACCAGAAACAAGACATCAATAGAAAAAAATAACCAGAAAGCAGAAATGGAAAGAAAAACATTTCAAGAGACAAACAATTGAAATCTCACACGAGAAAACTTGGACATGGAAAGAAAAGGAAACCTCACGAGAGAAACTGAATTTCTTCTGATAGCAGCACAGAACAGCGCCATAAGGACCAACTATATCAAAGCAAGAATAGTTAAGACGCAACAAAATAGCAAATGTAGGTTATATGGTGATAGAGATAAAACGATTAATCACATAATAAGCAAATGCAGCAAATTGGCGCAGAAAGAGTATAAGAGTATACACGATTGGGTGGTGAAAGTGATCCACTGAGAATTGTGCAATAAAGTGAAATTTGACCATAGAAACAAGTGGTATAGGCACAACCCAGAATGCGTCCTTGAAAATGAGACGCACAACGACCAGACCTAATAACAGTAAAAAAACAAACAAACCTATCGAATAGTGAACTTTACCGTTCCGGCTGACCACAGGATAAAACCGAAGGAAAGCATAAAGAGAGATAAGTACCTAGAACTAACTAGAGAACTCAAAGTGACGATGATACCAACTGTAATTGGTGCTCTCGTTACAGACAACAAAAGATTGGTAGTGGGATTGGAGGACTTGGAAATAAGAGGACGAGTAGAGACCATCCAAATTACATCATTATTAAGATCGGCCAGAATACTAAGAAGAGTCCTGGAGACTTGATGAGATTTGCTGTCACTCAAACTCCAGTGGAAAACCATCAGCTAACGCCGATGTGGAGAACTCTTAAATGAGTAAAATAATAATAGTTTGTCATCAAGACCCTAACTCAAGAATTGAGACTCTAATTACTGAAAAACAAGAACTCTCCCACGGAACTGAAACCCAAAGTAATAGTAATCGAAACACCACACAGCCAAATACTACTGAACAAACATTAACACAAGAAAAAAATGAATGTAAAGACTTTAAAGTGAATGATGTCTGAAAAGCAAACCACATCATCTTCTCTAGAAAACAGTCAAGGTTGAAACTGAAAAAATAAACAACTTATTAACTCATATCTCAGCGAACAACATCACGGCATTAAATGAACTAATCTATGCGAGAGCGAAATTAGTCTTTGCAAAAATCGGTGTTCCCCTAAAGAATACAAACAGAAACTCAAAACCTGGATGGAAAATTAGACTGTAAATACAAATAAGAAATCTACGAAAACAAGCAAAAATGCTAAGATAGAGAAAAAGTGCTAGAATAAGTTAGCAAAAAAAGAGAAAAACAACACAATTAAAACAAACGATACAACTCGAAGAAATAAATCAGAATTTACTGGCGAAAAAAGGAAGATTAAAAAAAACTATCGAGATAGGATCAAACAAATACAGACAAAACAGGTCATTCTAAAATAAATAAAAAGAATTCGATCAGTAAGTCGGGAGAGAATGCGCAAAGACATACCAACAACCAGATGCAAAGGAAGTAAAACAATTTTGAAGCAAAATATACAGATCATAATAGAAAAGCCAAATGGATAAACAATATATAAAAAGATCTACAGAGACTCAAAGAAGGACGTTAGTCAAAAATACACTTCGATTCACTCAGAGCAACACCCAAAAAAGTATCAACAAAAGACATGCCTGTTGAGGATGAATTAATCCTTCTTACATCAATAAAAGTCAAGTAGGATACATCGTACAAATGAAATACAGGAAAGGTTACAGAAAAGTAACCTGAATTTAGATACGAGCATAGAATTTTCGCAACGACTAGAATTGACCTAGCAGATATGTGAAGATACGGGATGTAGCCCTGAAGACCTGCCAGAGGCGATGAACGATAGGGAGAAGTGGCGAGAGAGGATCAGGGATATCCGTGCCTGTGGCACGACATGATAATGATGATGATGATGATGACTAGAATTGATTAGACTTCAACTAACAAAAAGATAATTAAGGGAAGCATGCGAGCAAACAAGAGAAACGACCTCCCAGGTTCAAGGAGGGGTAGTACTTAATGCAAATTAGATGAACCATAAAATCAGTAACCAACTATCAACCGGGGTCTAAATAATCCTGAGCCAGTCATCAACTACTGTAGTATACACATCATAATGGCGTCACCAAGAGAAGCCTTAACCACGCTAGACGAATCTGGGTATATAGAAAAATGAATCCGCGAGATATACACATAACATGGAGAAAAAATTTAAAAAAATGTAATCCAGAGAGAAAAATTTAATGTGAAAGAGAGTCGAGGCTAAATATCAGCTTTAATGAACCATAATCATCTTTTCCATTATTTACTTCCACATCATGACAAATATATAATATATATGATTTTTAAGTTCTTAGGTAACTTTTGCTTTTCAACGAGTTATTACTCATTTGTTTGCACACATTTAAATGGTCTCAAGTATTGCTATTTAATACTAAAATTTCAATGTATCAAGTATTCCTACTTAATTTAATACAAATCATTTGTTAAGTAGTTTTAAGTATTACGATTTATTGTTTGTATCCATTTTTTTTCAAGTATTGCTCTTAACGCTTATAATTTAATTTAATAATAATGATAATACTTAGTAAAAGATTGAAGAGTTCTATTTGATTCATTGATAGAACTCTAACATATACTAGCCCAATCGGCTGGGGCTGCAGAATACACCTACTGCATCTCTGCAGAGGGGTAAAACCCTCACTCCAACGAGTGTTCTGGATATGACACTAAACAATCTGATGGTGAGGCTCCAGTAATGCTGGAGCTTTAGGTAATGTGTAGTGCCCCTTTTTGCTATCACTACCAGGTGCACTCTCGCCCGGAGTGATAGCACCTGATAGGACCCTATCTATGAGTATTATAGAACTAAACTGTGTACTCATGCTAAACCGAATTGCTTGAAATAAAACTGTTTTTGACGTTTGAAATTCATACTTATGTTAAAATGAATTGCTTAAGATAGAACTATTTTGACACGTAAATGTATGCCAAACAAAAAACTATACTTATACTAAACTGAATTGTTTGAAATAGAACTGCTTAAATGTATAAAATGGATTTGGCATTCAATAACCTACAATGATTGATATGCCATAAAACTAAACCCATACCAAACCAATCTAACTTGTACTTTCACTCCGGGGCAGAATTAACCTTAGAGTATTCCACATTATCCATTAGTTTGCATACTTTAGTGGTTTCAAGTATTGTTATGTAATTCTAATAATTCAATTTAACATTAATTATTTGATTGCACACAGTTAAGTTTAATACATTCTAAAATAGTTTTATTTGACCAATAGATGAGACACAAACAGGTACTACCAATCAGGGTCTGGATGGACCAGGGAATAATGACAAAGAAGGAGTACTCATCATTCTTGAAGCTCCAGGAATGGAGCTTCACCATCAGATTATTTATATCATACCCAGGACACACATTGGCAGAGACTTACCCCACTGTAGAGATGCAGTCGGCATATTCTACAGCCCCAGTCGACAAGGCGGGTTTCTTACCGAAATTATTGCGCTTCTTTTACGAGACAGAATAAGTCAGAAGACATCAGATTGTAAATAGTAAGTAAAAGTAAAGTTGTCGACCGTAGTCGAGGGTCACCAGACGGCTCCCTTTTCAATTGCTACTACACTGACGCTTAGGGAGGGAACTACTCTTTTCCCTGGATTGCTCCACTTTACCCTTGATACGTACCTCATATTGCTGAGTGTTAAGCAAGGAGATATCAAGAACCATTTTTAAAGTCTTTGGTATGACGCGACCTGAGATTGAATCCAGGTCTCCCGGACCACTGGCGAACACTTCGGTGTTAATAACTTTCTTCTTTTATCTAAATGGCCATATTGCTTTCTCTTTTGATATTTACCAAGCTTGGCTTATACTAGCACAAGAAAACGGGAGTAGGACATCCAGCTCAAAACTGGACCTTAGCAAATTTTCATCTCCAGTCAAAAGTCTGTGAAACGACAGCTATTTACCAAGCACAACGTAGATCTGACTCAAGTCTACTAGCATTCAGCTTCTTGTGAAGATCGAACTCACAACTCACATCATTTTGTTAATCATTACTCGATAATAACATGTACAAATTGTCTCTAAATCTTTCATTCGCTATCGGAGGCTATTAGAATACGCTGATTGTACTCCCTGCTGAGAGATAAGAACCCCCACAAAAATAAGTGGTATCTTGGGTATGATACTATACTGCATCTGATGGCGGAGCTCTAGTTCTATTGATATAGGGACTGTGGAGTACCACTTCATTGACATTAATCACAGATTCTCTCTGACTTGTTAGGGTCCCATGTGTGGGTAAAAAATGTTCTGTTTAGAAATTATTCCTATTTGATCGGACTGTAAGAGAAAAAAAAACTTTTAAGAAACAAGCAGGGACGAGCTCATAAGTGATGTACTCCTATGGACCCCCACATATGGCCGGGCAAAAGCAGGACGACCAGCTCGAACATTCCTACTGCAGCTATGTGAGGATACGGGATGTAGCCCTAAAGACCTGCCAGAGGCGATGAACGATAGGGAGAAGTGGCGAGAGAGGGTCAGGGATATCTGTGCTATCGGCATGACATGATGATGATGATGATGATGATAATGTCATCATGGCTATGCAATAAAAAGATCATTTACGTCTTAACATAAAATAACCCGAGACGAGTTGACATAACATTAAAATTAACTTCTAATCCAAATCTTTTATCATCTCTAGACTCGTACATATTTTCTGTGTTTTTGTTGTAATTTGACCGGATTAAATAATTTTGACTTGTGGGGGTTGAGGGGATTAAAATTCTGCTTATAAAGAAAACCTAATGAGCAGTCATCATATCAGATTATTTGTTTACGAATAAAGTGGAAATGAAAGTAATGGCGAGTTCACTCCCTTGGTTTACAAATACGTTTTAAGTAACTAAAAGATTATAATGGAGATGTTTACAGTCCTAGGTTAATAAAATAAATATTTAGAAAAGTAGTGTTTATAAGTTTGATAAAATAATCTAATAGTAAGCCACTCGGTAAGCGTTGAACTCATTATAGATCGCTTACAAAAATTACCTGTCTAACAATCACTCTCAGACAAGTAAAACACGCTCACACACACACACACACACACACACACACACACACACACACACACACATATATATATATATATATATATATATATATATAAATCTTATATATATATATATATATGAGTTTGCTGACCGTAGTCGAGGGCGACACAAAGGCACCCTTTTCAATAGCTACTGCACCGAGGTGTAGGAGAGGTCAATACTTCTTTTCCGAGATTGCCCCACTACCCTTGATACGCACCTTATAATGCTTAGTGTTAAGCAAGGAGGCATCAAGTACCATTTTTAAGTCTTTGGTATGACTCGACTTGGGATTGAACCTTAGCCTCCCGGGCCATTTGCGAATATATATATATATATAGAGAGAGAGAGAGAGAGAGAGAGAGAGGAAGCAGTGTCTCATCAACCGAAAAAGACATCGACACATGGCTAAAGAAGGCATGGACAGCTATCGATAGGCTATCGATCATATGGAAATCAGACCTAACCGATAAAATGAAACGCAGTTTCTTCCAGGCAGCGGTCGTATCGCTAACTAAACGGCTGGAGAAGAAGCTAGACGGCAATTACACAAGAATGTTGCGAGCAATATTGAACAAGTCCCGGTGGCAACACCCCACAAGGCACCAACTATACGGCCACCTGCCTCCCATCAAGAAAACTATCCAAGTTAGACAAACCAGACATGCAGGACACTGCTGGAGAA
>OY757905.1:56943364-57095864 GCA_963585895.1 Sepioteuthis lessoniana | reverse complement strand
ATTCATGGAATTCATATATATATATATATATATATACATATAATTATAAATTCCATGAATTAAATATATATATATCTAATATATTATTATTATTATTATTATTATTATTATTATTATTATTATTATATAATAGCTTTATCTTAGATATTGAGCACTCTCCATATTAGATTGCACTTGGTTCGACACAAACCCACAAAGTTATATGATATTATAATATAATGTTATATATATATATATATATATATATATATATATATATATATATATATATATATATAATATCATAGTAAGCGAGTTTAAATTTCAGTCACGCTATTACGTTCAATTTCGTAGTAATACTCTTAAGAAAAGTATAAACCCTTAACCTCACCCTAACAATCTTATTGGTTAGTTTGGCACAAAGCCAGAATTATAGGTCTTCTCGTCAAGCTCGTTAATCATTAGATATAGCAAGTTGCCCATAGGTGAAGTTGGGGGATTTGAGAGTTCGATTAGAAACTTTAGTGAGTTCGAACCCCTCTAGGTATCATGTGGCGTTAAATCAGAATATACAAATCTAAATGAATTACTTAAAGTGTTCTAATTAAACGTCATGGTTAAAAATTTCGTCTTTTGGTTCGATTGACAAGTGTAGTGTGTTTCCTGGTTACTGGGTGTCTCACACAAGAGACCATGTGTCAGTCTAAACCTAGCTTAGTATACAATTACTTTGAACTGTGCTTAACAATAAAAATCCTGCGGACGATTTTCACCATAGTATCCCGAATTTGTGGATTTTTATTGAATTCGTATCCATATTTACCAACCCCTCTAATCGGGCAGGATATGACACAAGGTCAAGTTTAAAGCGGAGTTTAACATGTTTGAATTTAGAGTTTTCCTTCTCCTAGACTAGTTGCCTCACCAAGGCTGAAGAACCCAGTCTGCTATTCTATTTACCCATAGCTGGAGGGAGAATAATTGGATTCATACCTTTCCCAACGGTATTAGTGCTATGTGATATGCAATCAGTCTCGTCCAGGATTTGAACTCATGTCACCGTGTCCATTTCTTCCGACGATAACCATTACATCACGGGCACCTCCTGTTTATTTATTGAATATGTATCAAATTGTCAGGGACACCGGGGTCAATCCCAAGTCGAGTCATACCTAAAGATTCAAAAAATGGTACTTGATGACTCTTTGCTTAACACTCAGCATTATAAGGTACGTATCAAGGGTAAAGCAGAGCATCCAGTGATTGGTGTAGCACCCTATCCTATATCTCAGTGTAGTAGCTATTGAGAAGAGAGCCTTCGGGTTACCCTCAACTAAAGGTCGCCAACTTTACTTTTTACTTACTAAGAGCGGTCTCGTTATGAGGATAGAAATAATCGGGACGAATTTTAATAGCCTTGTATTCTCTCTCCATCACGAGTGAAAAAAAGTATCAACAGCATAAGATTTTTTTTTTCATTTAGTGAATTCGGACAACTGTCTTCATTTTATTGTTATATTTATGACGTTTCGGCCGATCGGTTTTTCGGCCTTCTTCAGGTGTTTCATGTCAAACTCGGGAGCCTGCAATGAACTTCGAACTGAACCCTTTAAGTATTCCTTGTTATTTAACTGTAGTCAGGATTGAACCTGCAACCTTCAGATGATTTAACTTAGAAGCTCTTTAACCAAACAAACACTTATCCGTTACACCACGTGTCCGGGGATTGAATAAAAGGTTCGGTTCGAAGTTCTGTGTAGAATCCCGAGTTTGACATGAAACACTTGAAGAAGGCCGAAGGTTGCATCGCCCGAAAAGTCGTGAACATATTTATAAAGATAAAGACAATTGCCCGAATACACAAAAGGATAAAATGTATGAAGCTGCATTGCACAAATCTAGACAAATTAAAAAAAAATATTCCTCGCAAGTTTTTCTCACCAGTTTTGACTGGTGTTTTTTTTTTTTTTTTTTTTGGGATATTTTTTTTCAATAGAGCTTTAGAGTTATAGCAAGTTTCATCAGGTCTACAGTACTCTTCGAATTATTCCGGATGAGCTTAATAACGCTGTCATTTGGTTGGTCTCCAATCGTCCTCTTATTTCCAAGTCCTCTTGACCCTTTATCAATCCTTTAGTGACTATATCGAGTGCACCAATAACTATGTTCCATAGTTTTTTCAATTCTCAAGCAAGGTCCAGGTACTTGTTTTTCTTTTGACTTTCTTTCAGTTTCACCCAGTGGTCTGCCAGAACTGCAAAGTCCACTATTTAGCAGGATCTCTTCTTTTTTTTTTTACTATCACTACGCCTAGGTGATCCATTTGTATCTTAAAATCCCAGAGAATCTAGTACGTCTTATTTTCTAGGATGGATTCTGGGTTGTGAATATATCCTTTGTTTATATGATCAAATAAAACTTCTTGGACAGTTCCCAGTGGATCACCTTCTCCAACCAGTCGTATCTAGTTTTATACTCTATTTTCGCTAATTTACAGCAATCGCTTATTATATGATTGATCGTTTTATCTCTATCACCACATAACCTACACCTGCTATTTTTTTGTGTACTGTCTACTAGTTTCGATATTGTTAGTTCTTATGGCGTTGTTCCATGCTCCTCTCAGACGGGATTCTATTTCTCTCTAATGGTTTCCCTTTCTTAAACATGTCCAAGTTTTCTCGTGTGAGATTTCGCCTGTTTGTCGCTTGAAATATCCATACAGTTGTTTTTCTTCCCAATTTTGTTTTTCAGGTTATTTTTGTGCTGTTGATGCTTATGTTGTCAGTATTGCTTCTGGTGGCTGTAATCAGTCTCTCCCTGCATTTTTTTATGTCGTCTTCGGCTCTTTGTAGTGATGCTTCGACGCTATATTCAATGCTGGCGAGTCTTCTCCATCCTTTTTTTTTGACACATTATTATTTTTATTATTTACTTTTGTTTTCTTATAATCCTTCACCGGTCTTTTACCCAAGCCTTGAGCGAGGGAAAGTAGTTATTTTAAATTTTCTATATTCCATCCATATTTCGAGTGTTACTTTTCCAATCAAATTGATAGTACTCTACTAAGGAGATAAGCAGTTCCGCAAAGTGCCATATTTTTGTATCTTATATAGGAGGGAACTGCCTGGTTCCTTTTAATGGTTTTATCTGTCACTCTCTTGATCATAAACCGGGTTCCCTCAATTACTGAAACGGTTGTAGTTTTAAGGTGCCTTATCTTTTAAATTTCAATTTCTGTGTCTTCTTATTTACTTATCAATTTGTATTCTTTGACTGATCTGTACTTATCTGTCAACACTGACAGATAGATTAGATTTTTTTCTTCTTTTACCGTACTTAACCACTAAAACTTGTCCATTGATCTTTATTTTTGGATTGCAAATTCATTGAGAATAGATTTTGTTATTATTTGGCGTTTATACCCTTTTTCAGATTTCGGTATTCTATATAGTATTTATATATTTTAAATGAATATAATCTCCACTTTTTCATGCTTTTCTTAATTTTTGTTCCGTTGATGCTCGTATTGTCTGAATTGTTTCCGGTAGTTGTAATCAGTCTTCCACTGTATTTTTTATGTAGTCTTCGAGTCTTTGCAGAGATGCATCGACGCTATCTTCAATACCGGCGAGTTCGCTTCATCCTTCTTTTTTTGACACATACAGTCTGTTTACGTCATTATTATAGGTGTTAGGATGGGCAACTGGACACTAAATGGTCAATTGATTAATATTTTTGTTTGCACTGTCAGCGTATTGGGTTTGATCTATTTTTTAATAATGTTCACCTGATAGTTTCTAGTCGGTAGGTTCTAGTTCTGTAATACAATTATTAACTCTTCTGTCTCCGCCTTGGACCTTGCTAGAGAGCTGAGGAAGCTGTGGAACATGAAAGTGACAACGGTATCAATCGTAGTTGGATACCTTAGAGCAATCCCTAAGAAATGAAAAAGAGGCTCTGCCCAGTACTTTTTAGCAATCGATTTGATTTTACTATATCTATATCGGCATTTATAATTCTTTGTAAGTATTGTCAATGTAGTGGGGTTTTGTTCCCTGGCATTTTTTAATTGATGTACTCCTAGTACTTTTGCTTCTTTCATTATGTTCTTGTTGTTTCTATTACTTTATCTTTTATATTTATTCATCTTAGTGTGAAGTCGAGTTTAGCAAATTTATTGCTTTCTTTATTATTTTCTTTTGCTTCGTGTGTGTGTTTACTAACTGTAGCATCCAATCTCTTGTCGTGTCAAAGTATTTCTTCTGTCCAATAGAGATCGTTTGTTTGTCTGTTTGGGTTTTATGGCATATCAACCCTTGTAGGTTGTTTAATGCCAAAGCCATTTTTATACAAATAAAGTTTTATTTCAAACAATTCAGTTTAGCGTAAGTACACAATCTAATCGTCAAAACTTTTCTATTTCAAGCTATTCTGCTTAGTCAAACAGTTCTCATTCAAAACGATTCAGTTTAGTATAAGTATAGTTTTAGCTTATACACAGTTAAATGTCAAAACATCTCCAGTTCATCTAGTCTCTTTTTCATTTCTTAGGGATTGCTCTAAGGTATCCAACTACGATTGGTACTGCTGTCACTTTCATGTTCCACAGTTTCCTCAGCTCTCTAGCAAGGTCCAAGTATCTTTCCAGTTTTTTTTCTTTCTTTCATTTTCAATCTGTAGTTTCCTGACATAGCTAAATCTATTCGATGACTAATTCTTTTCTTCTTGTTAATTAAGTTTAGTTTTTGGTCCGTTTGTATTTCAAAACCCAAAAGATTTTATGTTTTTCATTTTCAAGAATAACTTTCAGACTCCTTATTATTTTATTCCTTGCTAGTTTTTCTCATAAATATAAACTGATGATCAATCATTGAAGTCTGAGTGGCAGCAAGAATCCTAAGGTCTCCAGGACTCTTCTCAGTATTCTGTCTGATCTCAACAATATTGTGGTCTAGATGGTATCAGTACGTCCACTGATTTCCATCTCTTCCAGCCCCTTTTCTAAGCCTTTGGGGACAATCACAAGCGCACAAAATATAATTGGTATTACACTAACCCTCATGTTTTACAACTTTCTCAGCACTTTGGCGAGATCTAAGTAATTGTCTCTCTATTCGCTTTCTTTGATTTTCACTCTGTCGTCCACTGGAACTGCAAAATCCTCTAGATAGCAAGTTTTCTTTTTTGTTAATTATCATTAGGTGTGGTCTTCTGGCCGAGATTAGGCGATCTGTTTGTACCCTCAAATCCCTGAGAATCTAATGCATCTCATTCTCTAAGAAGAATTCTGGTTTGTGTATATACCATTTAGTAGTATGGTCAAATTTCGGTATCATGCACTAGTCCAAGTGGATCACTTTCTTCACCCAGTCGTACCCAGTTTTATACTCCTTTTGCGCAAGTTTGTTATAATAATAATGGCCAGAGGGTCAGATTTAATAATAATCAACAAAAAAAAAAAAAAAAAAAAAAAGAGAACTTGTGAAATAGTCGATTTTGCTGTCCCAGCTGACCACAGAATAAAACTGAAAGAATGTGAAAAGAGGGATAAGTACCTCGACCTTGCTAGGGAATCGAAAAAACTGTGGAACATGCGGGTGACAATTATACCAATTGTAATTGGTGCGTTTGGAACAGTAACTAAAGGATTGCTAAAGGGACTAGAGGACTTGGAAGTTGGCGGACGAGTGGAGACCACCCAAACGACAGCACTGTTGAGAACGGCCAGAATACTAAGAAGAGTCCTGGAGACTTGAGGAAACTTGCTGTCACACAGACTCCAGTGAAAAACCATCTAAAAGCTCTAATGAGTGAATAATAATAATAATAATAATTATTATTATTATTATTATTATTATTTTAACTAGTGTTTTTTCATAGAAGTCTGAGACACCGCACTTTCACAGAATCTTCTAAGTATTCTAGTTGATTTTTACTGTGCTGTGGCCTGAATGGTCTCGATTCTTTTTCTGGTCTTCTGTTTTCCCAGTCTCTTTTACATGTCTTTGGGAACTGATCTAAAGGGTTCAACTATAATTGATCTCACCGTCGCCTTTAGGTTCCACAGCCTTTTTACGTATCTAGCAAGATTGAAATATTTTTCTATCTTTTCGTTTTCTTTTATTTTTACTCTGTGGTCTGCTCGAACGGTAAAACCCACAAGACGTGAAGCTCTTTTATTATTTTTAATTAATACTAGGTCAGGTCTTCTGGTTGGGATTGAGCGATCTCTCTGTATCTTAAATCCCAGAGAATTTCATGCATCCCATTTTCTAGGACATATTCTGGTTTGTGTATAAACCATTTGTGCAACGTCATCAATTTTTCTAGTCTTTTGTCCATCTTTCTTAGTTCTTCTCTTGTCCATTTTTGTTGAAATTCTGTCTCAAGGCTCAGTAGCAATGAGTCAGTGCTCACATGCGTCATTATGAATTACGAGTTGAAGTGAGATTCTATGGACATTGGGACATTCCACTATTCGATGGTGGCCAAGTCCATTCTCTGGACAGTGATTAGTTGCTGGCCCATTGAGTGGGGATATTACTGCATATATACACCGGCTTACTTCAGTCATGTTTCAAGTGTTACAGGTTCGGTATTGAATTACAACCCGTTCTACATTTTGTCTACCAGGTGGATGCTAGCTTGGGCCGCTGAGCCGGTAAGTGTTGTTATTCTTGTTTATTCTGCACGTTAGAGCAGTGACTTCTACAGTTTTAAGAAAGGTATAAATAATATTACGAAGAAAACTACCCAGGTATCAATTCATTTGATTAGATTTTTGCAGCAAGATTTGGTTTCGAAAGGTTTTCGTGTTTTTCAACGATCTTTTTTACTTTCTCTTTTGTATCCGTTTGGTTGATTCTGTAAGCCTCGCCGGTTTTTCTTGCTTTCTTGGGTTCTCCTTGTTGGGCAGTTCTTTTCCTATCATTATTGTTGTTGTTATTGCCCTTATTGTTTTAAGAATATAATAATTGAAAAATAAACTTAAAACTCAGTATGCTTAAGAGAAATGACTGAAGATCAAAAGACATGTTGGTGTAATTTCAAAATGGGAACAATAACCAAACCAACCTTATCGTTTTGTTGTTCGGAGTGTTGTAAACTGAGACAATCTTTATCTTATGTCATCCATTTTCTTCCTTATCGGCGGTAGTGTTGAGTACCATTGTCAGAGACAATTAAGGATAGAGCTGTGACAAATAGCAGGACGCGTGCGATTTTCATTTTTTGGTCACGTCCCGACCCGACTTGGCAAAACAAATGTCCATTATGTCGATGATGAAGTTTGTTATCGGACTCGCAGTCTCTGTTTAATTTTTTCATTAATCATTTTGGAATGAAAATCGATCATTTAATAGCAAGGATATGAGTGGGTATTGGAGGTGTGAGATAGAAGGACAATTATTCGCACTGTGGACAGAATTGACGAAACGAATTTGAATTCAGGCCGAGCCTGCTTATTTCGTTTGGTTTTGGTTGGTTTTACGGCATGTCAATCCTTATTGGGTTATTCAATGTCTTTTTTGCAGAGAATTATATGCTTTCATGTAACTAATGAATAATTTAGAAAAAAATAAGTAACTCTTCTGAACCCAAGTATAATTTGCCCATACTAGGTTTCAAAAATTCCGATCTGATATTTATAATTTATACTCAATATATTTGATTTAAAGAAATTATTCTTATTTGATAATAAGTTGTTTGCACACAATTATATGGTTTCAAGAATTTCAATCGAATACTAATATTTATAACATATCGATTTAACCAATTGAGCCATGTCGGTGAGTACTAGAATACGCTGACTCTGTCCCTTAATGGGGGTATATAATCAAAATAACAAAAATATGAAAAGATTGACAAATACGTGAATCTTGACAGAGAACGGGCTCTGGAACATGAAACTAAGATTGGCCAGGATACGGAGAAGAGTCCAGGAAACTTGAGGAGACTTGCTATCACTCAAACTCCCGTGAACGACCATCAGCAAACACTAGTGTGAAAAACTTCGCGGAATAATAATTATAATAATACCGGACCACAGAATAAAGCTGAAGGAAAGTGAAAAGAAGGATAATTACCTCGACCTTGCTAGAGAATTGAAAAACATGAAAGTAAAACGAGAATAAAACGAGGTAGAAAAATCTAGCTACAGCCTGGATTGACTACAAAAAGGCTGACGATATTGTGCCCACCACCAAAGCGGGATGCTACTACACTGTCTAAAAATGAATGAAATTCTTGACCAAGTCGTACAGTTTATCGAGAAGACCATGCAAACCTGGATAGTCAAATTGACAACAGGAGAGAAAAGCTTAACAGAGGTAAAGGTCTAAAAAGGCATATTCCAGAGGGATGCACTATCACCATTACTATTTGTGATAGCCATGATGTTACTCAACCACATCCTTAGGAAATGCACGACAGGATACAAACTCAATAAATCGCAAGAAAAGATCACCCACTTGATGTACATGAACGACATCAAACTTTTTGCCAAAAACGAAAAAGATTTGGAAACCCTAATACACACTGTGAAAATATACAGTCAAGATATAGGAATGGAATTTGGCATAAAACATACGCCGTGCTAGTAATGAAAAGTGGCAAACAATACAAGAAGGAAGGAGTCGAACAACCAAATCAAGTAGTAATCAGAACAGTTGGAGAAAAGGAAACCTACAAATACTTGGGGATATTAGAAACTGACACCATCAAACAAGTGGAAATAAAAGAAAAAATTAAAAAAGAGTATCTCAGAAGAACCAGAAAATTACTCGAGAGAAAACTCTATAACAGGAACCTTATCAAAGGGATAAATACCTGGGCTGTCACCCTCGTAAGATATTCGGGACCATTTTTGAAGTGGACCAGAGATTAACTTAAACAAATGGACCTGAGAACAAGAAAACTAATGACGATGCATAAGGCCTTGAATCCCAGGGATGACATTGACAGACAATATGTGTCAAGAACAGAGAGAGGAAAAATGCTCGCCAACATTGATGACAGCGTTGATGCATCGATATAACGACTCAGAGACTACATAGAAAAACGTGGAGGAAGACTGATTACAACTATCAGAAACAATACTAACGACACGAGGAGCAGCGCAACGACAATAATCAGAAAACAAAAGTGGGAAGGAAAACAACTCTTTGGAAGTTTTAAGCGACTAACAAGCGACATCTCACACGAGAAAACGTGGACGTGGCTAATAAAAAGAAACCTTAAGAGAAAAACTAAATCTCTTCTGAGAGAAGCACAAAACAACGTCATAAGGACGAACCATATCAAAACGAGGATAGATAAGACGCAACAAAACAACAGATGTAGGTTATGTGGTGATAGAGACGAAACAAACAATCACATAATAAGTGAATGCAGCAAATTAGCACAGAAAGAGTATAAGGCTATGCACGACTGGGTGGTAATTCACAGTGAATAGTGCAAGAAATTGAAATTTGACCATACAAACAAATGGTATATGTACAACCCAGAATCTGTCCTGGAGAAGTAGACACACAAACTCGTCTGGGATTTTGAGATAAAAACGGATCACCTAATCTTGGCCAGACGACCAGACCTAATAATGATAAACAAAAAAGAGAGAACTTACAGAATTGTGGACATTGATGCTCCAATTGACCACAGAGTAAAATTGAAAAAAATGAGAAAAAAGTGTTAAGTATCTCGACCTTGCTTGGGAATTGAAAAAACTGTGGAATATGAAAGTGATGATTATACTAATTGTAATCGTTGCACTTGGTACAGTCACCAAAGGATTGTTACAAGGACTGGAGGACTTGGAAATAACGGGAAGGGTGGAGACTGTCCAAACTCAACCATTGGTGAGATCGCCCAAAACACAAAGAAGCGTCCTGGAGACTTGAGGAAACTTGCTGTCGCTCAAACTCATGTGGAAAACCATCAGCTACACTGATGTGAAAAACTCTCAAGGGGGTATGTAATAATAATAATAATAATAATAATAATAATAGAAAGCGAGAAGAAGGATAAATACCTTGACCTTGCTAGGGAAAGTATCAGTTATACCAATTGTAATTGGTGGTCTTGGTACAATCACAAAAGCATTGGTAAAAGTACTCGGCAATAAAAGGACAAGTGGAGACAATCCAAACTACAGTATTGCTGAGATTGGCCAGAATACTGAGAAGAGTCATGGAGACTTGTCACTCATACTCAAATGAAAGACCATCAGCTAACGCTGATGTGAAAAACTCTTAATTAAAGATTACTAACTCGTTTGGTTGGGTATCCAGTCGGATGGGGCTGTTGAATACACCGACTGCATCTCTCCAGAGCGGTAAGACTCCGCTAACGAGTGTCCTGGTATGACTCTAAACAGTTCTATGGTGAGGTGTCAGTAATGCAGGAGTTTAGCGGAATACCGAGTACCCTTTCATTGCCGTCGCTCCCAGGTGCACCCTGGCCCGGACAGGTATCACATGCTAGGATACTATGGGTCAAATAGAAATGTTTGACATTTAAATTGAGGGTAAAAAATGACTTATGCTAAACGGAATTGCTTGAAATAGAAACATTTGATCATTTAACTGTATGTAAACAAATGACTGATGTTTATTGAATTGTTAGTGTTAAATAGCAATACTTAAAAGCATTTAGCTGTGTGTAAACAAATAACAAATGGTAAATATAATTATTTGTATAATAGAGAAATAAGTGAAACTATTTAATTGAGTGAAAAAAATTAGCTCAGGCTCATTTAAAAATGTTATCAACAAAATGTGTTTAGGAATCATATATTTGATATATATGTATATAAAGGATTTGGTATTAGATAACCTACAATGGTTGATATACCTTAAAACAAAACAAAACCAAACCTAGGTTGGTTGATTTTACAGCTTATCAATCCTTGCTGGGTTATTTTATGCAGGAATCATTTGAATATTGTTAGTCACCAATCATAAACGGAACAAAATATATATTCACTATATCAATCGTTTAAGGGTCCATGAATAAATAAAGTTCACAACAGTTGTAATACCAATGTTTTAAGAACCAATGTCGTTCAAAATCATTTTAAACTCATCTATTTAATCCGTAGACGGGACCTTAACAGATACTATCTCAGAGTCAGAATGGACCTGGGAGTAATCGAGTGACTCCACATAATAATAGAGGGACACTGAACTCTTCAAACCTCCATAGCTAGCGCCTCACCACTAAATAGTGTTTAATATCATACTAAGGACACACTTCAGATTCGATAAAGTTTAGTTTTCACCAAAACTGAGACGCAGCAAATTAAACTTCATTTTGTTCCATAAACGCCTGTGGATACTATGCCAGTTTCAAAAATGGCATTAGTATGACACTTAATTGCATCTGTTGGTGAGGCTCCATTCCTGGAGTTCATGAAATGTAGGGTACCCATTGATTACCATTATACCCAGGTACTCTCTTCATCCTGTGTGGTAGTACCTGATAGGTTTCCATGAATCGGTCAAATAGAACTGTTCCATAATTTTCTAAGGATGATATCACTTAGTCCTTTGAAATTATACAGCCGTGTCCAAATTGTTTATATTAGATAGGAATACTTCAAAAATATAAATATTAACAGTAAATAGGAATAATTGAAACGATTTTACAGTGGACAAAAAAATATTAAATAGAATTAATAGTGTTGATTTGGAATACTTAAAACTATTTGTATGCAAACAAATGGTTAATTTGAAACAAATCCATTAATGTTCAATAGCAATAATTGTTTGAAAATGAAGGTACCAACAAACAATCCACATGCAAACCACACATACACGCACATACACACACACATACACACTATATATATATATATATATATATATATATATATATATATATATATATATACTGTAAATAAGATTTGGCTTTAAATAACACTCAAGGGTCGGTATACCATAAAAGATTAACAAGCTAACTTGAAACCATTTAAATGTGTGTGAACAAGTGTTTAATGTTCGATAGAATCATTACTGTTAAATACCAGTACTTGAAACAATTTAGATCTTAGCAAGCATATGATTAATATTCAATAGAATTATTAGTGTTTAATAGCAATACTTGAAACAATTTATGTGTGGGCAAACAAATAAACTCTGGCTCGTTTAAAAATAAAATATCCTACAAGCTATTCGCTTACAATATATATATATATATATATATATATATATATATATATATATATAAGGATTTGGCATTAAATAACTCTCAAGGGTTGATTACTATAAAACACCAATCACCTGTTTTTGAAGAAAAGTCTTCGTTTTTCTTTCTTTCTTTCTGATAGATTTCCATATTAAAATGTACTTAAAATCTCTTCACTTGATTCGACACTGATAAATGATGAATTGATTATGAAGCTAGCAAATGACATTTAATCGACTGTCGCATCAGCTTTTCAGTGGATGAACATTCACTTGATACAAATCAAGTTTATTGCTTTAACCTCGTTCTGCTAAGAAACGATGATACATATCATTATTACTGCAGCACCTTAACGTGGACGGCTGATCAGTAAACTAACTCTCTAAAGTATTACTACTGTAAGTATTACGAAGGAGGCGCGCTTAGCGTAACAGTTGTAAATGAAATCGACGAGCAGAGTTCAAATCCTGGACGTGACTATATACCTTTCATTTGTGAAAAGCCATGAATCCTTCTCTTCTGCACTAGCTAAGTAGTAGGACACACTAGGTTCTTTTGCTTTGTAAAGATAACCAGTCTCGAAGAAGAAAAACTTTGAATTCAAACCCTCTTTACTCCGCCTAAGAATTGAACTTGTGTCGCCGGGTTCGAGTATATACTTACATATACGCTTTGGAGGTGCGCATAGTGTAATGGTTATTGTCGTGGGAAATCGACATGGTGATACGAGGCTGATTGCAGTTCACATAGCCCTAATACCTTTAGGTATGGATCTAATTATTCTCCATCTAGCGAAGGGAAAATAGTAGGGTAGAATGGTTTATTTAGCCTTGGTTAGGTAACTAGTCTAGAAGAAGGAAAACCCTGTATTCAAACCTGTTAAACCCCGCTTAAAATTGACCTTGTGACACATCCTACCCGTGCAGAAGGGTTGGTATATATATATGTGTGTGTGTGTGTGTGTGTGTGTGTGTGTGTGTGGTCCTATTCTAGTCACGGAGCCCAATGTGGTGTGACTACAAGTCACAGTACTTGTTGTGGTTGTTGTGTTCGCGACTACTTCCGACTGTTTGCTTTGTCAAGTTCTTCCGTACCCACGTTGTGTTTGAAAGATCCACGAAGTGGGGTTGAAACAATTCAGCTGGATCTTCTTCTGACGGTCGGGTAATATGAATGGCTAGATTTTCTAACTACTCAAAGAATAGTGAAAACCCGTTGTTAACAAATAACAAAAATGTTCTTTTATTGAAACACGTTTGTGAGACAATAAATAATAAGTAAACGATGTTTGCTTTCCTGGCAAAAAGAAGAAAGAATATCTAGAGAGGAAGAGTGACGATGAGGTGCGGTTAGTATGACACGAATGTCTCTAAAGTCTGGGATTTTTAATTTTTTGTAAAGTCTGCGAGTTGTTCGGAGTGCATCGGGTCTAGAATAGAAGAGATGCTTCTTTGGCAGTCTTGAGTTTTTTCTCGGTCACTTTCCTCATTTTCTCTGATGATTCGTTTTACCATCCTGCTTCTATAGATACCTGGACTAAAAAGGTTTCTGATGGTTGTCCAATAAGAGACAATTAGGAGTCAGTTTCCCATTCCTAGTTCAGGATTATATCTTACAGGTATAGAGAAAACCCTTTTTTGATGCTTTAGCCAATGGAAACAGGTTTAGAGCAATGGGGCTGAACTAAAAATTTTCAGCCTCACCTGAGAGGATGAGCCATGCTCAGCTCACCTTTATTTAGGGTGGAGCAAAATTAAATCTCCCTTTTGATATTGACGTTTAAGATAAGGAATAGAAAAATATGTTTTACGAAATGACCCCTTTCATCATTATGATCGATGGAGTTAGTTGACAACCACAAAATTGAATAAATTCGCTGACCTATAAAATCAAAAACTATTGTCTCGCACTTAACTGACCTTTAGGAGCAATCAACGAGCTTTTTAGTGTAATCTAAGCCTTGAACAAAAAGATACTTATTTTAAGGATCTTTTTGTTTTTGATATATATATATATATATATATATTAATTTTCATATATTTCATAAATTTTATTTCATAAATTTTTAAGTTTTACATATTAATTAAGTATTCAACAGCACATCGTTTCACATATATACGCTTAATCTATATCCCTGTATTCCTACAGATACGCTTATACCTACATGCATATGCATTATTGTGTAGATCTATATCTGGAGACCCTATAGTGTTGCAATACTGTGCCATAAAATCATAGAACGATCAGGACTTGATCACTATGACGGAGGGTACCATGATGGGATTACAATGTTTCCATTTGATTGCAGCAAATACTTTGTATGGGATACAGCATATTTAGATTTTTTTCCTTCGCTTCAAACGTAATGAGTTCAATCTCACTGGCTGCTTCGCATTAACATTGTTTTGTTATAAGCTAAAGAATATCACCCGAGGAATTTCGGCGTCAAATTAACAAGATCAAAGTATTAAGAACGCAGTTATTTCTATCTCACTGGTTATCGTCAGCTTGTAGTTTTATGTTGGATTAAGTTAAAGTTTAATAAATATCTACCGCGCTTCGATGTTGAACAATGGTTAGTGCTATAAATCTGTGATGAGTTCGATTCTCACAGTGTACATATTTACCCAAACCCTACCAGCAAGCAGAGTATGACACATGGTCAATTTTTAAGTGGAGTATATATATTTACCAACCCCTCCGCTCGGGCAGGATATGACACAAGGTCAATTTTTAAGTTGAGTTTAATACGTTTGAATTCAGAGTTTTCCTTCTCTTAGACTAGTGGCCTCACCAAGGCTGAAGAACCTAGTCTGTCCTACTATTTACCCATAGCTGGAGGGAGAATAATTGGATTCATACCTTTCCCAAGGATATTAGTGCTATGTGAAATGTAATCAGTCTTGTCCAGGATTTGAACTCGTGTCGCCGTGTTTCATTTCCTACGACGATTACCATTACACCACGGACACTTCCTTTTAAGTGGAGTATAGCTGGTTTGGATGCAGAGTTTTCTTTCTCTTATATTAGTTGCATAAAGAATGGTTTGCGCTACAATTTACTCATACATGTAAGGGTCAGATAAATTCACTCCTTTTGCAAGAGCATTAGCGAAAAAAAAAAAAAAAGCACAATCAGCCTCATCTAGTTTTCGAACCCAGGTCACCGATTCCTCTTCCTCCGAAGATAACCGCTACACTAAGCACGCCTCATTAGAGTTCATTTTTTAATGAGTGTCCCACACATCTGCCTTATTAATTTGTAGTAAAACCTTTGGGCGTTTCACTGGAAAATACCGGCTATTCTTGCATTACTACGAAAGCTAGTTAACTTCCACTGTGACCTTGTGCAATCCTTATGGTTTACAAAATATGCAGATGGATAATTCTCAGCGCCTGTTGTAGAGCAAATGTTAGACAGTTGGTCTTGCATCTTTTTCATACCCTCCAGCACAATATAATCTCAGTCCCTCCTCAAGAGCTATATAATCTGTCACCCATTCACCACAATGTAATCTCTGCCAGTCCTCCAGCAAAATATAATCCCTGTCCTCGCTCCAACACAATATTATCTCAGTTCCCCTTCCAGCACAATAGAGTTTCTATCAGCCCTCCAAGGCAAAATAATATTAGCCAGCTCTCATGCACAATATAATATCAGTCAGCCTCTCCACCATATTTTAATCTTAGTCAACCATCCAGCATAAAACATCAGTCATCCCTCCAGCACAATATAGTTTCAGCTTTCCTTCCAGCTCAATAAAATTTCAGTCAGCCCTCTGGCACAATGAAATATCAGTCCTCCCTCCAAAACAATATATTTATAGTCTGCCTTCCCGCACAATAAAATACCAGTCGCCCACTTGCACAATGAAATCTTACTCAGACCCCCATCATAATATAATCTCAGTCACTCCTTCATAACAATGCAATTACAGTCCCCTCCACCATAATAGTCTTTTGAAAAAGAGCTGATGTGGATTTCACTAACATTGTAATTAAAAATGTTTCTTTTTTTCTTCAAATGTATATAAAATTAGATTATTTCTGCTTTTCAGCTTTTGGTCAAAAAGCAAAAACGAAATATATATGAAAATAATTTCTTCCCTTTTCGGGGGATAAAATACCGAATTTTATGAAAATATTAATTACGAAACTTGTTTTGCCGTTAGCCATTGAAATGTAATTTTCGGGCCGCGAGTTTGAGAACCCTTTTGTAAATTTTCAACAAGCGTCGATGAGTTTAGTTTTACCGCATAAATGATTGAATGAGGCAGTTCTGCTTTCATCTCAAATGCTTTTATGTCAAATTGTCACTCTGGTGCCATCTGTAACAAGACCAAAAATGGTTTATTTTAATATCTACATTCATACCACAATCATGATGCTCTCATTAACTCTGAATGTGATGTCCAACAATATGACCCCTTAGGTCGTTTGATTTTTAACGTCAAGATGGTAAATGTTGTGAGAAGTACAGACTCGTTGTATCATTTGTTACCAACATAATATAACTATTAGTGCCCCTGTTGAATCTATTGTCACGTGATGGCTCACGGAGACGAGGAGGTGGGAATGATACCCCCTCCGTTGAACTAAAATTATCTAGCAGTCAAAAAGTGACCGTTAGGAGAGAAAAGGGTCACACAGATGTTTGCACTTAAGTGACCTTGGGTCGCCGGACATCGGAAGGGGAAAGAAAAAATGAAGCCAAATGATTGGCGGGAGCCTCAAACGGAAGTGGGGTTCCCTTCCCCTCAACGGAAGTAAAGACAAAAAAGGTAGTTTTTGGACAAGTCCCGTGGCAGACGGACGATAGCCATTTTTTTTTCATTTCACTCCGGGCTAAAGACAAAAGACTGAGACATGAGAGACCTGAGTCTCTCAAGCCAGCATTAAAAGCAATACAAAGTCTATTAGCCCGTGAAAGAAGAGAAATTCTTCAGTGGAACCCCGTCAAAAAAATAAGATAAGTAACTTTGGGACATTTTTCCGTTACATCCAAATTTTGTTTACCACTCTCTCTCAATTTGGAAAAGGATAAAAGCCAGGAAGAGACATTTATATTCATGGACTATCCTATTATATATCTTTGACATTTTGAACGTATATATATATATAACCGTAGTAAAGAACCTATGTATTTTCATTTTACCATGTGGTCTATGTTATTATTCCATGCTTTCCTTTCAGCTTCTATTCGCCTTACATTATCTTGCTTAGAACTGTCCTCGGAGTTGCCGACGGTAGCAATATTAATATTATTACAACTCAGACCTATAGGCCCGTATTCTTCGATTATCGGAAGGGGAAGAAGTTTAGCGGCCTGGTGGGTGTGTGATAGTGTGAAATTTTGGACCCCTTTGCCAGCGGTGGCCAGTCTGGCCCTAAATTATTCCCTCACGTAATATGCCAGTTCTTATCTGCCTGAGAAAAGAACTCTGAACAGGACTTATTTCTGTAGGGGATCAAGTGCCAACCTGCCCCGTCTTCACACGTGCGAAAATAAAGTCCCGTTTGGGGATTTTAGTTCAATTTGCCGTCACACTATCTTCATAGACATTATTATTTTTTTCTATTTTTTACCATTATTGTTTTACCATTATCTTTTTACATTCTTGTTTTTTTTTATATAATAGTTTTATTTTAAGCTGATTGCCACTAGCTTAAAATAAAACTACTATATTAGTAAAATGAGTATTCTTTAGAATTACGAACTATCGTTTCCATTTTGGAAGGGAATTCATGTATTCTTTTATCTTTTTTACTATCACCTGATTATCGTTACCAATAGCGTGGAACTTTTACTCGGGATAGTTTGTATTTTTTAATCACTAGCTTTACTTATATATGTGTTTGTGTGTATGTTTGTGTGTGTGTGTGTGTGTGTGTGTGTGTGTGTGTGTGTGTGTGTGTGTGTGTTGATTGATTGATGGGGTATATGGCATATCAACCCTTATAGCTTATTTAATGACAAATCTTGTTATATATATATATATATATATATATAAACAAGATTTGGATTGGCGTTTGAGTTAACCGGGTTTCGATCACAGCTTCGGGAATCTAGCCACACTGATGAATTCTGATAGAACGAAACAGATCTGTCTGTGGATGACAATATATATATATATATATATATATATATGAATAATTTCTGAACAAGTAGTTCGTAGGTAAGATTTTAAACAAGCCAGATCTCATTTATTTGCACACACTCTAATAGTTTCATATATTCCTATCTAATACGAGTAATTCTATTTAGGGTTGATTATTTGTTTGCGCACATGTTTAAAATATTTCTATGTAACACAATTTGATTTAGCATCAGAAATTTGTTTGCTCACAGTTATTCATAATAAACGACTAAGACGAATTTTCGAATCCTCTGCTATTTCACTCTGTAATTCACTAAATACTCGTCCTGGCTTTTATAATAGTTCTCCTTACTTGAGTAAATCCATTTTAAATAGCTACAATATATTCGATCTTTAGTTAATATATTCCTCATATATCATAATTTTTATGCTTTCTATTTTTCTTTTTGTCTTTCTTTTTCTTCCTCCTTTTGATTCGAAATCTTTCTCGATGAACAAACAGAACATAAATTCTACACAATTTCTAATAAGTCAAATGACGTAATTTAAAACAACAAATGCGGGATCACTAGTTAAGCGGGCACCTTTTTTTGTTATACAAATTTTCCCTAGGTTTGTGTATTTTGCACTTTTATATATCCCTTGTTGATTTAACATCACTAATATCAACCTTAAGACCTGATGGTGGTTCATTAGAACCGAAACGCTATAATAATCGACTTTGCTTCTCAGTGAATCTATCCTTTTACTTGGATTACCTTGTCATCAAATTTTCTTTATATATATATATATATATATATATATATATATGATTAATCAGGTAATTGTTTACTTCTATTTTAATGAGTTAGAGTTAGTGTATTTACTCACTGTTAAGTATTTGTATCATTTGCACTTTTAAATGATTTCAAGTATCACTATTTAACACTAATAATTCTATTCAATATTCAAACTTTGTTTACACATAGTGAAGTAATTTTAAGTATTGATCCTACTTATAGTTTTAATTGCACACAGATAAATGGTTTGAAATATTGCTATTTGATTACTCTATTCAACACTTCCTTTTAACTCTGTTAAATGGTTTCAAGTATTGTTATCTAACACTAATAATCCTATTTAGTATCAATCCTTTGTTTGCACACACTTTAATATCTTCAGGTATTGCAATCTAACAATAACACTTTAATTACCACACAGTTAATCGTTTCAAGTATTCATATTTAACTCTAACAATTTAAGATCAGTTATTTGGTTGCACGCAATTAGATGATTTCAAGTACAGTAAATGATTAAATATTTCTATTTGACCCATAAATGGGACTTTAACATTTACTACCACTCAGGGTCAGAGTGAACCTGGGAGTAATCTCAATGAAGAGGTACTCCACATTCCCCAAAGTGTCAGGACTGAAGCCTTACCTTCAGATACAATTGAGTGTCATACACAGGACATTCCCCAAAGCTCTGGAACAAGAGCCTCACTTTCATATGCAGTCTACTGTCATTTCCAGGGTACTCGTTGGGGATGGGGTCTTACCCCACTGCAAAGATGCAATCGGCGAATTCTAATGCCCTAATCGACTGAGCTAATATATATATATATATATATATATATATATATATATTCGCTAAGATTAGTTGTGTTACAAGACCAGAAATATTGTCTTTTCATATAGCTTGCTCACTATTACACCACGTGAGGTGCCCAATATATATATATATATATATATATATATATATATATATATTAATAATTGATAATGTACTTTGCTATATATATGAATAAATTGCATTCATTTTTTTTATGAAGCTCTCTCTCACACACACACACACACACACACACATGTACATATATATATATATATATATATATATATATATATATATATATATATATAAGCAAGGATACCATAGACACAGAGTCAAGAGCGCATGATAATTGTCAGCTATTAGTCTACGCGATCATCGAACTAAGTCCGATCACATTGGTGATAATTTTCACCAAGTGAGCTTAACTCGCTTTCTACGTAATCCACTTTCCGAATACATATATTTACATATTCAACTCTGTTTTAGCAACTGAAAAGAGAATCTTCGGGTGACCTTCTACTACGGTCGGCCAACTTACTCACACACACACACAAACACACACACACATATATATATATATGTGTGTGTGTGTGTGTGTGTGTATGTGTGTGTGTGTGTGTATATTTATATAATTTTGGATCAATAATTTCTTAGCCTGCCACGAAGTCATTATAGACATGAAATTTTTAGTGTAAAATATTTGATCCGTGTAATTAATTATAACAACTGAATTAAGTGCCTTGCCAAGTAAGATTATTTTGACAAATATCTGTTTTATAAAATGAATACAATTTTCACTATCAGGCTCCCTATTAATCGACGTACCTCCGTATATATATATATATATATATATATATATATATATATATATGGCAACAAAATTGATTTTTTCGCCCCTGTTTGCTTATTTTTTGTCGTAACATGTTTGCAGGCATAACTGCACCAAATGACCCTTTTTTTCCTTCTTTCTGTTTGGTTAAACTTGATAACTTTCTTTTGGTATCACCAGTTCAATGATCAAGTCGGTTTTATTGGTTTTTATTTGGGCCTTATGGGAGTGGCTTAAACCAAATGCAACGCGTGTAGACCGGTTCGACTGAGTCTACGAAGTTCAACTTATGTTTGTCGGATATTTTTCTTTTCAATAAAAATAAAATTACTGTCCACCCACATCCAATCAACAATGCCACCGATTTCTTTGAATAATATATACTAAACTGTTCGTTGGGTTTAATTAGTTGAAATGATAATTTTAATTTTCGATATTGAAAAATCTAATTACTTTTTTGTTTCACCATCTTTTGCAATGTTTCACCCAACTCAGTAATTTTTCACTCTTACAGTGATACCTCGAGATACGAAATTAATTCGTTCCAGAGGGGATTTCGTATCTTGGAATTTTTCTATTATCGGATAAGTTTTACCCAATAAATGACGTAATTCCCTCCAGACCCCAAAAGTAGTCGTATAAAGTGTAAATACTGCTATATGGATGCACTACATGGACTCTGAAAAAAAACGGCTGGAGAAGAAGCTAGACGGCAATTACACAAGAATGCTGCGAGCAATCTTGAACAATCCTGGCGGCAACACCCCACAAGACACCAACTGTACGGCCACCTACCTCCTATCAAGAAAACTATTCAAGTTAGACGAACCAGACACGCAGGACACTGCTGGAGAAGCAGGGACGAACTCATAAGTGATGTACTCTTGTGGACCCCCACACATGGCCGTGCAAAAGCAGGACGACCAGCACGAACATACATTCAGCAACTATGTCAGGATACGGGATGTTGTCCAGAAGACCTGCCTGAGGCGATGAACGATAGGTGTGTTTCCGTACAGGAGTCCAAAGGAAAACGTTGCTTATGACTTTGTCCTTAGCTATCAATAAATTGATGGGGAGACTGGTCTTTCAGGCCTTGTAGGTTGGCAGTCCCAAGTGCACTCGTGTGTGTGTGTGTGTGTGTGTGTGTGTGTGTGTGTGTGTGAGAGAGAGAGAGAGAGAGAGAGAGAGATACCATATTTAACAACCCCTCCGCTCGGGCAGGATATGACACAAGGTCAATTTTTAAGCGAAGTTTAACAGGTTTGAATTTAGAGTTTTCCTTCTCCTAGACTAGTAGCCACACCAAGGCTGAAGAAACCAGTTTGCCCTTCTATTTACCCATAATTGGATTCATACCTTTCCCAAGCGTATTAGTGCTATATGAAATGCAATAAGCCTCGTCCAGGGTTTGAACTCGTGTCGCCGTGTCCATTTCCTACAACGATAACCATTACACCACGGAGAGATAGATAGATAGAGAGAGAGAGATGCTATTCATCCTATATAGATGAAGCTGGCTCCGTAGTGTCCAAAGGTAGTCCCCAGCCAATTTCGTGTTACAGATCTGAATTCAGAGTTTTCTTTCTTGACCGGTCGCCAAACCAAAGTTAAAGAAATCAATCTACCCTACTATTTAACCTTATTTGGCGGGAGAATAGTTGGATGTATATCTTTCCGAAGGGTATTGGAACAATGTGAAATGCATATAGCCTCGGAGAGCCAGCATGCTTCCACCGAGAACTCTGTCTCTTGGTCTCTGGGTCATAGCAGTAGATCCAGCTTTCATCGCATGGCATTTTTTCCAAGTTTAAATCAGAATTGTATTGCATATCATTCTTCTAAAGTCCAGATTGCATTTTTGAAATTTACCAGCTGTGACAATCAGACTTTAGTAGGGTGTATTCCAATTCCTGCTGTAGCTGTTCATTTGAACCTGAAATCATAAAAATTGGTCAGTCATCTCATAAGATGTGTATCAATAACATGCTGAATTTTCAAGAGTTTATAACAACTTCAAATGCCTATAAAAAAAAAAGTCTGGAAACCTATTGAATGTACCACGTATTTAGTAAATAAAAGAGGACCGGGAAAATCTCCCTTGATAAGATGGCATACTGGGAAAGGGCATTAGCCTATAAAGCTACAGATTGATCCAGAAGAAAAACAATACACCCAAGAGCATAGTGAAAACAAATTGCTATAACAAATGTTTTTGAGCGAGTCAACATTTCGCTATATTTTGGTAACGTAGGGCAATATTCGGTGGCTTTGGACGCTTTTGTCAAAGTTGTGAAGATGACAAACCACATGAGACAATGTGGTATCAAACTCGCTTGTTACTCTTCAAATGCTATCTGCCGAATTTGATCTGTGGCTTTGAGCACAGCCTCAGAATCAACGGTTTTTGGCCTACCTGACCTTATCTGATCGGCGAGATTGTGTCAATCAGAGCAAAATTTCTTGAACTATCTAGTTACTGTCCTGAGATCAACTACACTTTTACTTTTTGCACAGCAAATGTTTTTTGGTTGCTTCCACGGCGTTGTGGCTCTTTTCGAACTCGTAAACAATAAGTTCACTGAGACTAAGTTACAAGTTTATCTGTGACATTTTAAAATCCCATATGGAACGATAAAGTTCTCAGCATGTAAGCGCACCAACTACCACAATACTACCGACCGGAGCTGTTATCTTTCACGGTCACGTGATATATACGCCACATTCTTGCAAATACCAGAATATTGCAAAATTTTTTACTCACTCTTGTAGATCATAGGCAGTTCTATTAATGATCTTTATCTTCATCTCTTACCATTCCTCAGTATAAGCCATCACTCCGGAGAGCAGATCATCTAGACAGCATCCAATGTCTCCATAAAGCTGATATATGTATGGAGGTGCCTGTGGTGTAATGGTTATCGTCGCAGGATGTAGACACGACACGAGTTCAAATCCTGGACGAACCTGATTACATTTCACATAGCACTAATACCCTTGGGAAAGGTATGAATTCAAATATTCTCCCTCCAGCTATGGGTAAATAGTAGGGCAGACTAGGTTCTTCAGCCTTGGTGAGGCGACTAGTCTAGGAGAAGGAAAACTCTGAATTCAAACCTGTAAAACTCCGCTTAAAAATTGACCTTGTGTCATATCCTGCTCGAGCGGAGGGGTTGGTAAATAGGATAAAGCTGATATATGTAAGTCTTTGCTGGTCAGCCAACACTGGTGTGTCCATGTGTAGGAGTCCATCAGAGAACGTCTTCTATGATTTTGTCCTTACTTCTTCAGTAGTCTTGTTCGTCTTACTAGGATGGTTTATGAGATGAGGAAGGAGCAGGCGACCGTACAGCTTCTGTTTTGTGGGGTGCTGCTTCCAGGATTTGTTCAAATAAGCTCGTAGCATTCTTTTGTGGTAACAATCTAGGTTTTTCTCCCAGCGTTTCGTTAGCTTCCAAGTGGTGCATCCGTTGAGTAGTACAGGCACAGTCACAGTTTGGAAGATATCCAGTTTTATATTTTTTAGAAAGATCAGATTTTTTTATGATCGATAACTTTCCGATAGATGTTCACGCCTTCCCTATGTGTATGTTGACATCGCTTTCAGTAGATGAAATATTGCTACTGGGGTATATAAAATGGTCGTATTTCAGAATCTCGCTATTTCATGAGATGGCTCCATCCCGTTTAAAGCTCATGAACTCTGTTTTATCTGAGATCAAGTAAAGGCCAATGCCTCTTGCAGCCTGTTTCAGGCTTTGCTGCAGGGATTCGGCTTGTGCAGGTTTATATGCGAGAAGTGCTTGATCATCTGCGTAGTCTTAATCTGTAGTGGTTTCTGTTGGATATCTTTAGCTTCTTGAGATTTTTTGGTGTGAGAAATTTTTTTTATTAGATCTATTGACGTTCGTAGAGTGTAATCAAAACAGATTATAAATAGATATGGTGCTGATGTATCTCCTTACAAGACTCCAGTGATCCCGCCATACCTAGAGGAAAGGTATAGACCGCTATCAACTGGTTATCTCTTGACACTCGTTGTACGTAATCAAAGCAGATTATGAATAGATAGGGTGCTGATGTATCTCCTTACAAGACTCCAGCGATGTCGCCATACCTATAGGAAAGGTATGGACCGCTATCAACTGGTTATCTCTTGACACTCGTTGTGCGTAAAAGTCAAATGTCGATTAATTTCATCTTTTAAAACCATATGATTTAATAATTCATCAGGACCATTTTTCAAGCAAATGATTTGAGGTGCCCCTGGTGTAATGGTTATCGTCGTTGGAAATGGACACGGCGACACGAGTTCAAACCCTGGACGAGACTGATTGCATTTCACATAGCACTAATACCCTTGGGAAAGGTATGAATCCAATTATTTTCCCTCCAGCTATGGGTAAATAGTTGGACAGACTAGGTTATTCAGCGTTGGTGAGGCAACTAGTCTAGGAGAAGGAAAACTCTGAATTCAGACCTGTTAAACTCCGCTTAAAAATTGACCTTGTGTCATATCTTGCCCGAGCGGAGGGGTTGTTAAATATGGTTGTACGTAATCAAGGCAGATTATAAATAGATAGGGTGCTAATGTATCTCCTTACAAGACACCAGCGATGTCGCCATACCTATAGGAAGGTATTGACAGCTATCAACTGGTTACCTCTTGTCACTCGTTGTACGTAATCAAAGCTGATTATAAAGAGATATGGTGCTAATGTATCTCTAGGCAAGACTCCAACGACAAAGTAGAAGAGATTTGGATAAGATTTCTTTGATATACATGGGATTGGAGGATTTAGAGTTGAGATGATTATGTGTATGTTTAGATTTAGTGTATAATTGAAATTGTTTATCTCGATGCTACCACCCCTAACGGCTTGAACTGCTACGGTCTTGAGATATACGCGCCACAAACACGTACCAAAATATTGCAAAACTTTTGACTTATCTTAGTATTTTCGATAAATCTTTCTGGATAGTTCATGAATTCGCGAAAAACCTAATTTGTCCGAATTATTAATCGTACTGTTAAACAATAATGCTATGTTATTGTACAGGTCCAGTTTGAAGTATTACCTACAAACCTAATTAAGACAAAAAAAGGGATTGTTAGAAGCCAGAAATATTTGCCATTGTGTTTGACAGACCCTCCCCCCCATATATATATATATATATATATATATATATATATATATATATATATATGTATATATATATATATATGTATGTAATTTATTTTTCGCCCACTCTTTGACCTTAGGAAATATTGATGTTGTCCTTTGAAAGTTGATATGAACTCATTTCCTTCCATGGATTCATTCATTACCTTTTTTTCGTTGATCGAATTGTTCTTCGGAAATCAATCACTGTCTTCAATCAACTGTTGCTTTAATTAACTCATTTAGCTGAGCTTAGATCGATTACAGTATCAGGGTAATAAGTCAAGCATTTCATTATGATTTAAGCCTGGTATATTAGTAGGATGCCGGTGGTCACCTCTTCTCTTTGTGAATTTTCTTTATGTATCTCAAGCGATTTTAAGTCAAATGTCGATTAATTTCATCTTTTAAAACGATATGATTTAATAATTCATCAGGACCATTTTTCAAACAAATGATAATACCAATAATACTAATATTACTTATACTAATAATAATAACAATCGGGTGGAGTTCTCATGGCGTAAACGAACTAGAAGTAAGTGAGTTCGAATTCCAGTAGTGGAATTACATTCACCTTGGGACTTAGGAAAAGTATACCTCTATCACCCAGCGATGGGTTAAATAGTATTCCTGTGCTACTACAAGGATGATTTTGGCATTAGATAACCCACAAAGATTGATATACCACTGAAACCGAATTAAACCAAGCCAATAAATAAAAATTAATTTCCATCGCTCTACTTCCCGGTTGTCTATAACTTATACCAACCTTTCAGGAATATGGCATGTTGTATTTTTGCTCCGTAAGAGTTTGTATTATTTAATTGCTTTACCTGTAATTTTAATGGTCAGGTAATATTAATCACCTGTCGACGGGGCTTAGAATAAGTTGATTATCCCCAGCAGAGGGGTAAGACCCCTTCAAAAGGGGAGTCCTAGGTATGACACAAGATTACATGTAATGGTGAGGCTTAAGTTCTGGAGATCTTGATTTTTATTTGATTTGGTATGGCTTTCTTTTATGACATATCAATCATTGTAGATTATTTAATGCCAAATACATTTTATATATATAAACAGTTCCATTTCAAACAAAGCAGTTTATCATAAGTACACAGTTTAAATGTCAAAACAGTTTAGCATGAGTATATCATTTTGTTCTATTTAACCCATAGATTGGACCCTATCAGGTGCCTCGACTCCGGGTCTGAGTGGACCTGGGAACGATGGCAATAAAGGGGTACACTGCATTCACCAAACCTCAAGAATTACTGGATCCTCACCATCAGATTGTTTAGTGTCAGATCCAGGACACTCGTTGGGGGAGTCTTACCTCCCTACAGTGAATCAGTGAGTGTATTCCGCAGCCCCAACTGACTGGGTAAAAATAGTTCTATTTTAAACTATTCAGTCTATCATCAGTACAAAGTTTAGTTCTATTTGGCCCATAGATAGGACCCTATCAGGTGCTACCACTTCGGGCCAGAGTGGACCTCAGAGCAATGACAATAAAGGGGTACTCCGCATTCCCCAAAGCTCCAGTATTACTAGGGCCTCACCATCAGATTGTTTAGTGTCATATCTTTGGGGAGTCTTATCCCTCTGCAGAGATGCAGTTGGTGTATTCTGCAGCCCCGGCCGACTGGACCAGGAGCTCTGGAGACGATAAAATACCTCTTCCTTTGCATTGCTCCCAGGTTAATTCCGACCTGGAGTGATAGTACCTGTTATGGTCCCATCTATGGCTCAAATAGACCTGTTTGAAAATCATCCTTATTTGATAGGACCATATGCATATATATATATATATACATATACTCAATGCATTTTCCTAACGTCTAAGCTTAAAATAACCCTTGGTAGATTGATATGCCGTTAAAATTAATCAATAAACCAACCAATCATTGATATTATAGCTGTGTGCAAAAAATCTAAAAAAAACAGCTACATAGATAATGTAAATATGAAATGCTATGAACTCGAGTACTTAACTTCTAGGCATAAAGTAACCCTTGACGGGGTGACATGCTGTTAAAACCAGTTAATCAATCAACAACTGGTTTCTTGTCAGTATGTTTCTGGATGAAGTTGATGTAATTCCATTTACACAAAATACGATTTTTGCTGAGTAGAATGCTTTGTTAATATTTACCCTTGCCAAGCACTACGGATCCCTTACTTAGGCGTGTTGAAGTACGATTGATAATAATGATAATAATAATAATAATTTACAAGTAAGGGTGAAACAACAAACTAGTGAACAATCTACTGCACACGGTGCTTTTGTTTATTGCATCTCTTCTCACCTGTTTCTGAAAATTATTGTTTCATTGTTCCGCAAAATCAGTAATTTAACATGCAACTTTAAAAGATGGTTTAATGGCATATCAACCTTTGTAGGTTATTTAATGCCGAAGCCATCCTTCTAGAAGATCAGTAGTGGAACTATTTGACCCATAGCTAGGAGGATAAGGGGGCTCATACCTTTCCCAAAGGTATTTGTTAAAAGTGAACGCAATAGCAGGAGTGGAGTTCGAACTCGCTTACAACGATTTCGCAGTCAACTGCTTTAAGCATTACACCACGACGATATCCTCCTACTCTAAAAGAGTTGGATAGTTTATTAATTTTACTGTGTGTTAACCATTGTAGTGTTATCTTATACCGAAATCTATGTAAGGTTGGTTAATTGTTTGGGTTTTATGGCATATCAATCTTTTTAGGTTATTTAATGTCAAATCCATTTTTATACAAATAATCAGTTCTATTTCAAACGATTCAGTTTAGCATTAGCACGCAGTTTAGTTCTATTTAAACCATAGATAGAATTGGTGTTATCACTTCGGGCCAGAGTGAACCTTGGAGCAATGGCAATGAAGGAGTGCTCCGCATTCCCCAAATCTCCGACATTACTGGAACCTCATTATCAGATAGTTTAATGTCATACACAGGACACCCTTTGGAGTATGGTCTTACCCCTCTGCCGAGATGCAGTCGGTATATTCTACGGCATCCGTCGACTATGCAGAAATATATTCAAGAATTATTATTTCCAGAAATATAGGTTAAGCAGTTCATACTTAGTTGTAATATAGCCAGTTTTACTGAAATCGTTTTAAGCGTTGTCTCCAGCATATCTATTTGACTCATAGGTTTGACTGTAACAGGTACTTCGATTCCAGGAGGGAGGACGTGGGAACAATGTTAACGAAGAGATGACTCTACACTTCTTAGATCTCCAAAAAGGGAGCCTCACCAGTTTAGTGTTATTCTGAGGGTAATGTTTGAAACAAAGACATACAAACGCGTTTTAACATAAATATTAATTTTGTCTCAAATTTTAAAGAGTTGACTTGTGTTCCGACTATTTCAATTTTGCTTCTATTTTTCTATTATTTTAACCAAAATAATAGAAAAATAGTAGTCGAGTCACCTGATAGGGTCCAATCTATGGGTTAAATAGAACAAAATGATATACTCATGCTAAACTGTTTTGACATTTAAACTGTGTACTTATGATAAACTGCTTTGTTTGAAGCATATACCGTGAGTCTAACAATATACCGTGAGTCTAACAATATACCGTGAGTCGAACAAAAAATCTCAAAAAACCATTGTGCACATTTCTTTTTCCTAAACTGTTTCCTAATCATATTTATTAGAAATTTATACTGACTGGTTACAAACAGTAATCATCGCCATAAAAGTTGAATTATATAAAATGAATTTACCAACAATGCTTTTGTATTATGAAGTTAATATAGTTATGTAAAAATGTTTCCGGGGTTCTGAATAGAAATCATTTTTCCAATTTTAAATGAGAGAAACTTGAAGAATTTTTAAGTTTAAAAATGTATGTTTTTTTTTTTTCGTACAAAATTTTAGTCTTAACTCACAAGTAATAATACTATGTAATTAGTTTACAGCTTCAGCTGGGAGAACTACCAATAAGCTTAATTAGAAATTATTAATTATTTATAATTACTTCAGTAATTTTGCATTTGAAACTTATACATATTTATTCTGTACAATTAGTTACATATTGCAGCAACAGGGCTCCTTACTGCTGGCAGTTTATTCTTATAGATCTCCTTCCCAATGAAAACCTTCAATTGTATTTATTTCAAATTTGAATCTCTAATATCAAACGATTTGGTTATCTATAGAGTGCAGACAAACAATTTCTTTCCAATCATTGATATGTGTTTCTTTTGCCTTGGTCATTCTATCCAAATTACTAGAAAATTAACTTTTCATATATATATATATATATATATATACAATATAGAAGAAAAACCTTTAAAAAGTACACATATTTTTAAAATAATTATTTTAGAAGACCCTATATTTGTCAAAATGTTAGATCTGCATCTTCAGACAAAGAAAAAAGATCTTATATATATATATATATATATATATATATAAGAGAAATGCAAATGTTTCCATTAAAAGCTCTTGATGCTATTATAACAGAGCTGGTATAAAACCTTAAAATATTATAATTATAAACACTAGAAGACTGTTACTTGAAGTTTCATCTTGTGAGCACATTCATGGAACGGAATAGTGAGAAAAGTGACTGATTACTCGTATTTATGTGGGTGTATAACCACTTGTTGAGATGGACGTACATGTGAAACTCACACGAAGAAAAATATACCTATAAATATATACATATAGTATTATGGCAGTCCAAATAAAGGAGAATAAATATGCAATTAGTCCAGTGGTAAATGACACAGGATACATATATAAACATGTCTACACTTGGATATCCGTTCACTTCTTTTGTTGGTGCAATTTGTTTCCAGCATGTTCTTCTAGATCAATCTGTAACTATTGTCACTTCCTCTATAAGTTTGAGCTCTTTTCACAGTATGCCATTTTATAATAGGAGATTTTCTGAACGCTTGTGAATCCGGGACCCTCACTGCTGACTTGCAGGGATGCCTCGAAGGCTTTGAGATTAAATGCAACCATAAGATCTTGAACATCTCATCGCAAATGAAAAAAGTCAGGAAATGATTAACTGCAGTCTTTGGATTCCATGGCAGCCTAATTCGCATTGAGGGAAAAGAAAAAACGAGAATGATGAGGGATGAACATGTGACAAGATCATCAGGCCAAGCAAAACCTTTTCTGCTTGATACATTGCTAAGATAAAGAAGAAGAGGTAGGAAGATAACATCTGGGAATCAAAAGGCCAGTCTTTTGGTGAATCGTAGAGTACAGCTCACAAACAAGATAAATGATGATGGTTTGTAGAGGGTCATCAGTGTTGCCTATACACCCACCGCCTGAGGTTACGAGACATGATATTGACGACGATCAACTTTTTGTAGGATTCTTTATGTGTGCATGATATTAAATGTGATACCCCAAAATATTTCAAAGTTGTTATATATATATGTTTATATATATGTATTAATTTGGGTCATGTTTTAAATTTCAGGTAAAAAGACGACATTAGTACTTGAAATTAGCGCGGTTTTAGTGCCACGGATGTACCGTTCAAGAGAAGCGAATACTCTAGTCATTTTAACAACTTATTATCCAGCCAGGCCCAACGGAAGTCGGGAGGAGTGTCATCTACAATCCACAGTCTTAGATGTTAGAAATTGTTTTTACGAACATCGCTCAACGGACTTCCAAGTAGAGGAGGGTGTTAACAATATCACATTCGGACGTCTTAGACAAACTCTACCAACTTCTTGCTCCACACGTTCAGTTGTTTATAGCTTGAGTACAAGTAAGTAACTTTTGCATATTTTGATGTTTTCTGCCTTTGTGTTTTTCAAGTGGCAGTAGTGTTGCAGCTTAAACCAGCGCCTGGTTGACTTGGTGATACAGCTTTTTAATTGATTGCTTGTGACTAGATGCAGAATAAAATAGAATAATTGGGATCGTCTTGAAAAGATCTGTAGTAAAAACAAAAAAAAAAAACAAAAACAAAAACAAAAAAACACAACAGACAACAAGTTATAATAGCCGCAGCTTTATTCAGTAAAAGAACAGCACCCAGTTAAAACAGAACCTTGGGAGGGAGAGAAGAAGCAGACAAACGCATCTAAGGTTTTGAGCTTTTTATTAACTTTGAGTTAAAAGTTTCGACGTAAGGAGGAGAGACACAATCTTCTACGCTGTCTTATTCATTGGCCCCCATCTCGAGCGGCCCCCATAGGGCGCAAGTTCGCCTCGTGTCTGCGAGCTCCATAAGTCGAACCTCCCCGTTTGGCGTCTAATTTTCAACTCTCTAACTTTCTTCAGATTCTCACACAAACTTCCGTGCGCTTCCGGTGAGTGACGTCACCCGCACCCTGTCACCCCGTTTCGTCTCGGACTATTGTGACACCTCCATCCGCACGCGCGCGCCCACGTTAACACCTGCCTCAAGGTTGCACCTAACTAACCCATGTGCTGAGCCAAAAGGTTCTCAGCCTAACTAAATCCAAAGGCATGAACCGAAATCCCTCGGCTATTATATTACAGCAGTCCAACAGTTTTGGCATTATATCACTGGGACTCTCTTTCCCACCTCTTGTACTTGGAGTTGGTTGATACAGTATACATGACTGTGCGTGAGAATTGAGTATATATATATATATATATATATATATAATGCTAACATTTCTATTGGAGTTCCTTTATGATATCATGATTTTAAAGTCTCCATCGGTTTACCATCCTTGTCAACACATTTCTAAAAATTTCCCCAGGTTGTCCCTGTAATATTAGATCTACTTTTCTAATTAAAATTATCCGAGAGAAATATTAACATTTTTTTAATCACTAGTGTGACATTCTAAGAAGGCATTGACAGCGATGGTGTACATGTAGTGACTGTTTGAAATTATATCATGGAGGTGCTCCCATAAGGGTGTGAACATTTTTAAAATCACACTGTATACGTATAAAGAGAATGTATATCGTAAATTGAAACAAATATTTCAGTGTTTTTTAATTTTCACTGAGCCCGGTCAGCAGGACATAAATAGGCCGATTACATCTCCTGCAGACGTTAGAATTATTTTATTCTCCTATAAATGCGAGCGTTGGAGAAGCTCTTGGTGTATGGACACGAGGAAACCCGGGTTCAAATCTTAGGTGAAGCTGTTTGCATTTCCCATCGAGCTAATACCATTGGAGAAAGTATGCATCAAGCTATACTCCATCTAGCCATGGGTAAATAGTAGAGCAGACTGAGCTCTTTAACCTTGGTATGGCGACTGGTCTGGGAAAAGGAAAAACTCTGATTTCAAACCTCTTAAACTCACTCCTCTTTAAAAATTGACTCCGCATCACAGCCTGCCCGTGCAGAAGGGTTAGGTAAATACATGCAAGTGCGAGAATGCGATGAGTTATTATTGAAGAAATAATAAGAATCATGAGTGTAAACAAAGGTTTTGGTTTTAATTGATTAGTAACTTTTTGATATATCCTACCCGTGATATCACCGCCAACAAAAAACACGAGTCTCGTAATAATTTGAAAGCCACTGACACTGCAAATGATTTACGCACTCATTCAAGTTTAATAATTCAAAAACTTAAATTAATGGATGTCTGGCAAAATATCAATCTATGATTGTTACCACCTCGCAGTCATCTTTTTTTTTCCGGTGCTTCTTATTGGTCGGCTGTTTTGTCCATATGTAATTTGTTTTAAACACACACTCACATACTCATGCAGACAATCAGAACTAGAAGACACTTGTTGCAGAATGATTGCAAATTAATCTCGCAGACCATTGCTCGTGATTTTGGTCATCAATGAGAGTCTCCTTATTTTACTTTGTGCCAAACTACACAGTGTTTCGTTAACAAGTTAAAAGTTCACAGGGATTTTAACTAGTAACACTGAACAAGTTTTTTGTGTGGATTTTTGTATTAATAAACATCGTTGACAGTTTAATGTTTATGGCCCTCTGGGAGCTATAGAACTTTTTAGGTGGGATTTTTAGCCTGTAACCATGAACGAGATTTTTGTATGAACTTTTCAGTTAAAAAACGTTGTCAACATGCTAACGTTTATAGATCTCTGTTTGTTAAAAACAACTTTAAGGACGGGATTTTTAACCAGTAATACGAACGAGGTTTTTGTGAGGATTTATGAGTAGATAAACATCGACAAGAGGTTAATGTTTGTGGCCCTCTGATAGCTAAAACCCACTTACAGAGAAAAGATTTTAGCCAGTAAGCATAAATGTAAGTTACAAACAGCGCCCATTTAAAATATTATAAATTAAAACTTTGACTTCTTGCTTACATTATGATCTGAATATCTGTTGTAGAAAAAATAATCAACATAAAAGAAGAAATATAAGAAGGGGTTTTTGCTCCTTGAAGTAAACTTCTGGCCCATGTTAGTTTTTTTTTTTTGTAAATATAAAAACAAACTCAAAGAATGAAAAAAGCAATTTCTTTCCAGTTATTAACATAGATTATCAGTTAAGAAGTTCAACTTTAAAAACCGAGATTATCATTCACTTTGCAATTTTTTTTTTCGATGGTAGAAACAAAACAGCAATAGATATGATTAAGAAAATCACATTAATCAATTTTATCTATATTCACAATAGACCAGGGCTTCTGAATTTTTTACTTGATTCATTCTTTGTAACTAAATTTCATTTTCATTCGTCCCCAAATAAATTAACTGAATATTGCCGATATTTCTTCCAAGTTTCACCAAATACTATGATGAGAGGGGTTGATTTAAAAGAATGTTTTTGGTTTCAAGATGAATTTTTTTGTTATTTGTTGTTACAAATGGAATATTGAGTCATATAACACCCACATCATCCTGGCAATACTGAAACTGGGTTAACTAGAGAAGATCCGGATCTCTTCGGTCAGAGCGGAATTTTTAGTTCATAATAATTCAACTTTCATTTTATCCATTAAAGATCTGTTACCGTGTATAAAATTTAAATTTCAGGCATTGTATTTTAAAGTTACTTTTTCATTATTTCTGCTTGGTTTTAAAACTATATCCTTATTCTTAAATAATCTTTTTTTCAAGACAACGCATTACCTATTTCGACTAATATGTCCTCCGGCCTTCTTCAGGTGTTTGTCGAACTCGGAAACCTTCACAGAACTTCGAACTACGTCCTTTATTGAATCCACGGGGGTCGTCTGTTCTGATTCAGTTAGCCATAACAGGGTACAAGTGTTAAATATTCCTGTATTGTTACTAGCATGCAGGTCAGGATTGAACCTGCAACCTCCAAATGATTATCTCCTTAGACGCTCAGGGAACCAACGACTATAACAGTTACGCTATGTGTCCAGCTGGACTTAGTGATAAAAATCATCAAGCTTTGTCTCAGAAATTTAGACAACTAATATTTCTATTTGGTTTTAAAATTTATATTCTTATTCTTATCATTAAATATTCTTTTTTCTCAAGACAACTGATAACCTATTATAAAAAAATATATTTTAGAATTCAGTATTTTCATATAGTAATACCTTTAAAATATTGTTTTAAAGTATTTTCTTTCGCGAAATATTATTATATGCATCGCTAACGACGTCGAAAAGATTCGAATCTTTTTAATTAGGGCAAGATCGTTCATTTAAATGAGACGCGTCTTTTGAACGGGTTGTATGTGAACAACGCTTCACTACTGGCCCTCATACCCAATCAGGCATTCCGCTAGGTGTACGATATCTTGTGACTTGTCAACTTGATCCAATGATTTTTGTGTTGTTATAAAAAGGGTCTTATAAATACAAACTAGTTATTGCATCCCCTGTGGATCTCTACATTTTTATTCAGTCTGCAAAAATTTCATTCACCCCAGAGGTCTATATGGACCGCTTTGAGAAGGTCTGCAATAGACAAATATGAAAAGTGTAAAAATGTAATTATTTGAGCAAACATATTAACAAGTCTTTTCTTTTCTTTCTGATTTAATTCTCCATCTTTCTCAAGTCGTTACTTGCCCAGTCGGCCGGGGCTGTAGAATACACTGACTGCAACTATGCAGAGGAGTAAGACCCCCCCCAATGAGTGTCCTGGATATGACACTAAACTGTTTGATAGTGAGGTCCCAGTGTACCATAGTCATGATATGGCTATGTGTGAAACGTACATAAGATGTTCATGAAATATATACATAGAACATAAGAATCCCGAAACACGAAAAACACTTACGACTTCTGAGTTCAGGTACGAAACTTTTTATTACCTTTGAGTTAAAAGGTTTTTCGACATAAGGAGAGAGATGCACAATCTTCCTATGCTTGCTTTTCCATCTGCCATCCACAACACATGTGGCGCCCGTAGCGCGCAAATTCGTCTGGCCTCTGCGAGCCCTGAAAGTCGACCCTTCTTGTTCGGTGTCTAGTTCTCAACTGCTGACTTTTTCAAATCTTCCCAAATCCTCCGCGCACTCTTCCGGTGCATGACGTCATTCACATCCCTGGTCATATCCTCTCTCTGGGATTTTTATTTTGACATCTGTGAACGACACATCCTCCCCGCGCGCGCGTCAACACCTGTGCTCAAGTTTGCACCTAACTAACCCATGTACTGAGCTGAAAGGTCCTCAGCCTGACTAAACCCAAAGGCAAGATATATAAAACGAAATCCATCGGCCATTATATTACACCAGTAATGCTAGGGCATTGGGGAATACGGAGCACCTCTTCATTGCCATTGCTCCCAGGTCCCCTCTGTCCTGGAGTGGTAGCACCTGATAGGGCCCTATCTATGGGTTAAATAGAACTAACGGTATACTTATGGTAAGCTGAATTGTTTGATTAAACTGAATAGCTTGAAAGAGAAGTGTTTTTGACAATTAAACTGAATTATTTGAAATAGAACTGTTTTTTGACATTGAAACTGTATTTACACTAAACTGAATTGTTTAACATAGAACTGTTTTGAATATTAAATGTGTGTAAACAAAATCTGTACATATACTAAACTGAATAAGCTGAATTAGAACTGCTTGATTAAACTGAATAGGTAGAAAAAGAAATGTTTTTCACAATTAAACTGTACTTACATTTAAACTGCGGGCTTATGCTAAACTGAATCATTTGAAATAGAACTGTTTTTGACATTGAAAGTGTACTTACACTAAACTGAATTGTTATATTTAACTGCTTGAATAATTTTAAATAGAAATGCTTTTGAAAATTAAACTGTATACTCATGCTAAACTGAATTGTTTTAAATAGAACTGATTATTTACATAAAAATGAATTTGGCGTTAAATAAGCTACAAAGGTTGATATGCCATAAAACCCAACAAACCAAACCAAACCAAACCAATCAAGTTGTTACGTTATTTGAAGAACTTTTTTGAAAATGAAAGTGAAAATGAAAGTAAAAGTACATAATTACCCGACGAACGTGTCTCGCCGAGGCTCAATCATTAGATCGTCAATCATATTAACTATATTTGACGGCTTATAAGATGCATTGGTTTATAAGACGTGTCTCAATTTAGCTGGTCATGAAAAACAATAAACTGGTTTGAACTACGAATTTCAGCTGAAGAGTCGTAGCTCTCTCCACTATCCAATCATTTTAAAAGTTTCTAATATATTCAGATGCTTATTAAATCCTAAAATTTAACATTTAAAAACTTTTACAGGTCTCTTTAAGTATATGCATGGTTAAACATCGTCACTAAAGTTTCTTTCTGACAAGGTTATTTTATGTAAATTACTAGTATGTACGACTGTTATCTATTGTTTACTTGGGTAGAGTTGCATTTGTTGGTATTGAGGCTATCAACACCTTGTTTATATTTTTGGAGATGTTTACTACTTAATTTAATAGCTACAGTAGAATTAGTATTCCCTAAACAGTAACTCAATGCTGACCGTTGAACTTATAAGATGCAGGGTGATTTTAGGAACATTTTTTGGGAAAGAATGCATTTTATAAGCAGTCAAATACGGTAATTCAATTTGCTTGTATATTAAATTTGATTTTTATCTAGTGTCATGCCCGTGTAGATGAGTGCTAAGATAAACTAGATACAGATCGAAAGAACACCTTGCGAAGGGACTAGTGTTAGCAAGCAACATTCTCAGACTATAATATCTGTAGTGAATTTGATTCTCACAGGGTGCTTCAAACTTGTCTCATAACACAAAATTAAGCTTAGGTCAGACGCTGAAGAGGAATGATCTGCTAGTTAAACTAACGGATTAAAACTACACCACTGAGTCCGTCTCTCATCGAGTGTTTCACGCTTGTGATCGTGTTCCATATAAAGTTAATGTTATTGAATAAACTGGTCTCAAATACCATTACAACGTCAATGATTTCATTTTTTACTAAGTGTCTCACACTTGTAGCTATATGTTGTCCTGAGATCAACTTAATGTACATTATATGGTGGTAATGACTGACAAGCTCATTTAAAAAACGATTACGACTGTAGCAAATTTGTTCTCACATCTCATCTGTATATGTAGTCTTATGCCAGACTAAGCTACATTTATAGAGCCTCACTGTAAAATATGTTAACGAGATTTTTTTACTGATCATTTCTACTGTACTATGATTCGAATTTGGTACTCCATAATTTTGTGCTAAAGTAAGCTTAACTAAGCGCACCTGGACTAAAACAAAGGTTTGCAAAGTATTGTTTGAGATCATTGTTACTGTAACGTGTTTGAACATAACTTATCACTCCATAGAATGTGGCCTTGGGCCAAACTAATTTAATAAATTTCAGCTTGAAAAAGTTTACGGTCATTGGTTTGCAGGAGGTTGTTATTGTAGTGAGTTTTATCATAACTTGACACTCCATTCATATAGCCTTGTACCAGACTCAGCTTAGTGAATATCACTGGAAATAAAAGTCAAGGATCAAGTCTGGTATATAGTTGTCCGAGTAATGAGTTTTATCATAACTTGACACTCCGTGCATGTAGCCTTGTGTCTGACTAAGCTTCGTGAATCACAGCTGAAAATAAAGTTTGATACTGAAGAGTGCCAGACTAAACTTAGAGGACCAGAACAGTAAATAAAATTTAATTCTAATTTGACAATTCATGTTTATAGCCTTGTGCCAAACTAGTTGTGTGAGCCTCATCTGGAAATAAACTTTATCCTAGCTCGGTATTCCATACACGTAGCCTTGAGCCAAACTAAGCTTAGTGTGTCTCACCTGGAAATGAAGGTTACGCAGCTAGTTTTGCATCCCGTCAGTACAGCAGTGAATTTGATCCTACGTTGACATTTCAAGCATGTAGCCTCGAGCCAAACTAAGCTTTGTGAACCTCTCCTGGAAATGGAGGTTACGTAGCTAGTTTTGCATACAGTCAGTACTGCAGTGAATTTGATCCTACCTTGAAACTCCAAGCATGTAGCCTTGAGCCAAACTAAGCTTTGTGAACCTCACCTTGAAATGAAGGTTTGCGCGTTAGTTTTGCAGAGTGTCATTACTGTAATAAATTTGCTCCTACCTTGTTATGCCTGGCATGTAGCCTTGCGCCAAAGAAAGCTCAGCGTAGGAACCGCTCTTCGAAACAGTCATTCTCGCAGAGCCTTACTACCGTCATGAGTTTGAATTTCATTGAGTGTCCCATACTTGTGGTCTTTTGTTGTACTTGGCAATGCTTACGAAATATCGATAAGTAACCTGCCCAAACGTTACGGTAATAATTGAAAGGCAAAAAAGTAAGGAAGAAATTAGTCTAAATACACAACCAAGTTATGATCGCTCCACTTTTCTATAGTTTACACAATTGCAAGCGATAGTTTCAACAAAGAAAACTGATGTCATTTTAGGTAGATATAATGGTTTTTCTTTTAACGTCAATCGAACAGAGAAAGCAATATTCCAGCCTCGTTTTTTTTAATTCATTGATTTATTTAATTTACGTCCTTCTGCCGGCAATAAACTTCGGCTCTTTTCTTTTCTTTTTTTGTTGTGGTCAAACATGCTTTGATGTTTCCAGGCTTCAACCTGGACTGCTGCATCGGTTGTAGTTGTTGAATATACTGCAACGCACACAGCCACGAAAGAGACATGTTAAGACATGAATAATATCAATCAATGCACATGCAAGATATCTACATTTATAGTCATTCAAATTACATTCAGGCAGACGAGGTATATTTTAAAAAAGTATTCAGACTGAAGCGGTATTTACCTATACAGAAATGAACAATGAATGAAATGTTAATTTTTTCGAAATACGTTGGTTGTTCAAAATATATCAAAACTGAAACTGTATTTACCAAGACTGAAATGAATAGCGAATGAAATATTAATTTCTTTAAAATATGAGGTGTATTTAAAAAGTAATGAGACTGAAGCGGTATTCACCAAGACATAAATGGACATTAATTGAAACATTAGTTTTCTTCAAAATATGAGTTGGGCTCAAAAATTATCGAGACGGAAACTTTATTCACCGAAACACATGACCAATGAGTAAAGCGTAAATTTTCTTCCAAATAATTACCTTGGTATTGAACACATTTATTCCAGCGAGCTATCCTTTGGTCATGGCACCTCTGAAACTCTTCTTTTGAAAGGTATAAAATAGTATTGTCGTATTTGTAAAGTTCCACATCTTTAAATATTTTATAACACTAATCTGCAATTGATGGTGAGGCTCCAGTTTTGGAACACGAAGGTGATTAGAATACCTATTCAATGCTACTACTACCATGTTCACTCTGATCAGGAATGGTTATATCTGTTTAGATTACATTTATGGGTCAGTTTTAAATTATTCGGATTATATATATATATATATATATATTAAACGGAAAAATCGCGCAGAGAATTGCGAAGCTTACTCCTCATTCGAGGGTGTGTCCTCCGATCACCGAATGGTCACGGCAAAAATACGACTGAGCCTACGAAAGAATGCCACCCGAACAACGACCACCATTCACTATGACTGGGCTCTTCTTAATAACAAGGATATTAGAGATAAATATGTGATAGCATTAAGAAACAAATTCGATGCACTACAGGAGAAGACAGAAACGCGTACTCCGAATGACGAATATGAGAATTTCGTCAACGCCCACTTAGAAGCAGCAGCGAAATACATGCCAATAAAACATAGAACAAAATCTTGATTCCCATGGGAGACATTAGAGGTTAGAGAAAAACGTGCAAACGTGAAAACTGCCTCCAAATGCAATAAAAAGAACCCAACAAACACAAATGCCCTAAAATTAAAAAAGGCACAAATAATTAGCCAACATATACAGAAAACAACAGACAGAATACATACAAAATCAGATCGATAAGATTAGAGACTCAGTGGAAGATATGCAATCTAGGATAGTATGGCAATCGATGAACGAAGTGAGCAGAAGAAAGAGCACAACAAAAGGTAAACTGAAAGCCACTAACCAACAAGAACGAATAAAAATGTGGAAACAGCATTTCGAGAATCTACTAGGAAACCCACTGAAAGTTACACATGAACCAATCACGAGAGTTATTAGTAAGCAATTAGACATCAAAGTCGACTCAATACTGAGAAAAATTAAAAATAGAAAAGCTGCAGGGCTTGATGAAATTCCCCCAGAAGTATGGAAGACCAGACAATTCAACGACATACTGCCTCCACACTGTAATTCAGTCTATAATCAAAATCCGATAGACAGATGGATGAAGGGATGCATCCTCCCCTTCCCTAAAAAGGGCTACCTCAGATTAGCCAAGAACTACCAAAGTAAAACACTTACATCCATAGCAGCCAAAAGATACAATGCCTTACTACGCAATCGCATAGAGAACCCAAAATTGAAAACATTCTTAGGTAGAACCAAAATGGATTCCGGAGAAATCGATCCACGACCTCACAAATATTGACTATCCGTAAAATTATGGAGGCTTTCGGGCAAAAAATCTACAGGCTTCAATATTATTTGTCGACTTTACCAAGGCCTTTGATTCCATACGCAGTGGGAAGATGGAGCAAATTCTACTCGCATACGGCCAACCAAAATAAACCGACGCAGCCATAGAGATTCTCTTGAGAAACACAAAAGTGAAAGTACGTTTTTCGGATGGAGACACAGGCTGCTAAAACAATTACCGACGCCGACTACGCCGATGGGATAGCGCTTCTGGCAAATGCACCCACCCAAGCCGAAACCCTACAGCATAGTCTGGAACGAGACGCTGCAGGCATCGGCCTCTATGTCAATACACACAAAACGGAATGTATGTGCTTTAATCAAACAGGCAACATTTCCACACAAAACGGAAGTTGTCTGAAACTAGTTGACAAGTTCACCTACTACATGGACGCTAACGAAACGGATGGAGAAGAAGCTTGACGGCAACTACACAAGAATGCTGCGAGCAATGTTGAACAAGTCCTGGAGGCAACACCCCACAAAGCAGCAGCTATACGACCACTTACCAACCATCACGAAAACTATCAAAGTTAGACGAACCAGACATACAGAACACTGCTAGAAAAGTAGGGACGAGCTCATAAGTGATGTACTCCTATGGATCCCTTCACATGGCGAAGCAAAAGCAGGGCGACCTGCTCGAACCTACATACAGCACAACTCTGTGAGGATACGGGGTGTGGCCCTGAGGACCGGCTGGAGGCGATGAACGATAGGAAGGGGTAGCAAGAGAGGGTCAGGTATATCCGTGCTGATGGCACGACAAGATGTTATATATTTATATATGTGTGTCTGCTTTTTCACCGTCCTCTGGTTGATCTCTAAATCTACCTAGGAAACTACTAACTACTAAAACAGTCAACTAAAATCCGTAATTATATTACACAGTTACTTGAACCTATAGTTGTTTATTCGGGATTATTATTCTTATTAGTTACCAGAAACTATATAATTGCTTTCCAATTATAAGTGTTGGATAAAAATATTTGAAACCATGTAACTTGAGAACGAATAGAATAGAAATATTAAATAGAAACAGTTGCTGTATAATTGTTTATGAATTATTAGTATTAGATAGGAATACCTGAAATCATACAATTTTGTGTAAATTTTTTGTATTAGACAAGAATATCTAATATCATATAACTGAGTGAAAAAAAAAAAAGGATTATGTACGAATAAATGTACAATTTAAGAAGTACAATTTAAGAAGTGCAATGGTACATTGAAAATATAGTAAGGATTACAATCAAAAATTTAAAAGTGAATCTAATTTTGGTATTGAATAAACAATATACGAGGTGCATACGATAATTTTCCAGCCTTTTTTTGTACAGGCATTTAAAATTGTCATAGACTCTTGAAAATTCAGTATCTTATTGCTATACATCTTATGAGATGACTGACTAATTTTTATGATTTCGGCTTTAAATGAACATCTACAGCAGCAATTGGAATACAACCTACTAAAGCCTGATTGTCATAGCTGGTGAATTTCAAAAATCCATTCTGAAACTTTAGAAGAACGATATGCAATAAAATTCTATTTTAAACTAGGAAAAAATGCCACAGAAACGTATGGAATGCTTCAGACTGCTTTTCGACCATCTTGCATGAAGCGAGCATCATTTTTTGAGTAGCATAAGAGACTCAAGGAAGGCGTGGAGTCTGTGAGGGATGATGAGAGGTGTGGGAGGAGTAAGGACGTCAGAACACCAGAGTTGATTGACCAAAGGGTTAGGGTTAGGGTTACTATGTTGAGGTTTTAAGGGAGTTCAGCAAGAGATTCCGTCGGAAGAGGCCAGCACTCTTCAAATCGGCTCAGTGGCGTGTCCACCAGGACAATACACCAGTTCACAACTCCATCCTTGTCACAGACTATTTGACCAAGATGGGCATCAAGACAGTTCCTCAGCCTCCCTATAGTCCAGACCTTGCTCCCTGTGACTTTTGGTTATTCCCTAAGCTCAGAGGCTGTCGTTATGAGACAATTGAGGCGATGAAAGAAGCTGTGACGAAGATCATTGACACGCTCACACAAGAGGACTTCCATGGGGCCTTTCCAGAAGTTGTTGGAACGGTACAACAAGTGCATTGCAGCCGGAGGAGTGTACTTCAAAAGGGACTAGAGTTTCATGTGTGTACTATCAATAAAAGTGCCCATACGAAAAAAGTCTGGAAACTTATCATATGCACCTCGTACCATTAAACAAATAAAACAAACCAGGGATCAATTTTGAGTAAAAGTCTCATTGAGCTAGATTCAGTGGGCATTGAAAGTTTTGCATCTGCACAATCCAATGATGTGCTGAGAATGTTTGATGAAGACTATTGATAAAAATTAATCAAGAATTGGCAGTGACTTGTCTAAGCAAAGTCTAGACGAGTCAGATTCAGTCATTCATCTAGACGTCTGTCATGCTGTCTAGACCTGATCATTTTTATATAGGCAGCTCATACGTACAAGCAGATTCGTTTAACTTCAAAAAAAGATTCCCTATTGGTACACTTGATCACACCTCGTATATTTATATGCGTATGTTTTGTTTGGTTTCAGTGTTTTAATAGTACATCGACCTCCTTAGGTTATTTAAAGCCAAAGACATCCTTGTAGAAGAACAGTAATGATACTATTTAATCCACAAAAAAGTGAACATAATAGCTTGACTGGAGTTCGAACTAGATTACTATGACGTCACAGTCCAGTACGTTAGTCATGATGTCACAAGAACTTTTCCTTATATGCACAGAGATGATTACATGACTGTGTTGATATATACACATATACACGACTTACATTGACATTAAAATGTCTTGGGTATGACACTAAAATGTTTATGATGGTGAGGACCCAGTTCTGGATATCTGAGAAGTGTGGATAATCCCTCATTACTATTACTCCCAGATCCACTCTGACTAAGAGTGGTAGTATTTGTAGGGCCCTACTAATAGATCAAATAGATCTGTTTGGAAATTATTGGTATTCGATTAGATTGGGTGCTACAAAAAAAAATTAAACACAAAATGTAAATATTAACATACAATGAACGTCCAGGAATAAAATAGCCCTCGATCAATCTTATTCCTGGTTATATCTGGCCAGAAATGGAAGAATTAGTCCGTTTTATAAAAAAAACAAAAATTATCATATCATGTAGACTAGTCACCAGATATTGTACAACTAGCAGAATACCTGATTGGATATGAGAGCCTCTAGTCACGTGTTGTTCACGTACAACCCGTTCAAAAGACACGCCTCATTTAAATAAACGATCTTACCCTGATTGAAAAGATTCGAATCTTCTCGACGTCGTTAACGACGCATATATTAATGTTTTTGCGAAAAAAAATACTTAAAAAGAATTATATTTTAAAGGTATTATTTTATGAAAATACTGAATTCTAAGATGTATATTTTTATAAGAGGTTATCAGATGTCTTGAGAAAAAAGATTATTTAATGATAAGAATAAGAATATAAATTTTAAAACCAAATAGAAATATTAGTTGTCTAAATTTCTGAGACGAAGCTTGATGATTTTTATCACTAAGTCCAGCTGGACACATAGCGTAACTGTTTTGGCGTTGGTTCCCTGAGCGTCTAAGGAGACAATCATCTGGAGGTTGCAGGTTCAATCCTGACTGCATGCTATTAACAATACAGGAATACTTTACACTTGTACCCGGTTATGGCTAACGGAATCAGAACAGGCAACCCCCGTGGATTCAATAAAGTTCGAAGTTCCGTGAAGGTTCCCGAGTTCGACAAACACCTGAAGAAGACCGGAGGACATATTGGCCGAAACGTTGTGGAAATAACAATAAAGATGAAGACAATAGTCCGAAAACCCTTAATTACAAATAGAAATAATTAAAATACAATCTTTGAAATTTTGATTTCTATTTATGTGTCAAATTGATCTAGTTTAGTTTGGTTTCATGGCATATCAGCTATAGTAGGTTATTCAGATCCTGTTTATACATAATTTAGTTTAATTCTGTTTATACATATGAATTAAGTATATATGATTTGTTAATATTTTGTTGATAACCTTTAGAATGAGTCTAAGCTCATTCTTTGCACTCAAATGGTTTCAAGTATTTCAATCAAACAGGAATTATACGATTTACTGTTAATGATTTGTTTGCACACAGTTAAATAGATATACATATGATTTATAACTGAATAGTTTATTGGTTATTTCATTTTTAAAAGATTTTGCTATTGTTTCTCCACAGTTAAATAGTTTCAGTTATTACTCTCTGGCACTAATAATTCAATTCAATCTTAATCCTTTGTTTGCAGACAATGAAATCGTTCTAAGTATTTCTATTTAACTCTAATTATTTAATTGAACACTATTCATTCATTTGCACACAGTGAAATGGTTCCAAGTTTTACAATCACTAACAATTCAATTAAGTATCAGTCATTTGTTTACACACTGTTAAATAATCAAACAGTTCTATTTATAACTATTCAATTTTGCATAAGTCATTTGTTTGCACACAGATTAAATGCTAAACAGTTCTATTTGACCCATAGATAGGATCCTATCAGGTACTACCACTCCGGGCCTGAGTGTACCTGGGAGCCATGGTATTAGAAAGGCAATCCACATTCCGGAAAGCTTCAGCATTACTGGATCTTCATCATCTGAGCGTTTAATGTCAAATCTAAGACACTCGTTAGCGGTGGGGTCTTACTGCAGAGATGCAGTTGGTATATTCTTTAGCCGCAGTCGACTGGGCTATAAATTGTTCTATTTCAAAATTATCGGTATGTGATAGGAATACTTAATATCATATAATTATTTATGTTATGTATGGTTACTTTATACTATAATTGCTTATTAAGGATTATTATTAGTTACTTGAGACCATATAACTGGAAACAAATGACTATTATTAGATAGAAATAATTACTCGAAATCATATAATTATTAGTATTAGATAGGAAAATTATTTGTCTAAATTTCTTAGATGAAGCTTGATAATAGTTATTACTTAGAATATTCGGACTGTCGATATCATCTTCATTGTTATTCTCACAACGTTTTGGTCGATATGTTCTACGGCCTTCAGGTGTTTCGTGTCGAACTCGGGACTCCACACAGTATCTTGAACTGAACCCTTTATTTGTTCCAATTCTGTTAATCATGACCAGGTATAAGTGATAAGTTATAGTAAGTATTCCACGTTTTTCTTATCTGTTGTTGGGATTGAACCTGCAACTGCCAGATGATTTTACTCAGAAGCACTTTCCAACTAAACGCCTTATTCATGGCACCATGTGTCTTAAATTCTCACAACAATTAATATTAGATAGAAATAATTTATATATAACTAAAAAAATATTTTGAAAAACAATACAAATATTAATATAAATGTATAACAAATAGGCACAAAATAACCCTGTACGGGTTATCATTCCATTATGATCTGTCAATCAAACAATATTAGCTCATATGTCAGTACGTGCATCCTCACACAATATATTCCTGTATGGTTAAAAAGAAAGAACTTTTTATTATAAATTAGGTGTTGGAATAAGTGAAATGTTATCATTTTGTAGTGAATCTATAAAAGGAACTTTGACCAAGCATTTATCTGCGACTCAGGTAAGTATTTCTTTTAATAACCATTACTGATGCAAGATCAAAAAGGCGGGAAACAACCCGTTAAAATATCAATAACGCAAGTAGTTAATGGGATTTGTAGGTAGTTCATTCATTATTACAATAGTTTTCACCCATCAGACGGGTGATTGCAAGGTTTAATATTCATTTTCCCATTGATTTTCTTATAAGAATTAACAAATGATTTTGTACAGAAATTTTAATCATCTCAATGTTAATTATATCCTAAAATATATTTTGCAAAAATATCTGTTAGGAATTTGCGTATTCTATTTCAAGCTTGCTTTATACAAAATGTTTAGATATGTACGGTTGAAATTTTATAATATATATATATATATATATATATATATATATATATATATATATATATATATATTTGCATTTCTCATAGCACTAATACCATTGAGAATGGTATGAATCCAATTATTATCCTTACAGATATGAGTTAATAGAAGAACAAGCTGGACACTTTAACCTTGGTATTGCAACTGGTCTAGGAGAAGGAAAACTCTGAATTCAAACCTATTAAACTTTGCTCATTTTATAATCTCCACCTGTTCATCATCCCCGTCAATAAATTATTGGAGTTTTCCCCTTGGTGGTCTCTTTAATGTCAGTTTCACATTTCTAATAAAGATAATTCCATAGAAATGTTAATATTTTTTAATCGTTTTGGGAAGATTCCAATAATGTGTGTATAGGGGTGGAGATTGTTTGCGATTATATCATGCAAATGATCCCATAAGAGTGTTAACATTTTAAAAAATCACTCTGCATATAAAAAAGCACATCTGTTACAACCTGCATCTCCACGAATATTGAACTCCTACACTATGACATGAAAGCAGCAATGCTTAGTGGTATCGTGAGGTATTCTTAGGGTGTTATGGGTTACGAAATAGTGATGCTTAATTCCCGAAACTATGCCTGAACGCAGGATCATCGTCTGCTGAAGGTTTTGCTGGTGACACTACAACTGTTCTTTCGATAAAGGTTGTATGAATATTGTTGCGTTCTGGTTAGTGAACGCTTGTAATATTAAATAAAGGACAAACCACGATATGAGAGGAAATAGAGATATATTCTCAGGAAAAAGTATAAACAATAGAGAGACTATTAGTAGACAAGAACATAGGATAAGTGAATACAGAGTAAAGATATAGTCCAACGATAGTTTTGGCTTCCGTTATTACGGTTGCAAGTAAGGTGATCAAGTGCGATCTCCAGTCTCCAACACTCTAATGCTATTCCTATAAGTAGCTGTTCTTCACCTTCTAGTCTGCCCTGGTATTAGTATCTACTGCTATATATGGCAGATGGACTAGTTCATTGTGATACCCAACATATATATATATATATATATATATATATATATATACCTAACCCTTCCAGGCGGGCAGGTCAATTTTAAGGAGGAATTTAAGATGTCTGATTCAAGAGTTTTTCCTTTTCTTAGAACAGATGCAAAACCAAGATAAGAGCCCAGTCTACCCTACAATTTACTTATCGCTGTTGGGAGAATAATCGGATTCATACCTTTCCCAAGGGTATTGTCCTATGTGAAATGCAAACAATCTCGCCAAGGATTTTAATTCGGGTCGTTCGTTTCCTAAGACAGGAGCCATTTTACCATGAATACCTCCAATGAATGTGTGTGTGTGTGTGTGTGTGTGTGTGTGTGTGTGTGTGTGTGCCTCTCTGTGTATTTGTGAGGGATGTTCCTTTGATTAAGTTCCAATTAGTAGACATAAACATATATTGAAATATACTGAAACTAAACCATTTATAGAAATATAGAGAACAATTAGGTAAATTTTAAAAGAAATGCCTTGGTCTTTAACAATATATATTGATATATATTATTTTTTATGGCCTTTCACATCATCTATATGTTTATATTCCTGTGGCAAAATGAAGCTTTGTATATATGTGTGTGTGTGTGTGTGTGTGATCGTATTTCTGTTATGATTTGAGCGTTCAACGATTCAATTGAAGATGTGACCAGTTACATTACTTTACACAGGTTATTTTTTAAAATGTGTATGAAGGAATTTCTGAACAACAATTCAGAAATGTTCCTTCTTTTTCTTCATGTTGGCTATTTTACCCATGGCTCAGGTAGAAGAGGTTTATTCAAGGGCTTCCACTCTCTCTCTCTCTATATATATATACATATATATACACATAATATATGTAATGAATATAAGAATATAAAACTGTCTTTCGAGATAGCATAAGTAAATTTTTGACGCATTCCTAAAAGATAATTTATCTCGCATTCGTGCCATTGTAACAAACACGACCTTTGCCTAGCAAATCTTTAAAAAATTTTCTACCCCGATCGTCATATTTTCGTTTCCCCCGCAAATCCAAAGCAAAATGACATTTTATGCCATGACATCGTCGCACGTGCGAACAATCGTGTGGAGGAGGAGTCGGAGGAGTCGAAGAGGAAGAGGAAGAGATGGCCATCGTTCGTACTTCTCGTTTTTGTTGCGTTTCTTTTATGCATCGCCGGTTTCTGCGCCTATCTGAGATACGCCCACTCGCTACTTGAGCTCGCCGAGAAGTACTGCCGTGCTCAGCCACCGATTCTGCGCACAGAGGGTTGGCTGCGAGTACGCATGCGTAAATCGCGCACCACCAGGTGGTCGTCTTGTCTCGTTCTCTAAATGTTTTCACTCATTCTCTTTGCTTGTATGCATGTGGGGGGTATTTGTGTGTGCGTATATGCGTGTGCGTGTTTCCACTTGTGAGTGATATTTTCTTTCCGGAGAGATCAGATTTATCGTTTCTTTGTTTTGCTTGTAATTGTGTTCCGGAGAACAATTTGCCGCCCACGCTAAGCCTGCCAAGAGGCAAATTAAAATGGCCTTCTTATCTGCCCAGCCTCATGGTTAAGGGCTACATATGTGATAAGGCGTATAGTATGCTTGGTACAATTGTATTCAAACTCCATTTATATCTTTCATGCCGAGATAGTTATGTTCCTTATCAATCATATTATCACGTACACGGAGTAAAAGCTATTCAATTCTGACTTAGATATTTGGATGGACAAATCTTACGCAAGATCTGAAAACTGAATCGTGAACGGAGAAAATTTATGATATGATAATTTTTACCTGATGAAATATATACCTTCATAAATGTTTAAAATACATGAGCATTGCAAGTTTCTTTGCCTCATTGGTCTGGTAACCTGGTTTGGTCCTGAAGGCGTTACTCACACAGCGTGTTTCGGGTAGGAATAGCCAGACCAAGCCCATTCCTTTCCAGGTCTACAACTTAGGAAGAGCACTTAGAGGAACGGTTATTATTTTCGGAAATGGAACCGGCTATCCAAGTTTTAATCTTGGACATAGCCATTTACATTTCATTGGGAGAGGCATGAATCCATCTCTTCCCCATCAGCGATTGGCAAATAGAGTGGCAGTCTGGGTTCTTTAGCATTGATTTGGTGATCAATATAGAAGGAAAACTTTGGATTCAAACCAGCTTTACTCCGCCTAAGAATTAATCTTGTGTTTCATCCTACCAGTTGGTAAATACATATAACAAGTTTGAATTCATTGTTTTCCTTCTACAAAACCAATTGCCGAATCCAGATTAAAGATCTCAATCTGCCCTACTATTTACTTAATGCCAGCGGGAGAACAGCTTGATTCATGCCTTTTCCAAAAGTATAAGCGCTATGTGAAATGCAAACTGCTTCGTTCAGCATTTGAACTTGGGTAGCCGAGTCCACTTCCATGATTATAACCGTTACACCCAAGGCCTTCTTCGTACAAGTCTGTATGTAGTCTGATAAATATAGTGGTACAATGGTTATAGTCGTAGGAAATGGACACGGCGGCACGAGTTCAAATCCTGGACGAGACTGACTGCATTTCACATAGCACTAATACCCTTGGGAAAGGTATGAATTCAATTATTCTCCTTCCAGCTATGGTTAAATAATAGGGCAGACCAGGTTCTTCAGTCTTGGTGAGGCAACTAGTCTAGGAGAAGGAAAACTCTCAATTCAAACCTGTTAAACTCCGTTTTAAAAAAAATGAACCTTGTGTCATATCCTGCCCGAGCGGAAGGGTTGGTAAATATGGATAAGTGTATCTACGTCCTGCAGTTTAAGAAGTTAATCTAAAGTTCATCTAAAACAATTCTTAATACTTAATTTCATTTATGTAAAGGCTCACTTTGTATAACGGTCATAGTCGAAAGATATGGAATTAGAGACCCGAGTTCAAATCCTGGAGAATCGGATAGCGTTTCACTTTGTGCTAGTGCCCTTAGGAAACGTATGAATCTGACAGTCCTCCCTTAGCAATACAATACAATACAATTTTGTTCAATACAATTTTGGTAGTACTTAAAAATGTTCTTTCAGTTTATTGACATGGTTAAATAATTTATAAATAATTCTAAAAGTTTGTGAGTTGGGTAATTCTTTCGATGCTAGGGATTACAGCAGAGATAATCATGTTGATTGACAGACTGATTGATTTAATGGTATATCAACTCGTCTGGGGTTATTTTATGCATAGATGTTACGGAATTGGGTGCATAGTATGTCTTTATTTACAATTTTTGTTCAGTTTCTGAATGTTTTTTTGGCACACGGTTATGTACGAAATCAAGTATTCCTATGCAATACAAATATATTGCAAACAGGTCGGTTTGACCATTACTTGAGACTGTAAGAATTACTAACACTCCAGGAGGGGACGTCCTCTTGGCATAATAACTAAAGCAATGAAGTGCGGAATCGTAGTATGTGGGTTCGAAATCCAGTCACGCTATGACGTTCACTTTCGGACAAATACCTTTGGAAAAGGTATGAATGCCTTTGTTCTAGCTATGGGTTAAATAGTACCACTTCTGTTCTTCTCGGAGAATGCCTTTGACATTAAATAACCTACAAAGGTTGATATGCCATTAAACAAAGAAATTGAATTAAATCGAACACTCCAGAGTGGACCTAGGAGTAATGTCAATGAAGAATATTGCAGACTCTTCTAGACTTCAGAAATGGAACCTCGCCACCGTATTTATTGGAGAGACATGGGGATACCATCGATTAGTTTAAACCCCACCGACAGGGCAAGCATAATTATGTGTATGTATGGGTTTAGAGTTAAGTGTTATTTGTAATTGTTTATTTTCATCTTTGTAAATTAGGATTTAAATAAATAATGGCAAATAATCCGATAGTATGGAGAAAAATGGAAAAAACTAAGTAATCCAATAGGATCAATTTATTGTAAAAGAAAGTCTTTTTCTTCTTCTTTTCGTTCTCTTTTCTTTTCTATTCTTTTTTTTTCTCTTACTAATCCGTTATATCTCCTTATGGTTCCATTTGGTTTATATCATTGCTTTACACAATTCCGTGATACCTTTTGAAATATGAAGGCTGATTTAATGATTGAACGGTCGCATGTTCTTTCTTTCTATATATCATTTCCTCCCTGTTTGTTTTTTCTATTTCATTAAACATTCACCGTTGATCTATCAACATTTGCTATCATCGTTTTTAGTCTTGATGATGGTTTATTAAAACCGAGACGTTATAGAGTCGACTTTCTTTCAAAATAAATTCATCACTTTGGATAACTTTTTCAATTTTTCTCTATGTCAGGATGTCTAAAATTCAATAATATATCTTAAAAGAAAACCTGACAGATCAAAATTAATTACTACACAATCGTGACTAATGAATAATAATGGTCATTATACGAGGATCATTAAATAAGTTTCCAGACTTTTTTTCGTATGGACACTTTTATTGAAAGTACACACATGCAACTCTAGTCCCCTTCGAAGTAATCTCCTCTGGCTGCAATGCACTTGTTGTACCCTTCCTACAAATTCTGGAAAGGCACATGGAAGTCCTCTTGTGTGAGCTTGTCAATGACCTTCGTCAAAGCCTCTTTCACCCCCTCAATTGTCTCATAACAACAACATCTGAGCTTAGGGAATAACCAAAAGTCACAGGGAACAAAATCTGGACTATAGAAAGGGTGAGGAACTGGCCTCTTCCGACGGAATCTCTTCCTAAACTCCCTTAAAACACCAACAAATTAACCCTAACCCTAACCCTTTTACCAATCAACTCTGGTGTATTGACGTCCTTACTCGTCCCACACCTCTCATCATCCCTCACAGACTCCCTGCCTTCCTTGAATCTCTTATGCCACTCAAAAATGATGCTCCATTCATGCAAGATGGTCGAAAAGCAGTCTGAAGCATTCCAGATGTTTCTGTGGCATTTTTCCAAGTTTAAAACAGAATTTTATTGCATATCGTTCTTCTAAAGTGTCCTGGCGTCCAGATTGCATTTTTGAAATTCACCAGCTGTGACAATCAGGATTTAGTAGGGTGTATTCCAATTGCTACTGTAGCTGCTCATTTGAACCTGAAATCATAAGTATTGGTCAGTCATCTCATAAGATGTATAATAATAAAATACTGAATTTTCAAGAGTCTACAACAATTTTAAATGCATGTTCAAAAAAGTCTGGAAACTTATTGAATGCCCCACGTATCTGTATTATCTCTGTCAATATTTTATGGGATCATTCACTGACGTAATGAAAAATCAATCAGAACAAAACCTTAATGCTTTTTATTCAAAATAGTGATAAAAATCAATTATGATTCATCATCATCATGTCGTGCCGCTAGCACGGATATCCCTGACCCTCTCTCGCCACTTCATCCTATCTTTCATCCCCGCTGGCAGATCTTCAGGGCAACACCCCGTATCCTCACATAGCTGCTGTATGTATGCTCGAGCTGGTCGTCCTGCTTTTGCTCGGTCATATGTGGGCTCCATAAGAGTACATCACTTATGAGGTCGTTCCTGCTTCTCTAGCAGTGCCTTGCATGTCTGGTTCGTCTAACTTGGATAGTTTTGGTGATGGGAGGTAGGTGACCGTATAGTTGGTGCCTTGTGGGGTGTTGCTGCCAGGACTTGTTCAATATTGTTTGCAACATTCTTGTGTAATTGCCGTCTAGCTTCTTCTCCAGCCGTTTAGTTAGCGTCCAAGTAGTGCATCCATACAGCAGTATCGATACGACCGCTGCCTGGAAGAAACTGCGTTTCCTTTTATCGGTTAGGTCTGATTTCCATATGATCGATAGCCTATCGATAGCTATCCATGCCTTCGTTACCCGTGTGTCGATCTCTTTTTCGGTTGATGAGACACTGCTTCCTAGTTAGGTGAATTTGTCTACCAGTTTCAGAGAGGTTCAAGCTAGTGTGGAAATGTCGACTGTTTGATTATAGCATATCTATTCAGTTTTGTGTGCATTGACATGGAGGCCAATGCCTGCGGCAGCTCATTCCAAACTATGCAGTAGTGTTTCGGCTTGGTTGGGTGTATTTGCCAGTATCGCTATGTATCGGCGTAGTCGGCGTCGGTAATAGTTTTTGCAGGGTACCTTCCGCTACTTTTCTTTCTCAGCTCGAAGCCGTTTTCTTTTATTTTATCAATCGATGTTCTAAGCACGTAATCTAGACAGATGATAAAGAGGTTTGGGGCTAGCGTGTCTCCTTGTAGTACTCCTGCTACAATGTCGAAGTATTCTGTGTCTCCATCCGGTGAACGTACTTTCACTTTGGTGTTTCTATAGAAAATCGTTATTACTGCTACGGTTTCTTTTGGTAGGCCGTATGCTAGTAGGATTTATTCCATCTTCCCTCTGTGAATGGAATCGAAGGCCTTGGTAAAGTCGACAAATAGTAATGTCGCCAGTAGGTTTTTTGCCCGTACATCTTCAAGGATTCTACGGATGGTAAATATTTGTGAGGTCGTGGATCTATTTCTTCGGAAGCCATTTTGGTTCTTCCTAAAGATGTCAATTTTGGGTTCTATGCGGTTTCGTTATTGGGCATTGTATCTTTTGGCTACTATGGATGTAAGTGTTATGCCTCAGTAGTTCTTGGCTAATCCGAGGTCACCCTTTTTAGGAAAGGGGAGGATGCATCCCTTCATCCATCTGTCTATCGGATTTTGATTATAGACTGCGTTGCAGTGTCGGAGCAGTATGTCGTCGAATTGTCTGGTCTTCCATACTTCTGGGGGAATCTCGTCAAGCCCTGCAGTTTTCCTATTTTTAATTTTTCTAAGAACCGAGTTGAGTTCTTCTTAAGTGAACGGTCCTATTTTAATGTCCAATTGCTTACTAATAATTCTGGTGATTGGTTCATGCGTAACTTTCGGTGGGTTTCCTAGTAGATTCTCGAAATGATTTTTCCACAGTTCTATCCTTTCTTGTTGGTTTGCAGCTTTCAATTTTGCTTTGGCTGTGCTCTTCCTTCTACTCATTTCGTTTATTGTTTGCCATGCTATCCTAGATTGCATATCTTCCACTGAGTCTCTAATCGTATCTATCTGATTTTGTACGTATTCTGTCTGTTCTTTTAGATATATGTCTGCTAATTTATATTGTGCCTTTTTTAGTTTTAGGGCATTTGTGTTTGTTGGGTTCTTCTGATAGCTTTTGGAGGCAGTTTTTATTTCGACTAGTTGTTAGTCCATAAATCAAATTCTTTTTTTTACTGTTTAAATTATAAAAACTATTTTTTATAAATCTGTTTAATTACTAAGCAATCGTGAATACTAAATGATAATGATCGGTATATTAACAACTACAAGAACAATTAATTAGAATACTAAGAAGTTTAAACGGGTAGAGAAAATAATTTGTTTCGATTACTTAACAGTTAATTGATAAATCAAAACCTTGTTATTCAAGGGTTTTTTTGTATCATCTTTTCTTTATAATATCAGACTGGATAAGTTCTACCGGGTAAAATTAGTTTCAATAGTTAAAATAGACTCACCTCAATCGAAAAAAGAAAATAACGTATCAGATCTAACTTAAATTTTTCCCTGGTTAAGAAAAGGTGCCAAAATTCGAACTGACAAACAGAATACTCTTATAAAAAGCAGTTTAACAGGACTCGAATGTAGTTGCTCGATAGTGTCGTAACCAAAATATATAAAATCATGGAGCCATCAAGTGGAGGCAAAGATTGCAAATATCAGCTGCTGGAGAGAGAAATAGCGTCCAATCAGTTCAGAATGGGTTACTTGGGGGAAGGAATTTGATGTTCAAAGAGCTGAAATTCCCATGGATCCCAGAAACATTACATCACCATCAACTCTCCCATGCGCATTTAAAAGACGATTTTCGTGAAATATATATATGTGTGTGTGTGTGTGTGTGTGTGTGTGTGTGTGTGTGTGTGTGTAAAGGACAGAAAGGATATCAGATTTCAAAGACAAAAGTTCCACAGGACTAAACAATCTTGATTATACCCTTGAAAATAACCATTGATTGTGGAAAGCGGTCGGAGAGAAAATTTGGATTATTCTTATAAAGAATTGAACCTAACATAAATCATGTAAGACATCAATGAAAAAAATTGTTTAAAAAATATTGTCTCTTATTTTTAACAAAATATGCTTAAGAGAATGACTGCTCTCTCTCTCTCTCTCTCTCTCTATATATATATATATATATATATATATATATATATATATATATATATATATATTCAACTCACGACAGTAATCAAGTAAGTAATTCTCTACAGATTAACGAGAAGTTTCTACAATTTTTTTTATCAAATGGCCTAACAAACTATTTCGTTTTGCATTTCAACTTCAGTTTTGAGCCAATCAAAAACTGGCTTGAATTTCATTTGGTGAGTTAAGCCCCATATTTCAACAATACAACGCATAGTTATTGTTCCGAAAGTTGGCATCTTACTTTCCCCAGATAAAAGAAACATTATTTTTTTCTGCTTGATGATGAAATTATCTTAACGATTCCATTCAACTAACGGTCGTTCCTATTGTGCAGCTTTTGAATATCGACTCACAATAATCCATAAATGCTGATTGTTTTCTCTGCATGAAAAAGATGATATAAGAAAATCCTAAATATAAACACTTCGGGATAATTCATATCGAAATTTTATATTGAAATGACAACATCATTTACAAGTAATACTCTCACCAATCACCATACGATTTCATTATCTTTATATTAAATCATATTATATTTGATTTGTTTATCGCATTTATTAATTCATTCTTTTGGTCGTGGTTTAACTTATATTATTGTTATTATTTTAATCCTTGCTAGTGTTTCACACCAACGTTAGCTGGTGGTCTTTCACTGGAGTTTGAGTGACAGCAAGTCTCCTCAGATCTCCAGGACTCTTTTGACCATTCTGGAAAATCTCAACAATGCTGTTGTTTGGTTGGTCACGATTCCTCCTCCGATTTCTAATTCTCCCAGCTCCCTTTCCAAGCTTTTAGGGAATATTCCAAACACACCAATTATTATTATTATTATTATTATTATTATTATTATTCCTTCGAGAGATTTTCACACCTGCGTTAGCCGATGCTTTCTCACGGGAGTTTGAGCGGCAGATAGTCTCCTCAAGTCTCCTGGACTTTTCTCAGTATTCTGACCGATCTTAATAAAGCTTTAGTCTGGACAGTCTCCACTCGTCCTCTTCTTTCCAAGTCCTCCAGTCCATGTATCAATCCTTTGGTGACTGTAGCAAGAGCATCAATTACAATTGTTATCACCGTCACTTTCATGTTCCACAATTTTTCAATTATCTTGCAAAGTCTAGGTACTGATCCTTCTTTTGGCTTACTTTCAATTTTACTCTATGGTCAGCCGAGACAACAAAGTCCAGAATTCTGCAAGTTCTTTTTTTTTTTTTTGTTGACTGTTATTACGTCTAGTCGTCTAGCCGAGATGAAGTGTTTGTATTTCAAAATCCCAGAGGAGTTTATGCGTCTCATTTTCCAGGACGGATTCTGGGTTGTGTTTTTGTTGTTATTATTATTATCATTTGTATCATTATTAATATTTCTTGCGAGTTTTCAACGCTAGTTTTCAGCAACTTAGAGACAGCAACTTTCCACTAGTCTCCACCACTCTTCTTTGCATATATATATATATATATATATATATATATATATATATATATTGCTTTTTATCTAATGCTCCAAAATAATTTTATTTTATTCATGTTCAATAGTATGATACAGATTATGAATAATTGTAAGTAATACGAAACAGTCGTTATTAATTATTCAATAAAAAGAACATTTATTATTAAACTTGTCCTAGAGGCAGTACCCCACAAAGCTGCAGCTGTACGGCCACTTACCACCCATCACGGAAACTATCAAGATTAGACGAACCAGACATGCAGGACACTACAGGAGAAGTAGGAACGAACTCATAACGGACAAACCCTTGTGGACCCCTTCACATGGACGAGCAACGGCAGAACGACCAGCTAGAACTTATATACAACAGCTGTGTGCTAATACAGGATGTGCCCCTGAAAACCTACAGGAAGCGATGGACGACAGAGAAGCGTGGCGGGAGAGGGTCAGGGAAATCCGTGCTGGCGGCTTGATATTATTATTATTATTATTTGCGAGTTTTTCAAAAGTTTTGAAAGGGCATTTTTTTCGTGAAGTCTGAGTGACAGTAAATGTCCTCAGGGCTCCAGAACTCTTTTAAGTATTCTGACTAATTTCAACAGTGCTGTGGTTTAGATGTTTTCTATGCTTCCTCTAATTTCCATTTTGCTCAGCTGCTTTTCCAGGTTCAAGTGCTCCAACCACAGCTGGTATTACTGTTTATCATTTTGCACTTTTTTGTCTTCTCTCTAAATTCCGCTGGAACATAAAAATCCACTAGATCGGTGCTATTCAAAGTAGTGATACGACTACCAGTGCTTCTACACAAGTCATCGACTTCCGGTACCTGTCAGGTCTACAGTTTCACATAATATATATATATATACGTGTGTGTGTGTGTGTGTGAGAGAGAGAGAGAGAGAGAGAGAGAGAGAGAGAGAGAGAGTCATGGTAATCTTTCCATTGCAATATTTTAACATCATCTATAGACACCACCCCTAAATATGAGTAGCAGTAGTTTTCTGACTAAACTAAATCTCCGCACAAAACGGTGGTTCTCTGAAACTAGTGGACAAGTTCACCTACCTCGGAAGCAGCGTTTCATTTACCGAAAATGACATCTATATGCAACTAGCGAAAGTATGGACAGTTATCGGTCATATTGAAGTCAGATAAAATAAAAAACATTTTTTTCCTAGCAACGGTCGTGTCAATACTATTATATTGATACACCACATGGGCGCTGCCTAAGCATATCGAGAAAAAGCTTGATAGCAATTGCACAAGAATGCGACGAGCAAATCCTGGAGGCAACATACTCCAAAACAACAGCTGTAGGATCATCTACCAGCCATCTTGAAAACCATCTAAACTAGACGAAAAAGATATGCGGGATATTACTGGAGGAGTAAAGACGAAATCATAAGTGACGTTCTCCTATGGATCACTTCACACGGACGAGCAAGCGTTCGGCAGACTGCTAGAACTTATCCATAACAACAGCTTTATACGGACACAGGATATATCCTGGAAGACCTGCCGGAAGAGATGAACGATAGAGACGAATGATGAGAGAGTGTCAGGGAAATCTGTGCTGGCAGCATGACATGATATATATATATATATATAATGTTAAAATTTTGTCAACTTTCAATATATTCATTATATTTTTCGAGAATAAATTAATATCACTACGGATATTCAAACATTATTTTTTAGTGTCAGAAATAATTACTAAAATAGCACAAATATGAAACTAGTTTGTGGCACGTTGGGAAAATATCTTGCCAGTTTGTCACATAAGATAGTTTGAGAAGCACTACAATAGAGGACAAGTTTTTTTTCTCCTTGCTTATTGATACAAAATCTGGACTTCTGGCCAGGATAAGTTGATATGTTTGTGTTAAAATCCCAAAGCATTTTACGCGTTTCATTTTCTTAATGTATAGCAACCATAATGAAACTTTCAGTTTGGGTTTAGTTTAGTTTGGTTTAATTTTGTGGCATATCAACCATTGTAGGTTATTTAATACCAAACCCTGTTTACAAATACAGTGTAACCCGGATATAAGAGAGTAGGCGGGACCGGAGAATGTCTCTTATGTATTGGTCCATTTTATTAAGTTAACACAGGCTCTAATTGGAGACCATAGAAAATCTATCTTATATCCGGGTTTATCTTATAACCGGATCTCTTATATCCGGTTTTTATTATATATATCTAATATATACGATTTGTAAGCACATTTTGCAGAAAACATTTTCAAACGAGCCTGAGCTCATTTTTTGGCACACAGTTTAATGGTTTCAAGTATTGCAATTTATACAGCAAATTTTAACTTTAGTTTGCACATATTTAAATACATATACATGATATGTCCGGACATTGGCATGATGATTAGAGTGTTCGCCAATGGCCCCGGAGACCTGGTTCAATCCCAGGTCAAGTCATACCAAAGACCCAAAAATGGTACTTGATGCCTCCTTGCTTAACACTCAGCAATATAAGGTAGGGATCAAGAGTGAAGTGGAGCAATCCAGGGAAAGGAGTAGTGCCCTCTCATACACCTTGGTGTAGTAGCTATCAAAAAGGGAGCCTTCGGGTTAAACTCGACTAAGGTCACCAACTTTACTTACATAGTATGTAAGAGATTAGTTTGGCGGTAATTTCATTTCAAACGTTGTTATTGTTTCTACACAGTTAAATGGTTTCAGTTATTGATATTTAACATTTATAGATCTATCCAACAATTCTCATTCGTTTGCATACAGTTAAATGATTCCAAGTATTATGGTACATCACTAACAATTCAGTTAAACATCAGTCATTTGTTTACACAGTTAAATGATCAAATAATTCTATTTCAAACAATTCAATTCAGCATAAGTCATTTGTTGACACTCAGTTTAAATATCAAACAGTTCTATTGGAACAATAGATAGAACCGTATCAGGTGCTACAACTCCGGGCCAGAGTGAACCTGAGAACAATGGCAATAAAAGGGTACTCCATATTCCTCAGAGCACCACTGGCTAGAGCCTTGCCATCATATCGTTTAATGTCATAAACAGGACACTCGTTAGCAGGGAGTCTTACCCCTTGACAGGAATGTAGTCAGTGCATTCTACAGCCCTAGTCAATTGGGCTTTCAAACTTTCAAGGATTAATTTCATTCCATGTTGGTTCTATTGGAATCACAACCGTTTTTATTATAAAAATGAATAAGGAACATGGTTACCCCTTTGTAAAATTTGGGTGATATCATGCAAAGTTTCCGAAAGAGCAATAGTGCTCCTTATTTATATTCATAATACAAAGAGTTTTTGATTCCGATAGAATTATCAATGGATCTGTTGGTAGTAAGTTAACATGAAACAGAAGAATCTGTTTGTTGGTTTTACAGCTTGCTAACCCTTACTGAGTTATTTTATGCCAAAGTCAGTTAAAGAATTATGGTATCCAAGACAAAAATGTAACTTCATAATCATTTTAAACATGTAAAAACTTCCTATTTCGTTGAAGAATCAATGTTTTAAGAGACATTTTTTCCCATTAAATCTTATCTTAAACAGATCTATCATAGATGTGAACATAACAGACATTTCAACACTGAGTCAGAATCTACCAGAGAGTCATGGCAACGAAAGAGTGACTCCCATTGACCACCAGAAACAGTTTTGTACCATACTCAGGACACGTACACTCTGGAGAAGTGGAGCTTGCTTAGCGTAACGGTTATCCTCGTAAGAAATGGAATCGGCGCCCCGAGTTCAAATCGTGAATGAGTTTTTTTTTTTGTTTGTGTTTCCCTCTGCGCTAATGTCCTTAAAAAAGGGATGAAACCATCAACAGTCCCACCAGCTAGGGGTAAGATTGGGTTATTTGGCCTTGATAAGGCAACCTGTCAAGGAGAAGCAAAGCTCTGATTTCCAACCATCTCAGGCCGCTTGAAAATTGACCTTGAGTCAGGTTCTGCTCGTACCAAAGGGGTCGGGTAAATACAAAAATATTCTGGAGAAGTGAAGGTAGTTATACAAATATCGTAGATACATTAGTAGTTAAGACAAGTGTATCAGTACATTGAAGTTTGGCGTATTTAGATACAAGAACTAAAGCAATTTAAAGATGATGGTTAACAGATATTGCAAATTGCATACAGAAATTTACAGTTGCAGACACATCATCATCATCGTCGTCAAAACTTGCTGACTGCACATATTCCCGTGAATCGCCCACTATCTGTCCCTATCGGTCTTCGCTCTTCGTAAGTCCTCTAGACGTCATTCAGTGTCCACACAGATCTGATTAATGTCATTTTTTGCTCTTAGGCTAACATTGGTGTGTCCATGTTTAGAAGTCAATAGACAAACGTTGCTTATAGTTTCGTCCTTACTTATCCGAGCAGTGTTCCGCACTTCTTGCTTGTCTTACTTGGATAGTTAGTAGGGTGGTAGGTAAGTGGCAATACAACTGCTGATTTGTAGGGTGTTGCTTCTAGGATTTGTTTAATTTATGCAGAATTCTTGTTCAGTGTTCATCTAGCTTCTTCTTCTGGCGTTTCGTTAAAGTCTGAATGGTGCAAACATAGAGTAGTACTGGCACGTCTACAACTTGGAATAGCAGTCTATGATTTCCCTATGCGTATGCTGACATCGTTTTAAGTATATGAGATATTGCTACCGAGGTATACGAACTGGTCTACTAATTTCAGAGGAGCCATCTTGATAAAAACGTATGGACTCTGTTTTATCGGAGTTCACGTAGAAACCAAGGTCTCTTGCTGCCTGCTCCAGGGCATGTAGCATAGAATCGACTGGTGCAGGTGTATTTGCTAGATGTTCAAGATCATCTGTGCAGTCTGCATCTGTAATAGTCTCTGAGGGATATTGTCTGCTTCTTTAATGTTTTCGTTTGAAACCATTTTCTTTTATCAGATAAATTGGTGTTCGTAGATTATGAATGGAAATGGTTCGAACATATCTCTTTGCAAGATTCCAGCGACAGTGTCAAGGAAATTAGTGTCACCATCGGTCGAGGGAACCATTGACTTCGTGCTTTTGTAAATAATTTGCTTACTTTCTTCTGAACAAAGAAAGATTTATAACTGTCAATTACTTGTTAAATATTTATAACTTTCTGGTATACGTTGTGACTTTAAAAAGTGTATAGTTTAGTTAGGTTTGGTTAGGTTTTATGGCATATCTACCATTGTAGGTTATTTATTACCAAATCCTGTTATATATATATATATATATATATATATATATATATATATATATATATATATATAGTTTCTTTGTTTAATGGCATATCAACTCTTTTTAGGTTATTTAATGCCAAAGCCATTCTCCCAGAAGAACAGTCATATATATATATATATATATATATATATATATAATCTGTACACATTTTGTTGATAACATTTTTAAATGAGCCTGGACTAATTTTTTGGGAAACAGTTTATGGTTTCAAGTATTTCTATCGAAGACGAATAATTCTATTTACTATTAATCATTTGTTTGCATAAAGTAAAAGTTTTCAAGCAAGTATTGCTATTTAACTGTAATTATATTATTCTACCATATTCATTCATTTTCCCACAGTCAAATGGTTTCGAGTATTGTTACGTATCACTAACAATTCAATTAATCATTTGTTTAAACGAAGTTAAATGATCAAACAATTCTATTTCTAACAATTTAGTTTAACATAAGTCATTTGCTTGCACACAGTTTAAATGGTCAAACAAGGGCTGCCACTCATGGACAGAGTGGACCAAGAAGCAATGGCAACAGCACCTTTCTCCAAGACTGGAACCTCACCATCAGATTGTTTAATCTCATACCCGGGACTCTTGTTGTAGGAGGAGGTCTTATCTTTCTGCAGAGATGCAGTCGGTGTATTTTATAGCCCTGGCTGACTGGGCTATTAATGAGGGTATATCAAACCGCCAACCAAAATACAAGAAAAAATCTTTGGCACTTGATTGACTTCTATACAGGACTAATTTGACATTAATTATCTTTAGGTAAATTGCTAACAATTTGTTACTGGCAAATACAAATTTCTCTTCATTTCTTTTCACCTTCCTTTTTTTTTTCCTTTCTCCTTTCATGTACTTTTGTTTGCTTGTTGTTTCCTTTTATTTATTCATATTTTCTTTCCTTCACTGTTTGCTAGCTTATTTTCTTGAATTTTTTTTCTTCTGATAGATATGCAGCAGATTTCATATTTTTTTTCTACGTTCCTTTCCCCTTTTAATTCTGTTTATTTCTAACTCTTTCTTCATTGTTTTTGTTTTCTTGAGTTCTTTTTTTCTTTAATCGTCTTTCATTCCTTCTTTTTCTTTCCTTTTTCCTTTCCTTCTCTTACTGAATCTGTTTGTATCTTGTTTTGCTTTCATTATAATTTCTAGCTCAGTTTTTTTTCTTTCTTTCTTTCTTTCTTTCTTTCTTTCTTTCTTTCTTTCTTTCTTCTTTTTCATTATTTTTTCTTTTTCTTCTTTTTTCTCCTTTTTCCTTTCTCGTTTTGTTTGTTTGCTTGTTTCTGTTTTGTTTCTTTGTTCCCTAATTGTGTATTTTTCCTTTTAATTTTTATCCTCCATTGGTTTGTTTGTTTGTTTTTTGTTTTGCTCTCATGTCCATTTCTAGTTCGTTTCTCTTTCATTCTCTTTTCTTTCTTTCTTTCTTTCTTTCTTTTTTTCTTTCTTTTTGTTTACTTTCTTATTTTTTCTTTCATGGGTTTGTTTGTTTATTTTTTTTCTTTTCGTTCACATTTACTGTTCTATCTCAGAACCAACTGATGACAAATCCACATCAAAGTTTCCAATGAGCATGATTGAAAACTTTGATATATAGTTAACCAAGTCTCGACCACCGACAGGATCACACAAGCTCAATTTATTAATGGAGTACGGCTGGTTTGAATTCAGAGCTTTCCTTCACCTAGACTGGTTGCCTAACCAAGGCTAAATAACCCAGTCTATTCAACAACTTCCCCATAGCTCCTGGGTGGGAGCAAATTAATACATGCCTTTCCCAAAGAGATTAGGGCAAAATGTAACGCCAACAGCTTCGTCCATGGTTTGAACTTAGTTCACCGGTTCAATTTCAGAAGACGATAACCATTGCACTAATTGCACCTCCTCAGTTTCTTTCTTTCTTTCTTTCTTTCTAGTTTTTCTTTTTTCCCTACTTTTTCCTCTGAGTTTGTGAGGTGTTTTTTTTTCCTTTTGATGCCCTGTTATTTCCTTCAACCATTTCACTACGAGTGTATATTAAAGTTTCTAATGACGTTGATGGAGTACATCAGTATAGCGTGTACCGCGCCTTCCTACTGTGGTGCGTCTCATTCGACCGGAAGTCCGGCACTTCTCCGACTATTAATGATAAAGACAGTTAGCCTGGAAATTAGATCTGAAATCGAGTACGATTGTAATAGAAACCATGTTAAAAATGAAACAAGATAACGATTATCCTCAAAGATTCTGCTATTATCTTTCATATAACGAAACCGTTTAGGATCTAAATCTTTCGGAGGTAATTGTTTAAAAGTCTCAATACATAGATAAAATGAACTTAAAATCAAAGCTGCCCAGTCGACCTATGCGGCAGAATAAACCGCCTGCATCCCTATATAAGGGTAAGACCACCTATGCAATTGTCCTGGATATGACGTTAAACAATCTGATGGTGAGGCTCCAGCTTTTGAGATTTGAAATATACAGAGTACCTCTTCATCGCCATTGCTCCCAAGCCCACTCTGACTCGGAGTGGTAGCATCTGGTAGGATCATTTAAATGGGTCAAAAAACTGTTTGATATTTAAACTGTGAGCAAACAAATTACCAGCCCATTCGGCCGAGGCTGTAGAATACACTGATTGCATCGCTGCAGAGGGGTAAGATCCCTACCAAAACGAGTGTCCCGGATATGATACTAAACAAGTTGATGGTGAAACTCTAGGCTGGGACCTTTGGTGAATACGAAGCACCCCTTCAATGCCATTATTCCCAGATCCACTCTGAAGCAGAGTGGTAGCACCTGAGAGGGTCCTATCTATGTGTTAAATAGAACTGTTTGATATTTAAACTGTGTGCAAACAAAGGACATGCTAAATTGAATTATTAAAGATAGAACTGTTTGATCATTTAACTGTGTATAAACAAATAACTATTTAATTGAATTGTTAGTGACACATAGCAATATTTGGAACTATTTGACTGCATGCAAACGAATGAGTAATATTGAATAGAATAATTAGTGTTAAATAGCAATACTTGCATCCAATTCACTGTGTGCAAACAAATGATGTTGAATAAAATTAGAAGTGTTTGATCCATCTGTGTGCAAACAAATGATTAATTGTAAATATAATTATTTCTCTAAGATAAAGATACTTGAATCCATTCAACTGTGTAAAAAATGAGCTTAGACTTGTTTTAAAATTTTATCAACATAATGTGCATGCAGATCATATATGTCTAATATATATGCATGAACAGGATTTAGCATTAAATAACCTACAATGGTTGATATGCCATAAAACAAAAACAAACCCCAACAAATGACTTACTTATTTAGAATCATTAGAAAAAGAACAGTTTGATCATCTGACAGTGTTTAAGTAAATGCCCGATATCTAATTAAATTGTTTGTGATACATAGCAATACTTTGAACAATTAACTCTGTGCTAACAAATGAGTAATTTTGGATAAAAATATTTGCATTGATTAGCGATTCGTAAAGCTCTTTAACTAAGTGCTTAAATTGAATTGTTAGTGTTACATTGCAATGCTGAGTGAAAATAAAACTATTTATACAAAAGAGCAATATTTGAAACTATTCAAGAGTGTAAGAACTATTCGTGTAAGAATATGTTGAACTATTTGACTATGTGCAAAAAAAACCCCAAAAAACAAAAAAAAACAAAAAAAAACAAAACAAAAGAAAACAAACAAACAAATAAACAATCTGTATGCGAATAAACTAGCTCTGACTCATTTAAAATCAAGATTACCCAAAAACTATTGACTTAGAAATTATATGTATATCCATTTAACCCTCTTTACAAACAAATAAGCTCTGACCCGTTTAAAAATGTAATCTACAAACTATGCATTTACAAACCATATATAATATGAATAAAGATGATTTGGCATTAATTAACCAACAATGTTTGATATGCCATAAAACCTAATGAAACCAAACAAAATTTAAAATCAAACGCTGACATTATTCGCAAAATCTGCATGTTTGCCATTAACTTGAAAAAAAAAAGATACCAGATGCGTCTCAACGAGAATTCCGTTCGCCAAGGTGGTATTATGTGTGTAATTAAATACCCATCTTTCCCTGCCAATGGGACTTAAAATACATGAATTGTATATTCTACATAAAGTAAGACCCCCTCCTCTCAAATAGGGTGGGGGAAGAGTATGACACTTAACTGAATCTGACGCCAAGGCTTCCGTTCTGGAGATCTAGGGAGTGTAAAGTACCACTTCATTGGAGAGTTGAGTACTTCACTTTATTACACCAAGATCCACTAGGACATAGGTTGTTAGTACTAGTTAGGCTCCCATCTAGATAAAATATATCTGTTTAATAAATAATTAATATTTGATAGGTATACTTGATACCATATAATTGTATATTATCGGCATGAAGAATAATTACTTGAAGCGATAATTCTTTACGGTGGATTATTATGAGTTACTTTTAACATTATAACTGTATGCATACAAATTACAATTATTGAATAGAGAGCACTGCGTTTCATTGTATCACAGTTTTTTCAAAGCAGCTGTCGTATGCAGTATGGATGCACTACATGGACGCTAACTAAATGTATGGAGAAAAAGCTTGACAGCAATTACACAAAAATGTTGCGAGCAATATTAAAAAAGTCCTGGAGGCAGCACTCCACAATGCAGCAGTTGTACGGCCACTTACCACTCATCCCCAAAACTATCCAGATTAGACGAACCAGACATGCGGACACTGCTGGAGAAGCAGAGACGTACTCATAAGTGACATACTCTTGTAGACCCCTTCGCATGGTCAAGCAAAGGCAGGGCAACTAGCTAGAACTTATATACAACAGCTCTGAGCCGATGCAGGATGTACCCTTGAAGACCTACCGGGAGCAAAGGACGATAGAGAAGGGTGGCGGGAGAGAGTCAGGGAGATCCGCCATGGCGGTGCGACATGATGATGATGTAATAGAAAGAATTACTGAAAACCTTATAATTATTTGTATTAAATAGAAATACTTGAACCCATACAACTATGGGTGAATTAGTTGTTTTAGATGTGAATACTTAAAATCATGTAACTGTGTGCAAAACATCTCGGAAGAAATGGTTGCACAATAAATCCAAATATGGTGGATTATGTTATATATTCATCGAACTTCGTTAATTTATGCATATCCTCCACGGAGATAAAATTTTAAGCGGAGAGTAACAGATTCAACTTCTGCGTTGTCCTTTTCCTATACCGGTGACCACGCTAAGGTTAAAGAGTGCAGTCTGCTCTCCTATTTACCAATAGGTGAAGGGAGATGAGTTGAAGTCATATCTTTCCAAAGGGTATTTGCGCTTTCTGAAATGCATGCAACCTCGTGTAGGATTTGAACTCGGGTTGTCGTGTCCATTTCCTATGACAGTAACCATAACACCACGGCTACCTCCTCTTGGTGGAATATGTACACGCTAGGTTTAGTAGATATTCTGCAAGAATTTCTAAAATATTCGGCCATTGCATTATGTAGTAAAATATATATAAGTACATTTTACGCATGCGGAAGAACAGACCTGTGTAATGTTCAAGGAAAATATTCAGTGTATTAATATGCGATCTGAATATTCTTGATACACCATTTTTTTGGAATCTGTGCAAGTATTGATCTGTATATAAAATGAGTTACTGTAATCCAGCCACATAAACTGAACATTAAATCTTGTGCTGAATAGAACATTTATATTATGTCTATGTATTTAGCTGGTTGGGCACCTTTGGTGGTGTAACGGTTAGCAAGCTTGACTAGCAATCCTACACGAGTGTGTTCGATTCTCATTGGGTGCCCAATTCATTCGGCCTTGTGCCACATCGAAGCAAAGAGCTTCGTAAATTACTCATTGGGTGCCCCTTTCATATGGCCTTGTGCCACATCTAAGCAAAAAGCTTAGTAAATTTCCTATGTATTTAGCTGGTTTACCCTTTCTATCCGTTTGGTGGCTGTGTAACATACGATACTCGGAATGAATAAGAACATAATTTTGATAATTTAGATTTTAAACATGCTCTACTATAATAGCATTAGACAATTACAATACACTTTGAGTATAATTGCTTTTTCTTTGTATTTTATCCGTGTTTGTATCGTTATTGGTACTATATGACTCCTCAGACACTGCTGGAGAAGTAGGGACGCACTCATAGGTGATGTACTCCTGTGGACCCCTTCACATGGCCGAGCAAAGGCAGGACGACCAACTCGAACCTACATACAGCAGCTCTGCGCCGATACGGGATGTTGCCCTGAATACCTACCGGAAGCAATCGACGATAGGGAAGGGTGGTCAACGATATCCGTGCTGACATGATGATGATGATGATAACTCCTCAATCCCACAAAACAGAGCACGTGGAAACGCAAAATAACTTTTATAAGATCTGTCGCATATATCATCATCATCATCATGCCACGCTATCAGCACAGATATCCCTGACTCTCTCTCACCACCCCTCCCTATCGTCCATTGCTTCCGGTAGGTCTTCAGGGATACATTCCGTTTTGGCACAGAGCTGCTGTATGTAGGTTCGAGCTGGTCGTCCTGCTTTTGCTCGGCCATGTGAAGGGGTCCACAGGAGTACATCACTTATGAGCTCGTCCCTACTTCTCCAGCAGTGTCTGAGGAGTTATACAGTACCAATAATGATACAAACACGGATAAAATACAAAGGAAAAGCAAATATACCTATATATATATATATATATATGATTGTGTGCAATTAGATGAATAGTTTTGAATAGAATTGATGTTAAATAACAATACTTGTAACCACTTGTATAATAGTTAGGAAACTTGACTTGCAAACTTGCAAGAGTGAATTTGAGTGTCAATCGGCCTAATGCCACATCTAAGCAAAAAACTTTGTAAATTACAACTTGTAACCACTTTACTGTCTACAAACAAATAATTGATGTTGAATGGAACTATTAGATAGCAATAATTGAAACCATTTAACTGTGTGCAAACAAATGATAAATAATAAATAGAATTATTCGTCTTTGATAGAAATACTTAAAACCATTTAACTGCGATCAAAAAAAAAAAAGAAAAAGAAAAAATGAGCTCGTTTAAAAATGTTATCAACAACTTGTGTCAATAAATCGTATATTTTTAATATAAATGTCTATAGAGGATTTGGCATTAAATAACCTACAGTGGTTGATATGCCATAAAACAAAACAAAACAAAACAAAACCAAGCGAAATCATTTATATTTGATATAAATATATAAAGAGGATTTGGCATTAAATAACCTACAATGGTTGATATATCATAAAACCCAACCCAACCAAACCATCAACTATATATATATATATATATATATGTGTGTGTGTGTGTGTGTGTGACTTAATTAAAAAAATAGCAAATTAATGAATGTTATGTGAAAATCGATAGCGTAACAGTCCACTCTTCTGCTTTTGTCATATTAGATTCAGTTGAGTAATAGATTATATTCGCTTAGTGGTTTAATCACTTAAATGCTAATTGCAACAAAGCCAATAAAGCTGATCACGAAGGGAGCAGTTTGGCAATAAACACATAATGTACAAAAAAATGTTCCAAACTTTTATTTAGTGAAACCGATGTTCATTAAAGAAACATTAATTTCGATATTCTCACCGACGTTTGCGAGAGTGACATCCGAAACTAAAAATCCATTTAAATCCTATATAAAAGTTAATTAAATTTCACGCCATCACAATAAAAAGAATTTGAGAACATTCGATTGAAAGTTATTAGAGAAACGATTATATCTGTGTTTGATATGTTTTGCAGTATTTAATGTTTCCTTGTGAAAAATAATTTTCTGAAAAAGAAATATTGAGTAAAATACTGCATGATTATTTTTTTACATAATTAAAAAATCATCTTTATAATAAAAAATGCAAAAAAATGACCACTACTACCACCACCGACACCAAGAAAACACAACAACGACTACAACAACTACAACAAGCAATTGCCCAGTCAGCTGGGGCTGTAGAATACACTGACTGCGCCTCTGCAGAGTGGTAAGACCCCCCCAACGAGTGTCCTGATTATGACACTAAACAATCTGATGGTGAGGTTCCAGCAGTGCTGGAGCTTTGGGGAATGCGGAGTACCCCTTCATTGTCATCGCCGACATAATAACTTTTCAGTTTTATAATTTATAGGTCAAAGAAAGTTGGTTGGGAAGCAGTCGTCTTTGACCCACAATCCCACCCGAATGAAATAAAAATAAGTAGATTGGTAGGTTGGTTGGTTGGGTTTTAAGGTATATCAACCTTTGTAAGTTATTTAACGCTAAATCCATTTTTATGAAAATAGTTCAATTTCAAACAATTCATTTTAGGATAAGAACGCAGTTTAAATGTAAGTACCGTTTAATTGTGAAAAGCATTTCTATTTCAAACAATTCAGTTTAGTCAAGCAGTTCTAATTTAGCTTATTCAGTTTAGTATAAGTACAGATTTTGTTTACAAACAGTTAAATGTCAAAACAGTCCTATATTACACTAATCAGTTTTGTGAAAGTACAGTTTCAATGTCAAAAACAGTTCTATTTCTAATAATTCAGTTTAGCATAAGCACGCAGTTTAAATGTATGTACTCCAACTCTAATAAAATACCATGGAGTGAAAAACCTCGCAAGGAGTAATATAATGATGAAAAGTGGGAAAAGAGAAGCAACAGAACGAATAGAACTATCGAACAAGGAAAGCATCAGGACGGTCGGAGAGAAGGAAAACAACAAGTACTTGGGAATACTGGAAGTGGACACTATAAAAGACAGAGATGAAAGAAAAAAGTACATAAAATTTAGATAATCGTTGTCAATGAAAGAAAAAGTTCAGTGAATTTAGATCATCGTAGTCAATGAAAGAAAAAGTTCATAAAATCTATATCACCGTTGTCAAATATGTTAAATGCTAAACATTACTGATCGATAGATTATTGGATAAAAACACAAGGTCAAATTTTAAACGAAGTGTAACAGGTTTGAATTCTGAGTTTTCCTTTTCCCTAGGCTGGTTGCTTTACTAAGGTTAAAGAGCCCAATTTGCCCAATTATTTACCCAGAGCTTGAGGCAAAATAGTTAGATTCATACCTTTCCAAAGTGTATTAGCAGTATGTGAAATGCTAATAACCATGTCCAGGATTTGAAAATGGGTCAAAGAGTCCATTTCCGGCGATGATAACCATTACACATCGAGCACCTCTCTGTCTCTCTCCCTCTATCTCTTTCTCTCTCTCTCTCTCTGTATATATTTTTTTTTCTCTGAATCTTTATCAAAGTTTAAAGGAATATGACGTGTCAAGTGTATGGTACTTCAGGGTGACTATATAAAATAACATAGGTGTTTTATAGTGTATGTGTGTGTGTGTGTGTGTGTAGAGAGAGAGTGTGTGTGTGTGTGAGAGAGAGAGAGAGAGTTTTATAAAGTTTTTGATAGTCAGTAAATTAATGCGTATTATTGTGGACAGTGACCGACGTTCTTGTTCTCATCACTGCCAGACAACTTTCATCTCGGATGACAATTCCCAAAACGGTAAGTACACAATGTGAAAAACTTAATGTAAAAGCGCCATTTATCTATTTCTGTTAATTCAGGCATTCTTAATTTTGCTCATTCCCTGCCCATACTTTTCTTTGGATCATAAAACTGACGTGTATCATATGAGAACAGACAATCACTCATTCGTGTATACCGATCAAAGTGTCTCGCTTATGGCCCTTCGGCACGTAGCATTTGGCTAATAATGTCAGTGTTGTTACTCGCCGTTCTCCAGTAGCGCTACAAAGAGAAGAAAGCAGTCTAGGAGGTAACAATGAATATATTAACGATTCCGTCGTGCTGTCTTCCCAAAATTTTCTCTTTTAATGAATATAAATAAAGCCCAACTAAAAACACTCGCCAGACAAAGAATATAACCCTCCCATAAACATAATCCTACTTCCTTTGTTTCAAAACAAGTGAATTGGGGTTAAAGGTGGAGTCGTGAGGTACGGGTAGCCAAAAAGTTGTCAGTTGAGGAAATGGATTTGGTGGTACGTGTTTATATTCCGGTCGAGGCCGTTTGTGTTAACTTCGCAATAATACCCCCAGGAAAGGTATGCATCCATTTCTTTTATGTCTAGATAGAATAAAAGAGCAGATTGGACTCTTTGGACTGGGAAGGTAACGAATCTAAGAGATGGAAAATTTTGAATTAAAAAACAAATATAGTAGGAGTAGCAAGCGGATTGGACTCTTTTGACTTGTTGATTAACCAATCGAGAAGAAGGAAAACATTTGATTCAAAAACAAATATGATAGGTATAGCAAACATATTGGAATCTTTAGACTTGTTGGGGGACCAATCTGAGAGAAGGAAAATGTTTCATTCAAAACCAGCTACGATAGATGTAGAAGAGATTGTAGCATCTGTGGGTATGTATTTACTCCACCCTTCCGCTACCATCATAATATTGTACAAGCCCCGTTTGTTTATCGAAGTACAACTAGTTTGAATTCAGAGTTTTCCCTTTCAGAGAATGGTTGCTTGTCCAAGAACACAGTCTGCCCTACTATATATTCATAGCTGGGACGAGAACAGATGGATTAATGCCTTTCCAAGAGATACAAGCGAAAAGGGAAAAGAAAACATCCCCTCTATTATTTGAAATCAAATCGTCGATTCCATTTCATAAAACGATAACCGTAATGGGAAGAGCGCTTTAGTTGAATTCAGTGTTATCCTTCTATTAGATTGGTTACCCACCAAGTCTAATACTGGAGTGAAACCAGTGTAAGATATGGATAATTATGAATTCGAAAAAAATATTCATTTGCTCAGAACATCGATCCAGTAGAAGTAGGCAAAAAAAGTAGAAAAAAGAAAAAGAAATAAAAAAATTGAAAGTCTAAGCAACGATAAACTAAATGAAAAGGTTATTTTTCACAATCTTTAAAATTAAGAATGATAGTTTTTTTCATTAGATATTTACGAATTCGTAGAATGTAAAATATGATATCGTTTTTAGTATTCTTAATATAAATGAAGTATTAGTGTTACTGACTGAATTTCACTGATGCATTCGAGTTATTTTATGAAACGCTAGTTACTAATAGTAGAAGTATCAGTGATAATGATAATAACAATTTTTGGAAGTAATACAATTTTCTGACTGAACCTTGATATGACGATAGCGTGGAATATTGAATATCAGCTGAGAAGCAATTATAGTGTATTGCACGCTCTTATCTGAGGTACATTGGACGACGTGGCTAAACTGAACTCGGGGTCAGATCACAACTGACCGACTTGATAGTAGACGACATTCAACTGCCTCGTTCCCACCATTATTAGTCGCTGACTGCGTTTGAAATTCAAAACTGATTCAACGCGCTTACTGCTTTGAATATAATCTTACAAGGAACGCGTGCAGCCGGAAGTAGGCAGCAGTACACATCCGGTGGACATAATAGCTACAGGAAAATAAGAAGAGGCAAGTGGTTCTAACTGAAAAAATATGAAACACTCCAAAATTAAGCTCAAATAGTATGACATATATTTTACGGCTAAAATATTCTAAGTTTCAAAGCACCAGAATTAAAGTATTCGTTTACATAGATTAGATTAATTGGTTGCTGAAAGTTAGGGAATCTCGTCCATTGTTTGTTCATGTCAACCGTTTTTGTGTAATTGTTTCTTAAGAGTTTTTTTTTTTTGGCACATGGTCCTATCAAATACTAAAATTTTTTAAACTGATCTATTTGACCCATAGATGAGACTCTAACTAGTACGACCACTCTGGATCAGAATGGATCTGGGAGTAATGGCATTGAAGGGGTACATCACACTTTTAAGACCTCCAGAAATTAAGTCTCACTTCCGGATAGAGTTTTATATCATACCCAGAGCATTCCATGACCTCTCTGCAGTGGATACACTCGGCGTATTTTTAGCCCGCCAAAAAGATGACGTAAAAACTGTCATGGGACTCATAACTTTCGGTCGCTATTGTCTGAATATAGGAGATAGTTTTGAGAAGTGTTTTTTTAGGGGGCTCACACACGTTTTTTAAAACGGCAATTATTATTACATGTGAATGAAAAGATGTTTTTGAAGGAATCCAAGCTAAAATCCCAAACATAGAGAACTGACTCATGTCATTCTCAAGAATTTTAGTGGGATATGAATTTGAATTCGATTCGTAGAATTCATTTTCCTTGCAGATAATGCACACACAAACACACACATAAATATTGCGAAATGAATATAGCATAGTAACGGATGACTGCTATGTTGATGATGGCTAAAAGTCAGTTGGGGAAAAAACACAAGTAAACTTAAGGGTTAGGATCTTCGCTGCTTTATTCTCTCTCCATTTCGTCTCTGAGGCCATAGAAGCCGGAAAAAAATAGACAACTGACTTGACGAGCGGTCTGGCCCCTTCGTTCGAACAGAAATCGTCTTTTCTTGTCTCTTAGATTCATTCCACGTTTTCCGTTCCCAGAAAGAGAAGTGGAGGCCGAATGACAAAATTTCTGACACACACTCACATGTGTGTGTGTGTGTGTGTGTGTGTGTGTATTGGGGCTCTCCGAACACTGCATCCCCACTTTCGCCTACTTGTTACACCTAGCACACTGGAAAAGAAGACGAACGTTGTCAACGCTTCTTTCTTTGGACTCCTATTTTTTTTATGACTGATCTATTCGATCCTCGTTACGATTTGTTTACAATTCAACATGAGCAACTTTTCATAGAAAAGGTTTTTTTCATAAATCAGAAAAGTTCTCAAATACTGACCTTTAGTGCAGGATAAAACTTCAAATAAATGTTTTCTTACCTCTATCCAGGCATGAGAATGTGATTAAACACACACACACACATGCACACACACACACACACACACACACACATATAAAAATATTTATATATATATATATATATTTTGAGAAAACATATGTATGGGTGTTTTGTGAGAAAAATATATATCTAATGAAAACACACATACATACACAAATATGGCCAAACACTGGCATGGTGTAGAGGAATGTATTTATTGAGAAAACGCACACACACACACACACACACACGCGCGCGCACTCACATACACACACATATTTATAGATATGTATGTTTTTTCACAATATATTTATATCACTATACATATTCAAATATATATATATATATATATATATAATGAAATATGTATTGCGGGAAAGTATATGCATGTAAATATATATATATATGTATGTGTGTGTGTGTGTGTGTGTGTGTGTGTGCGTGTGTACTATCATAATGGTGTAGTGAAATGGGATAAAGAATTGACGACTTAAAAAGTTTGTATATTCATCGTACCCGAGTATCATATCTTACCGCTACCATGATTTGAATTTAAAATGTAAAATAACTAACAACGAATTAACAACATATTTTATTACCCGAACAAAGAGAATGAATACAGAAATAACATGAAATACGAAAAGAATATATCACAGTGAAAAAGTCTGATCGTCTCAATATATATCATCATCATCATCATGTCGTGACCCTCTCTCGCCACTTCTCCCTATCGTTCATCGCCTCTAGCAGGTCTTCAGGGCTCCATCCCGTATCCTCACATAGCTGCTGAATGTATGTTCGAGCTGGTCGTCCTGCTTTTGCCCGGCCATATGTGGGGGTCCATAGAAGTACATCACTTATAAGCTCGTCTCTACTTCTCCAGTAGTGTCCTGCATGTCTGGTTCGTCTAACTTGGATAGTTTTCGTGATGGGAGGCAGGTGGCCGTATAGTTGGTGTCTTGTGGAGTGTTGCCACCAGGACTTGTTCAATATTGCTCGCAGCATTCTTGTGTAATTGCCGTCTAGCTTCTTCAATATATATAGAAGTAAATAATGGAAAGGAATCCGGCACTATGGAAAAAAAATGAAAAATAAAGTAATCCAAACGGGGTGAATTTATCGCAAAGGAAAATCGACGTTAAAACTTTTCGGTTGTAAAGAACCTTTATCAGGACTTAAAAATGGAGAAACAAGTGTTGCTAGAACAACGATGGATGTATAATAAAATACAAAAACAACAAAAGAAGAATATATACAAATTGTTCTAACACTTGTTTCACAATTTTAAAGTTCTGATGAAGGTTCATTAAATCCGAAACGTTTTAACGTCTAATTTCCTTCGTAATAAATTCATCATTTTTGGATTACTTTGTTTTTCAATTTTCTCCACATATATATATATATATATATATATATATATATGATTTATTTGTACAATACATATATGCTTGTATGTGTATTTAGTAAAACTCTCCGCTACAAGTAGAATGCGACATGAGATGATTTTTAAAGCTGTTGCTATACTAAGTTAAAGAATCCAGTGTGACCTACGATTTACCCATAGCTGGGAGTTAAGTTCAGGTGATTATCACGTCTAGCAAGTGTATTAGCGTTATGTAAAATACAAAGAGGTTTGCTGGAGATTTGATCTAGGTTTGTCACATGTAGTTCCTACGAGGATAACCATTACACAACAAGTCTCTCTCTCTCTCTCTCTATATATATATATATATATATATATATATGTAAGATTTTCTCTGTGTATGTCAGAGAGTTTGAAAATGTTGCAATACATGTGTTCTTTTTCAGTTTTAAAAGCAGAAAGTTACTACGGAAGCAGCTGATTTATGAAGTATGTAACTATAAATTCGCTTATTTCATGTTTAAAATTCGATATGCCTGGCTGGTTCGTTGTGATTTATGTTCTGTAAAACCTACTTTATGGAAGAGTCAATGAAAAATAAAAGCATGACCTCTTCATCTCGTTGGCTCAGTCGGTTAGGGCTGCAGAATACACCTACTGCATCTCTGCAGAGGGGAAAAACTCCCCAACCGAGTGTCCTCGGTATGACACGAAATAATCTGATGGTGAGGCTCCAGTAAAGCTGGAGTTTTGGGGAATGTGAGGTACTCTTTTATTGCTATCGCTTCCAGGTTCACTCTGACCCCGGAGTGGTAGCACCTGATAGGGTCAAATAGAATAAAATAGTGTACTTATGCTAAATAAAGTAAAGTAAATTTGGCGACCGTTGTCGAGGGCGACCAGAAAGCTCCCTTTTCAATAGCTTCAACACCGAGGTGTAGGGGTGGGCGCTACTCCGTTCCCTGGATTGTTCCACTTAACCCTTGATACGTACCTTATATTGCTGACTGTTAAGCAAGGAGATATCAAGCACCATTTTTAAAGTCTTTGTTATGACTCGACCTGGGATTGAACCCAGGTCTTCCGGACTATTGGCGAACACTCTACTTATTAGACCAATGAGCTGGTTTTAAATTGAATAGTTTGAAATAGAACTGTTTTCGACATTTAAGATGTGCACTTATGTTAAACTGAATTGTTTGAAATAGAACTATTTAAATATATAAAGCTGGATTTGGCATTAAATAACCTATGGTTGATACACTATGAAACCAAACGAAAACCAAACCAAACCAAATCTTCATCTCGTTAAATGAAAATCCCAATCATTGGGTATGTTTCAATGCTTAGAAAAACATCAAGCTCTATTCTCTAGGGCAAAACTTTAGACGCGCTAATCGCATTAACACATCCTAAATTCTTTGGAAAGAGATTATAATATGTTAATCATTATCTGTGAAAAAAAAAACACAAAAAAAACTTTAAAAAGCAAAACAAAAATATGGTTATATTTGAATTGATGAAATGAGTCTTTTTAGAAAATGAACATCTTATATAATTGCTGATTTTAAAGTCCAAATAACTAAACCTAAACATACTTTCTTTCTCTCCCCTTTTTCCATCGCTTTTTAAACTCACCCCTAAGTGTAACTTTATTGTTATGTTGTATCTTTTGAATGTTTCCACTTGCTTTACCTCATATAAATTTAAATCAGACTTTCTTTAACTCTACGATACACCAGAATGTTGATATTAACTCTGAAAACTATTGGTTTAATCTGTTTCATCACGAGCAGCGTTTTCTATTTCGTTGTCAAGATGAGTTTTTTTGGTTGTTGTAACGTTCACTGATTTTTTTTTTTATTAAAAAAAATTCCAAATTATTTTCTGAGCAAGTTTATACAGGGAGAAACGTCTTTACTATATTTATCAACACCTCCGCACGGGCAGGATATGACACAAGGTCCATTTTTTAAGCGGATTATAACAGGTTTCAATTCAGAGTTTTCCTTCTCCTAGACTAGTTGCCTCACCAAGGCTTAAGAATCCAGTCTGCCCTACTATTTACTCATAGCTGGAGGGAGAATAATTGGATTCACACCTTTCCCAAAAGTATTAGTGCTATGTGAAATGCAATCAGTCTCGTCCAGGATTTGAACTCGTGTCGCCGTGTCCATTTCCTACGACTATAACCATTACATCACGGGCACCTCCCAAACGTCATTACAAATACGAGGATGGGCTGAAAAGCTTATAGGCTGAAAAGTTCATATGAGGACATCATATCTGCAGTTGATGACATTTTGACCAATGGGATCCAAACACTGCACCACTGATGGAAGAAGTGTGTAAACCCTCAAGGGAGATTCTTTTGAAAAATAAACCTTATTTAGTCATATTCGATGAGATTGTCTTGGTCAGTCGATGACCTTTCACGTCTTATTCCACTCCCCTTCTGTCCGATGTTATATTCATCCATCCATCTATCCACACACACACACACACACACACATTCATTGTTGGCATTTGCAGTTTTATTTCATTATTGTTTGAACGATAACACACTTATCGAAGTATGGACCCGCTTATTCACCTCCGTTAACTATTTGACATGCCAGTGACGAGACAATATATATTGTCACGTGATGGCTCACGGAGACGGAGAGGTAAGACTGATACTATTCTCCCGTGGTGAATCAGCACTATCGAGCAGTCAAAAAGTGACCGTTAGGAAGGAATGTGGGTCACACAGGAGACCAGATGTTCGCACTTAAGTGACCTCAGGTCGCCGGACATCGGGAGGGGAAAGAGAGAGAAGCCAAATGATTGGCTGGGACCCCAAAACGGAAGTGGGGTTCCCTTCCCCTCAGCAGAAGTAAATAGTAAATAAGTCAGTTTTTGAGCAAGGCTCGTGGCAGACGGACCATAGCCATTTTACTCCGGGCTAAAGACAAAAGATTAACTGAGACACGAGGGACTCCAAAATCCCTCAAGCCAGTACTAAAAACAGAAAAAGTCTAGTAGCCCGTGAAAGAAGAAAGTTCTCCAGTGGAACCCCGTCAAAAATAAGATAAGTAACTTTGGGACATTTTTCCTTTACACCCAAATTTTGTTTACCACTCTCTCTCTCAATTTGAAGAAGGATAAAAGCCAAGAAAAGACATTTATATTCATGGACTATCCAATTATATGTTTTGACACTCTGAACGTGTATATATAAGTAGTAAAGGAATTTTATGTATTTTCATTTTACCATGTGGTCTATGTTGTTATTTCATGCTTTCCTTTCAGCTTCTATTCGCCTTATATTATCTTGCTTAGAACTGTCCTATTAATTCCTAAAGTATCACACGGGAAACCGGAGTTGCCGACTACAACAATATTAATATTATTACGACTAAAACCTATAGGCTCAACTCTTCCATTATCTCGGGGAAGGAAGAAAGCTGCCTGGTGGGTGTGTGATAGTGTGAAATTTGGAACCCCTTGCCAGCGGCGGTCAATCTGGTCCTAAATTATTCCTTCACGTAATATGCTAGTTCTTATCTGCCTGAGAGAAGAACTCTGAACAGGACTTATTCTGTAGGGGATCAAGTGCCAACCTGCCCCGTCTTCACACGTGCGAAAATAAAGTCCCGTTTTGGGATTATAGTCAATTTGCCGTCACAATATGTATATATATTGTCTTCCACAGACAGACTCTTCCGTTGTATCGCACTTATCAGTGTGGCTAGACATGTGAGATGCCTCACGCTGGAATCAGAACTCGGCCAACTTTACGTCAGCCTGATAACAAGCTCAAAGCCACCAACAATCTCAACGGAAGCGAGAAAATTTAACGTATATGTATTTAATTTTTTCATTTGTTTACATTTTATGCTAACGGAGACCGGAAGTTCTCAATTCATTAGAAGAGCTTTGCATAACTCGAGTGGCATTACGTTTATTCCTTCGCTAGTGTACTCAACCCCCGGGGGGCATATATATTGTCAGACACTGTTTCGTTGAATCACAACTTATCAGTGTGACCAGACACGTGAGATGCCTCGAGCTCGGATCGAAACCCGGCTAACTTTTGCTATATTTATAATTAAAAAGGTTCCATATCGGTGATTGAACATGTATAGATTCGTTTAAATGGTGTAGACGAAGTAAACGACGCTTGGTCACTGCTGGACCATCATAACTAGACGCTCCCACCTGTTGAACATCAGCGAAGGATGCTCCAGTTTTTTACCTTTTTTTGTTTACGTCTACAGAAATACATAGTTGTGTGTGTCTGATGATCACATCGGCAAGAAATTGGTAGTGACCAGGCACCACTGATTCTCTGTCCATCCTGTTTAATGGATGCAGTTTGGAGGTGGGGTCTGGCAGTATAGACAGGAGGCTATTTTTTGTAGAAGTCCCCTCAACAGTAGGAATTTCAGACGACGAATTCTTGGCCTCGAAGACAGATCAGTTTTTTTTCCTCTTGATATTACATGGTCAGATACTTCCCGAACTGATCTCGTATATTAACGTTTGCTACATTTAAACGACCGACTTTTTTAGTCCCCTAACAAAAAAAATGACTTTTTCTAAACAATCTGATATTTCTAAATTCTAAATGTAACGTTTTGTAAGCTTTTGAGTTGCCATTGACGTTGAGCAGAGATTCTATTAAAGGGAGTCTATTAAAGCAATAATTTGTGAATTGATGAAACCTGTGATAATAAAATGAACAATCGCTTCATCTAACGAAAATCTCTCATATTCTGATTCAATCATTTCACTGAAGCCAGCACCCTATCTAACCAACCGTTTCCCGACTAAGCAACACAATCCAGACCAATTCTATAGACATGCACATCTATAGAGGAAGCGAGAAAGAGAAAAAGTGAGTTTGGTAGATCGGGCTGCTTCAGCTGTTAATTAGGTACGTGATGTCGACCGTAAAAAGTGACTACAAAATGAGACTGTTTCTTCTTTCTTTCCCCAATTCTGAAGCTGTGTTTAAAAAGTATGAGGGGATTTTCTCAAATAAAACGTTCTGCTTAACAGGTCAAGAGCAGGGATTCTCACTTCTCCCCTTTCTCACCCTCTTTTATCTGTCGTTACTCTGTCAGTCTATCTATCTATCTATCTATCTGTCTCCCTAACCCTTATTTCTTTTTCTCATTTTTCAATCATTTCCACCCGTTCTGTAATTGCGTTAATTTTTTTTTTCTCTTTTGTTGTTCAGCAATTACTCTTTTTATTACACTTTTTCTAAGCAGTTGCTGTTTCTGTCGGTGGATCTTAGAATACACTGGCTGTATCCCTTGAATAGGGGTAGATCCTCCTCCAATTATTTTCTTGTATATCAATTAGTGAAGCTCCGATTCTGAAGATTTGAGTTATGTAGAGTACCTCTTCATTGCATTTACTCCCAGGTCCAATCTGAGGTGTAGTACCTGTTAGGATCCAGGCTATAAGTAAAATAAATCTGTTTAAAAATTATCAATATTGGATAGGAATACTTGCTACCATATAAATGTATTTTTTGTATTAAGAATAGTTACTTGAATCAATAATTGTTTACATAGGATTATTATTTGTTACTTGAAACCGTATAACTGTGTGAAAACAAATGGCTTATTATTAATAGAAATAATTACATGAAACCATATAATTATCCGTACTAGATAGAAATACTTGAAACCATACAACTGTGTGCATGAAGAGGAGTAGACTTGGATTTCTGACTCGGCAGGTTTTCACATCAGAACTAATTGGTGGGCTTCGTTGAAGTCCAAATGACTGCAAATATCCTCAGCTTCCCTGGATTTTCCGGAGAATTTTTGCTGATTTTATCAGTATTGAAGTCGAGACGGTTTTTATCCTTCACCAGTTTCCCAAGTTTCTATTTTTGATTCTGCACGATTGCCTCTAGGGCTCATGTTATAACTGGCATGACCTTCATCAAGTTCCATAACTTTTCGGCAGTTCTCAGACAAATTATTATTCTTATTATTTTACTCCTTTGAGAGTTTTTCATACCAGAGTTAGCTGATGGTTTTTCACTGGAATTTGAGTGACAACAAGTCTCCTCAAGTCTCCAGGATTCTTCTCAGTATTCTGGCCGATCTTAATAATGCTGTTGTTTGGATGGTTTCTACTGGTCCTCCTATTTTTTATTCTTCTAGTCTCTTTACAGATCTTTTGCGAATCGTTCTAAGTGCATCAATTACAATTGGTACCACGGTCATCTTCGTGTTCCATAGTTTTTTCAGTTATCTAGAAAGGTCTAAGTACTTCTCTCTCTTTTCCTTTTCTTTTAATTTTACTCTGTGGTCTGCCAGATCGACATCGTCCACTATTTGGTAGGACTTTTTGTGAATTTTTCACACTAATTTTAACTGGTGTTTTTTTTACTTTTTTTTTTTTGCTGAAGTTTGAATGACAGCAGGTCTCTTCAGCACCTCGGCAGAACTTATTTGAATAGTCTGATTTTTAATACAGCTTGATTCTTTCTCTGATCCCCAGTTCCCCCAGTGTCTTTTCCATGCCTAAGAAGAGTTTTCCAAGTGCATCAACTCTCCAAATATTTGTCTATTTTTTCGGTTTCTTTTATCCCCACCCCGTGAACCGCTTTAATGGTAAAATCAACTAGATAACATGTTTTCGCTAACTGACACTTGGTCTTGTCTTTTGAACGGTCCATTTGTATCGCAAAGTTTTGTGGGTCACATTTTCTAGGATACATTCTGGCATGTCTTTGTACCATTTGTCAGCATGAACGACTTTTAATCTCTTGCAAACTTCTCTACTCTTGTATTCCTTTTGGGCCAGTTTTCTGCTTTCACTTATTATATGATCACACACACACACACACACACACATATATATATACATATATATATATATATATATATATATATAGTTATCTATCCTATCGCAGTAGTTATGTAGCCTTCACTTGTAATTATTTTGTGTGTTATCAATTTTTACTTTGACGTAATTCCTCCTTTATTTTGTGTTGCTATTATTTTCATTCTTTTCAAGCTTTTCACACCAGTTTTAACCGGTAATTATTCACTGAGATCTAATGGTTTGCTTTGCTTTTTTTGTTTAATGGCTTATTAACCTTCATGGGTTATTTAATCCCAAAGCCATTTTTGTAGAAGAACAGTGATACTATTCAACATATAGCTTGGTATATTTGTCTCTGCTTCCCACCAGACAGGAATTGACACAAGGTCAATGACCCGAAGGTTAATTATAGTGGGGATTAGGGGAGGGGAAGGTCGGGCTCGACCCTCGAATCGAGCCCTCCTGGACTATGCTGCTCATCGGCCCACTTAGTGCAATGTTGACCGGATGAGCCTAGCTGGACTTGAGCCCAAATCTGATGATAGCTTAAACTGCATTGCAAGGTCCAGTGTTATACAAGGGTGACGAAGGTGTCAATGATACAGTTTGCCCTCCCGAAGGTGGCCCAGCCGAAGCAGAAGGCCTTTTGGCCTCAAATCTGCCATTGTTGGACTCTGCTAGGGTGAAAGCCAACAGCAAATTAATGCTCTCGGCCTCGACGCCAGAACACATAGCTGGGGTATTAGTCAGAAATGTAAACGTAATTGCGTGACTGGAGATTGAACTCGTCTACATCAAGACTACAGTCCTGCAGATTAGCTATTACACCACGGAAATTCCTCCTCACTGACGACTGCATGATAGCAAGTCTCTTCAGGTCTCTTGGACTCTTCTAAGTATTCTAGTTAACATTAAAAGCGCTGTTATCTAGATATTCCCGGTCCTTCTTCTGATCTCTAATTTCCCCATTCTCTTTTCCTCAGCTTTTGGGAACTATTTCAAAGACACAAACCTCAAGTAATATTACTTTCACTTTCATTTTCAAATGTGTTTATAATCTAAGTAGAAAATTTTGCCTTCCGCTTGATTAGTCAGGATAGCATGCGCTTTGTGTGGGGTAATAGTTATCGAGCTTGGCGCTCAGACTATCTTTAGTGAACTCAGTTCTCACTGGGTGCTCTATATCACTGGCCCCATCCAAACTAACCCACGTTGAGTAAATGATCACTTGCCAGTTTGGAGCTTTGGGTGGTGTAATATTGAGCAAACTATCTTCTTTTGCGAGTTTGATTCTCACTGTGTTTTCCATGTCACTGACCTTGTGCCAAACTAAGTAAAACTTAGTAAGCGACAAGCGCACTTCTCAGAATGAATGAACATTTCCTATTTGGCACAACAGCTGTTCAGATTTATTTAAACAATTATCTCGCTGAATAAACATTGACTGTTGAAAAAGGTCTTGTCCCGAATTAGCAGCTTCTGCATTGTTTATTTATTTATTTATTTATTTTTTAACTTCTGGTCGCATGCTTTGTTTACTCTCTCTCTCTCTCTCTCTCTCCCACTCACTCTCTCTCTCTCCCTCTCTCTGTGAAAGTAGAAAGACTGAAATTCGACCCTCATGTATCAAGAATAAAATTTCGGCAGTAATAAATGACGTGTGCCTTCGGCTTCTTTCTCCCTTTTCCTTGGATTAATGAAGCTGTATCACTGCTTAATTAATCATGTATTGTCAATAATCTACCACACACTCTCATTCAAAACACTTCAGTCTTTCTATTCCATCATCACCCTCTCTCTCTCTCTCTTAGTCTATTCATATCTATCGATCTATCTATGTATCTATCTATCTACACATTCATACATACATACATACATACATACCATGTTAAACTCTGCCTCTAAGCTGTCAAGTTGTTATAAATTGAAATGTGATCTGAAATTCTTACTGTCTAATGTTCAATTACTGTGTACGTGACTGATATTTGTTAGTGGATAAAGTGCACTGACAAAATGACATTCAAAAATAAGTTTATATTGAAAAAGAAATATTTGTTATGATTTTCGTTCAGCACACTTATCATTCTAAGTATCCCCCTCTATATATATATATATATATATATATATATATATATACATGTATGTGTGTGTGTGTGTGCGTGAGAGAGGGAGAGGGATAAAGAGAGAGAGAGTGAGAGTGAGAGTGAGAGAGAGTATGTATGTATTTGTGTGCATGTGCATTGATATCATATAATTATTATATACGATGACGTGTGTGCTATACGTTATATGTGTTATCTAGACTTATAAAAGCTTCTCGATGCAAATGTGTGTGGATGCACACACACACACACACACACACACACACACACACACACACACACACACACACACATATATATATATATATATATATATATATATATATATATATATATATATATATCATGCTGCTTTAGTATTGATAAATAAGGTGCAATCGCGTTTCAGACAGGGGATTTATTTTGTTTCTGTTTTAGCAAATATTAATCGTCCTAAGGACAGTGGTACTCACCACGCGTGAACTTGCCGTATTTTTTTACCAACTATTTATATACAGACATAGCGTCAGACTGTTTGATGAATGCGCAAATAATATCAAGAATTATACGATTGTCTTTGCGCGCGCATAAGTATCTTTATATATATATATATATATGTATGTATGTATGTATGTATGGAAAAAACAAAGGTTATCTTATATATTTGTGTACACATTTAAGCAAATAAATCTTTGTGTCCATATCAGTATCAGTCGTGTGAATGGTTTTGTAAAAAAATGGTATCAAAACCAACCAGAACTTATAACAGAAGTCAAAGAAGCAACTATTCTCTGGGACTTAGCTTTCCAAACTGATAGAAATATAGAGAGCAGTAGACCCGATATAATAGCTAAGGATAGTGAAAGAAAAATGTGCCTTCTAATTGATATGTCAGTATCAATAGAACAAAATGTCAGTCAAGGAGTATGATGAAATAACTAAATATAAAGACCCGGAAATAGAAATTGAAAAAGTATAGCACGACAAAACTAACACTGTGCTAAACAGTGCGTACCCTGAGAATTGGAATTGGCATTATTAAAATCAGAAGGCTATCTGTGTATAAATAGGAATAATTTGAAACATAACCACACAAACGTGACCGCCCACCCATATATATATATATATATATATATATATATATATCAGATTTTATATATATTTAATTGCATGGGTGCTTATCTGTGACCAAAGGTTTCATCTAGTCTTACTACGACAATCATTAGGCAGAGAAACTAATAAATATATTTATTTATTTATAAATATATTTATTATTATTATTATTATTATTATTATTATTATTATTATTATTATTATTATCATAACTCGATCACACATATTGACCGCCATCCAAATTATACCACAATTGGTCTGCCACAAACCCATCAAGTGAGATAGTGACAACCATACCCTGTTATAATGTTGCTAAAATAAATACCTTAAAATATCCTTAGCCAACGTGGTCGGCTTGGTGGCCGAGAGGTCTGAAACTTAGTCTAACGTAAAGTTGGACGGGTTTCGATCCCGTCTTCGAGTGTCCTGCGTGTCTAGCCACACTGAAGAGTTCTGATAGAACGAAACAGTCTGTCTGTGGATGACAATATATATATATATATAATTGTTTTTATAAATATAGAGTACTCATTATTTGTTAGAGAGCATATATATCTATGTGAGGATAGCGTTAACACTGAGTCAACTGTGTTTGGTGACTTGTAGTTTTTCGCCTATGAGAAACTCAGACCAATCCATTGGGTTCCAGTCGTAATAGCAGTCCATGATGATGTTGATGGTTCTGTTAAAGAAGTAATATATTCTAGTAATATTTAGAAAGACGTTGAGAGTCTGCGTAGGTCATATCTGAAGTGCTGGACTGCAGCCTTGAAGTAAGCAAGTTCGAACTCCAGTCCCGCTATGACGTTCACTTTCGGACTAATATCCTTGGGAAAGGTATGAACACCCTTATCACCCCCCAGCGATAAGTTAAATAGTCTCAATGCTGTTCTTCTACCAAGATGACTTTAGGATTAAATATCCCTTGAAGGTTGATATGCCATTTAAGAAAGAAACCAAACCATATATAAAAATGTATATAGTTAAAACAGTCTCTAGTAGAAATGCAACTGGCCATAATGAGAATAAAAACGGTTTGAAAATGACGCGATTTCCAGTGTAATTTGCAGCGGAATATTATTTCGGTCGTGGATCTGCCTTTGCGCTGAACATTTTTTTCTAATCAACCAAATTCTTGATATAACGGAGATAATTACGAAAATGCTAATAAGAATCCTTCACCGCTTCCTAAATAGAAGCATCAATATTATCATGAATAACTATTACAACAAAACCTAACAGGTTCACGGATCCCCACGAAGATTATTAGAAGTCGTAAGTGATCACCCATGACCAAACTATGCAAGCACAAATTAAAATGCAGAAATAGTAGGAATCGAACCTCTAATTAGGCAATAGAATTTAGAGACTCAAAAAATTCAAATTCTAAAATTTAATTGATTAAAAAAAATAATTTCATCCTGTCGTTCAAACTTTGTATATGCTGACTGCATCCCCTGCAAAGAGGTTAGACCTCTGTCTAAAGGAGGTGCCCTTGGTATGACACTAAATTACATCTGATGATGACGCTCCAGTTAAGGAGTTCTAGGAAGTGTGGAGTACTTCTTAATGGTCATTACTCCCAGGTCCACTCTGACCCGGGGCATTGTACTTGTTACGATCCCATCGATGGGTTAAATAGAGCTGTTTAAGAATTATTCGTATTCTTAGGGAGGGTTCGTGCCCCTCTGTAAAGGATATAGTCAGCGTATTCGTAATTCTGCTGAATGAGAGGAAACGTGCCCAGAAAGAACTGAGGAAGCTTATAAAAAGAAGAAATATGAGAGCTATTGAAAAATTAGAGAAAAGGAAACGATATAAACAGAGAGAAAGTAAGGGGAGGAGAAGAGGGAGAGCAAGAAATAAAAAGAGAAGAGAAGAGAAGATAAGAGGAGGGAAGAAAAGAAAGATATACAAAGAGAGGAAGCAACAACAGATTACATGCTTATCGGGGTGAACCAATGACAATGAACTGGAAGATGAAAAAGACATTCGAAGGTTTTAAAATGACGTCCTATTCGGTCAGTTGTATGCAATGGCGTGATTTGAGAATAAAACTCTACAAAAGAATTCATGCACAAATCGCCATATGATTTGAAATGTTCGAGACAATAGCTCGGCACGCTAACTGGTAACAACAATTACTTTGAAAATACCGAAAACATGATATCTCTTTTGCGTTTCAAACAATCCCAGGAACATTCCCAGAAATACACTTTGTGCATACATACATACACACACACACAGATATACATGCATGTGTCTGTCAGTTTGTGTGTGTTTCGAATTCTAATATAGTTGTCTCCCCCTCGATCATCCACCGATATATTTACCAAAGCCCTACTCTAACAAACCACAGTTATACCATGTTTCAATAAAGCTTCAAGTCAAGCTATTACCGCTAGTCTTTCATTACAATATATATATATATATATATATATATATATATATATATATATACTGAAAAGAATATCTCCTGATAAAAGAGTTTTATCTTAAATCAGGAAAGTGCTCAAGTACTGACCAGTAGGGAAGGATAAAAACAAAAATAAATGTTTTCTCATCCTCGTGTCAGTGTCATGGCAATAAGTTTCACGTAATATACTTTCTGGAGTATGGAAGACAAGACAATTTGGTGACATATTTCTTCGGTTATGCAAAGTTGTGTTTAAACAAAGTACAGTAGAGAAATGTTCCCAAGGCTGCATCAACTTCTTCCTCAAGAAAGTGGACCTCGGAATCACTCGGATCTATAGAGGCATAACTCTTACTGCTTCAGCTGCTACGGTTTATAATGTTCTGCTTCTTAATCTTTATAATGTTCTATTTCTCAATCTTTATAATGTTCTGCTTCTTAATCTTTATAATGTTATGCTTATCAACCTTTATAATGTTCGGTTTCTTAATTTTTATAATGTCCGGTTTCTCAATCTCTATAATATTCTGCTTCTTAATCTTTATAATGTTCTGTTTCTCAATCTTTATAATGTTCTGCTTCTTAATCTTTATAATGTTCTATTTCTCAATCTTTATAATTTTCTGCTTCTTAATCTTTATAATGTTCGGTTTCTCAATCTTTATAATGTTCTGCTTCTTAATCTTTATAATGTTCTGTTTCTCAATCTTTATAATGTTCTGCTTCTCAATCTTTATAATGTTCGGTTTCTCAATCTTTATAATGTTCTGCTTCTTAATCTTTATAATGTTCTGATTCTTAATCTTTATAATGTTCGGTTTCTCATATCTTCATAATGTTCTGCTTCTTAATCTTTATAATGTTCGGTTTCTCAATCTTTATAATGTTCTGTTTCTCAATCTTTATAATGTTCTGCTTCTTAATCTTTATAATGTTCTGCTTCTTAATCTTTATAATGTTCGGTTTCTCAATCTTTATAATGTTCTGCTTCCTAATCTTTATAATGTTCTGTTTCTCAATCTTTATAATGTTCTGCTTCCTAATCTTTATAATGTTCTGTTTCTCAATCTTTATAATGTTCTGCTTCTTAATCTTTATAATGTTCTGCTTCTTAATCTTTATAATGTTCTGTTTCTCAATCTTTATAATGTTCTGCTTCTTAATCTTTATAATGTTCTGTTTCTCAATCTTTATAATGTTCTGCTTCTTAATCTTTATAATGTTCGGTTTCTCAATCTTTATAATGTTCTGCTTCTTAATCTTTATAATGTTCTGTTTCTCAATCTTCATAATGTTCTGCTTCTTAATCTTTATAATGTTCTGTTTCTCAATCTTTATAATGTTCTGCTTCTTAATCTTTATAATGTTCTGTTTCTCAATCTTTATAATGTTTCTCTTCTTAATCTTTATAATGTTCTGTTTTTCAATCTTTATAACGTTCTGCTTCTTAATCTTTATAATGTTCGGTTTCTCAATCTTTATAATGTTCTGTTTCTCAATCTTTATAATATTCTGCTTCATAATCTTTATAATGTTCGTTTTCTCAATCTTTATAACGTTCTGCTTCTTAATATTTATAATGTTCTGTTTCTTAATATTTATAATGTTTTGCTTATCAACCTTTATAATGTTCCGTTTCTTAATTTTTTAATGTTCGGTTTATCAATCTTTATAATATTCTGCTTCTTAATCTTTATAATGTTCTGCTTCTTTATCTTTATAATGTTCTGTTTCTCAATCTTTATAATGTTCTGCTTCTTAATCTTTATAGTGTTCTGCTTCTTAATCTTTATAATGTTCGGTTTCTCAATCTTTATAATGTTCTGCTTCTTAATCTTTATAATGTTCTATTTCTCAATCTTTATAACGTTCTGCTTCTTAATCTTTACAATATTCTGTTTTACAATCTTATCCTGCCTGAAGACGGAAAGCTTTTTTAGAAAAAGCATTGTCATCTACACGAACGCAAATTAAACAGAATTCATATGTGTTAAACAAGAAGGAGCCGTTTCCATAACTGTATGGATGTACCACCTGAACTCTAACGAAACACCTGGAGAGAAAGCCAGATGGGAAACTCATAAGATTGCTACATGCTGTTTTGAATAAATCCTGGTAGCAACGCCCTAGAGACCTGTAGATGTACGTTCATTTACTTCCTATCTTGTAAACCATCCATGTACGAGGAACAAGATATGCATGGTACTGTCGGAGAAGAAAGGAGAAACTCAGAGGAGACGCTTTCCTATCGATTCCAACACATAGACACGCAGGTGTTGACCAACCAGCAAGGACTTACGTACATCAATTCTGGATGTAGTCTAAATGAGCGTCCAAGAGTGATTAACAATAGGGACGGATAGCGAGAGAGAAAGACAGAGAGAGACAGAGACAGAGACAAAGAGTGGAAGAGAGAGAAGGAGACCGACAGACAGGCAGGGAAAAAGAAAGAAAGAGTAAGAGAGAGAGAGAGAGAGAGAGAGAGAAAAGAGAAAGAGAGATAGACAGAGAGACAGAAAGAGAAAGACAAAGACAGAGTGTTAGACAGAGACAGAGAGAAAGAGAGAGAGAGAAAGAAAGGAAGAGAGAGAGAGAGAGAGAGTGAGTGTGTGAGAGAGAGAGAGAGAGAGAGAGAGCGTGAGTGTGTATGTTGAAGGAACTTCGTGCTATCAGCACGAATTGATGATGTGTATATAAACATATACCAGCCCATTGGCCTAATTGGTTGAGTTTTCTCAAATGATCCGGAAGACCAGTGTTCAATCCAAGGTCGAGTCATACCAATGACTCAAAAATGATATTTGATGCCTCCTTGCTAAACACTCAGCATTATAAGGAACGGGTCAAGGGTAAAGTGGGTCAACCCAGAGAAAGGAGTAGCTCTCTTTTCAATACCTACAACACCTCAATCTAGTAGCTATTGAAAAGTGAGCCTTCGGGTCACCCTCGACTACGATCGCCAACTTTATATAAACATATAGGATGAGCTAAAGATTTGTATACTCTTTACAATGCTCAAAAATATCAGTCGTGTTGGTGAGAGAGCGTGTTTACATATCTCGACAGCAAGATCTCATCGACTGAAATTGATGTTAATACTCGTCTAACAAAGACATGGGCTACTATCAACAGGTTATCGATTATGTGGAAGGCTGATCTATCCGATCGAATAAAACGGGATTTTTCCACGTTGTGGTTGTGTCATTACTAAATGTATGGATGTAACACGGTAACATAACTTATGGAGGATAAGCTAGATGCGAACTACACAAGAATACTACGAGCTATTTTGAACAAATTCTGGAAGCAACACCCCAAAAAACTGCAACTAAAAGTCTACTTACCTTCCATCTTGCTAACCATCCAACAAAGACAAATAACACATGCGGGATACTGTTGGAAAAACAAGTTGGAAAGCATAAGTCACGTTCTTCTATAGATTACCACAAATGGAGACGCCAGTATTTGCCGACCGGCAAGAACTTATTTACCTCAGCTCTGTGTTGACATGGGATGTAATCTGGAAGACCTGGTGGGGGTGATGAATGATAAGGACGGATGGAGAGAGAGAGAGAGAGAGAGAGAGAGAGAGAGAGAGGCAGAAAAATCCATCCTGCCAGAGCGACTTGATGATGATGATGATGATGATTATTATAGTGAGAGTGTGTCGAATGTTTTTTTGCAACACTTTGCCACTAAACACAATACCTATAAAAACAAAATCAATTACAAATAAAACAAGTGTTTGTTGGGTGCCAAAATAGTTGCAGTTTTAAAACAGTATGTATAAGCTTGGTATAAAAATCATTAACTGAAAAGAGAAATCTTACAAGTTAAAAAGTGCTGCCAAAAATGATTAGTAGATGAATTCTGCTAAGAATTTATCTATTCCTTGGTTGTTGAAAACCTTTTTGGCCTTGCTGTAATAGAACTGCCTAGTAAGTTGCAAAAAAAAAAAAAAAAAGCTGAAGATTTAAAGCATTGAGAGAAAAATTACTCAAAATTAATATCAATGGCAGACAATTCTCCAGTAATATATATATATATATATATATATATATATATATATATATATATATATGCGTGTATGTGTATTTCAAGTACTCAAGGCGTACTAATTTCTATCTCACCTGAGAATCAACAACGTGAAATTATAATTTTTAATCTTTTATCGCCAACTTATTTTATACTTTAAATATATTTTGATATGGCTCTGTATTTTTGTGCATTGAGTATTGTTAACATTTTACGTATCAAAAATGTTTTTAGCGTTAAATTTTTATTTTATATATGTATATATATATATATATATGTTAGAAATATGTGGAAAGTTGGATAAATCAAACACTTAAAACCGGTTATGAGGCGAAATATTTCGTTCCTTTATTTTATTTTTTAAAACTTTCTCAAACTGAACCGTTTTCTGATTTTTCTATGAATAGGGAAATGAGGAACATGACAAAATGATGAAGAAGGATATAGGTGTAGTAGGAAGAAGAAGAGGGTTTAAAGTGAAATTTATTAGGTTTCATTAGAGATTTTGATCGTTAGAAAGTGGAAATAACTTTTGGTTTGGTTTGGTTTGGTTTCTTTGTTTAATGGCATATCAACTCTTTTTAGGTAATTTAATGCCAAAGCCATTCTCCTAGAAGAACAGTAGTGGTACTATTTAACCCATAGTTGGAAGGATAAGGGGGTTCATACCTTTCCCAAGGGTATTTGCCCGAAAGTGAATGTAATAGCGCGACTGGAGTACGAACTCGCGTACTACGATTCCGCAGTCCATCGCTTTAACCATTACGCCACGAGGACACCCCCAATAACTTTTGTGAGCTGACGGGAAAGAAATAGGGAAAAGGTGGCGTGGAAAGGGGTTTCAGCATATCCTTTTTCGTAGAAGACATTGACTATAAGGTGATATCGCCGACATTGACTATGTGATGTTTAGGCGGAAGGGAGCAAAAAAGGGAAAGAAGAAAGTTATAAGGAAAGAATCCTCAAATTTTTGGTGGTACAGAGTGGAGAAAATATACCTTTTGATCTGTTTACAATTTTGATATTGTTTTCGTGTAGTATGGTGTTAGCCAGGTATGCTGAAATTTGAAAAATCCTGGCCGTTGTCTTATATGGTTTGTGTTAGAACTGAATGCAGATTCTACTTGTCTTCGGGATTTTTACAATGTACTGGTTTGATAAGAGTATTTTGGTTAAAACTGAATGTGTTTTTGAGCTTTAACATGTGGGAGAAAAGGGCGTTTAGGTCGTTCTTTTGTTTTGATTGATCATTTGTCTTCGTAGATTATTTTTATAGACTGCGTTGGGTTTTGCCGATGTAATATTATAGAATATATGCCTGCTTGAGAAATGATTTCGTTGTTGGTCCGTTTGGTGATGTTTGTGAGGTTTTTAATGGTTTGTGATGAGCTTTGTATGATTGTTATTCCTAATTTCGTCAGTTTGTCGTGGAGTGTTATGTTATGTGTGTTAAGGAAGTACCCGTGGTGTAATGGTTATCGTTGCAGGATATGGACACGGCGACATGAGTTCAAATCCTCGACCTGACTGATTGCATTTCCCATAGCACTAATACCCTTGGGAAAGGTATGAATCCAAATATTCTCCCTCCAGTTATGGGTAAATAGTAGGGCAGACTAGGTTCTTCAGCCTTGGTGAGGCAACTAGTCAAGGAGAAGGAAAACTCTGAATTCAAACCTGTTAAACTCCGCTTAAAAATTGACCTTGTGTCATATCCTGCCCGAGCGGAGGGGTTGGTAAATATGGTTATGTTATGTGTGTTAGTGGGTTGAGATATAGGTCTCTGGGTGATGGGGATATTGGGGTTGTTTTTCTTAGGTTTATTTGATGAGTATATCTTTAGAGCTTTTTTTTCTAGCGTTTGAAATGAAAAAAATGGGTATTTTAGGCTTTTGAGGGAATGTTTGATGTACTCAAATTCTTCGTCTAGGTATTGTTGGCTACATATTCTAGGTGCTCCGAGGTAAAAGCCATTTATGAGGCCTGTTTTAATTTTTTTGTTATGGTAGAAGTAGAAATGTATGTAGTCGTTTTTCTTTGTGGATTTCTGGTAGATTTTAAAAGTTATATTATGAGATTTAATTATCAGGATGTCCAGGAAGGGTATGGTGTTATTAGATTCTTTTTCATAAGTGAAGTTGATGGAGCATTCAACATTGTTTAGTTTTTCTGCGATCTCTTTAATTTTTATAAGTTGGAATAGGAAAATAAGTTTATCGTCAATATATCTATTATATGTGGTGTTGCTTGGTAGTCTGTACTTAAAGGGCCAGATTCTTAAAATTCTAGAAATAGACAGGCTAATACTACACTGAGTGGGGTTCCCATGGACAGACCAGATTTCTGTTTATAGAATTTGTTATTAAATTTTAAATAAGTCATGTTTCTTATGTGTTTGCTGATGTTGTTTAGGGTGTTTATGAGTTGAATTTAATTTTTCTTATAAGTTGAATTTAATTTTTCTTAATTAAGTAGCAAAAAGTTTGAGTTCTTTTTTTTTATGGGTATAATTTTGTAGGGAAAAGTTATATCTAAACTGTTCATAGTTTTATTTTGCATATTTATGTCCTTGATTTTGTTGAGTAAATCTCCGGAGTTTATAACGTGTGAGAGGTTGATGGTACCGAGTCTGCCAACTTCCAAGTCCTCCAGGCCTTTTAAAAATCCTTTAGTTATTGTGCCAAAAGCACCGATCTCAACTGGCACAATCGTCACTTTCATGTTCCACAACTTTTTCAATTCTATAGCAAGGTCAAGCTACTTATCCTTCTTTTCACATTCCTTCAGATTTATTCTGTGGTCAGTAGGGACAGTAAAGTCCACAATTTTGCAAATTCTCTTTTTTGTTGATTATTATAAGGTCTGGTCTTCTGGCCGGGATTAGGTGATCCGTTTGTACGTTAAAGTCCAACAGGAGTTTATGCGTGTCATTTTCTTGGACAGGTGCTGGGTTGTGCATATACCATTTGTTAGTATGGTCAAATTTAAATTTCTTGCTCATTCTCAGCTTTACTTACAGTTTCTGACAATCCTTCCTAGGGTCATTACGTAAAACCTAGGATGAGGGAAGTTAGTAATTAGACGCATTATATGTTCCATCAGTCGGGTGTTGATTTTCCAGTCATATTGATAATACTCAACAAAGAAGATGAGTAGTTCCAGTAAATGATTTTTATTTCATATAGCCTGGGACTAACTTGTATCTAGTAAATGTGTTTATCAGTCCCTTTTTTAAAATCATAACTGAGACTCCCACTCTTACTAGTAAGGTGGTAGTTTTAGGGTCCCGCATTTTACCAATTTATTTCTAAATCTCAGTATTTACTTATTTTATCATACTCCTTAAATGAGATGTTATTATCTGATGGCAACGGCGTATCAATTAGAAAGCATATCTTTCTTTAATAGCCCTTAACAACTATATCTTTTATCTTGCTCATTATTTTTCAGTCAGTTTGGATTGAAAAGTCCCAGAGAATACTAGCTTCTTTGGCTTTTGTTATTGGTTAAGTTCGGTGTTTTTACCATTTTTCAGATTTCGGTATTTCGTAGTATTTGCATATTTTCTAATGAATATGATATGTTGTTTTATCATGTTTTTTATATTGTGTTGGTGTTAGGATTGGGCAACAAGACACATTACTATTGTTATTATTATTGGGTAGACACATGTATGCCGTTATCTAAATATGGATAACTATTATTGTTTAGCTAGATTGATCCACAATGCATCGAAATCTTTATGTATGCATTGGTCACACACACACATATATATATATATATATATATTTGTCTGGACCCGAGGGTGTTTTCTTCTATGCATATGTGAACGTGGGTGGGTTTGTGTGTGTGCTTGTATGAGTGTTTGTTTTGTGTTCTCAGCAGCCCTAATGGCCTGGCCAAACGGATTTATTTGTCTTCTTTAAAAGTCGACAACAAAGACTATACATTAAAGCTATCTTCACAAATGTCAGTCTTCTATCGAAGTGATGTTTACCTGGTCGAATAAATATTGGTAGTCAACAAAAATTAAAGACCTTGTCAGCGTTTTCTCTTCCATCAAAAAGTTTATTTTATTGAGCAGTTTTCTTCAAACGCGTGGGTGTTCCACAACGATAAATCTTCAAGACCTCAAAATGCAGTCGCTCTAAATTACTAACCGCTGCCCCATGTACATTTATTCGAGAAGTAGGCATGTGTTTTTCGCTGTGATACTATACTGGGATTCCTTAAGAGGCGTGTGGCTTAACGGTTATCGTCTTAGGAAATGGACGCTGGGACTCAAATTCAAATCCTCGACGAGGCTGTGTGCGTTTAACTTTCACGCTTATATCCCCGAGTAAGGCATGAATCTAACTCTCCGTAGCTATAGGCAACTAGTAGGATAGATTGAGATCTTTAGCCTTGTGGTGTCGACTACTCAAGGAGAAGGAAAACCCTGAATACAAATGTTATATAGCCGTTCCGGCATAATCAGGAGATGAATGATGAACAGGCATGGAGAAATAAGCATGGCACTTCATTATAAATATATAACTCTCTTTTTCCTACTAGGAATTAAAGCTTCGGTAGGTGTGTGAGAGACAAGAGACAACGAGGCGAAGACAGACTGACATATTGACACATAACTTCTTCTCTTGATCATTCCACTGTGTTTTCTTCAAGGCCCAACTTAGCACTTCTTCTGTATCTCGACCGTGAGCTACTCAAGCGAAGGCCTGCTGTGGGCCACTTTGTGGAACGCTGCCCCAGCGGGACGCCTAGCCACTCGCTGGCACTCTCCGAGACTGACCGCTCTCTTTTGGCCGTAAGCTGAGACTCCAAGACTGTAACTTCACACGGTCCGTATCTCATGGAGGCATCGGCATATATATTTTCATAACACCCACGCATTTCCGTTCAACCATGTAACTGCTTCCGCTTATTTTCATTGGTGCGTCCTGTGCGTACCCTGAATTCAAAAGCTGAGGAACACTAATGAATCATTATTCTGTTATAATATTATTGGTGTAATGGTTATCGTCGCAGGAAATGGACACGGTGAATCGAGTTCAAATCCTAGAGGAGACTGATTGCATTTCACATAGCACTAATACCCTTGGGAAAGGTATGAATCCAATTATTTTCCCTCCAGCTATGGGTAAATAGTAGGGCAGACTTGATTCTTCAGCCTTGGTGAAGCAACTAGTCTAGGAGAAGGAAAACTCTGAATTCAAACCTGTTAAACTCCGCTTAAAAATTGACCTTGTGTCATATCCTGGCCGATCGGAGGGGTTGGTAAATATGATAATATTATTTAAAATGTATGGCTGGTTCTATGAAAGACATCATCACTGTAAACAAATCACCTGTGTAAGTAGTCCAACGGTTAACTTCTTTGATTAAACTTTTGAAATCGACAAGAGAATCCCTCATACACATACACATATGGTTTGATATATTCATAAATATAGTTTGATATATATATATATATATATATAGTCTGATTGCAGGAACAGGATGTAATTTGAAAGACCCGCCAGTAACGAGCGATGATAGGTACTAGTGAAGATAGATAGATAGATATTGATAGATAGAGAGAGAGAGAGAGGGGGGGGGGAGAGAATGAATATTCGTGCTATTAGTGTGACTTGCTGATATGAATGATGATAGATAACAAGTGCTCAATATCGGTGATATATATATATATATATATATATTAAGAGAGAGAGAGAGAGAGAGAGCAGGGAGAGAGAGAAAGAGATCGTTGGTTAGATGATCGCATAGTAAAGAAACTGGTAGTCACCAAACAGCAAACACCGTGTCTTTACAATCTTAACTTATGTAGATATAATTTTGTATAGCGTAGATATAAGTAAGGATTATGCAGACACAGAGTCAATGGTGCTTGGTCACTGTCAGTTTCTTTACTACTCGATCATCTGACCAAGTCTCTCTTTCTCTCTCCCCCCAGTCTCTCTCCCCCCTCTCTCTCTATCTATCTATTGAAAAAAGCATTTGCTCAAGGTCACATATAGCGAACTCCCAGTATAAAATAAATGCCCTATTAACAACCAGTAAGATTAATCAGTAAAGCAATATATCACTGCAAAGAGACAGATACTTTTTAGATTAAGCCAACTTTGGCACAGGGTCCAAATTACAGAGCTCTAACTGATGACAGAAATTACTTTACATAGGAATCATTTTCCCCTCCTTTTCTAATATGGTTAAAATCTACGGCCTACTTTGCTGCACATTTCGAGTGCATCAATATAAAAAAAAAATCAAACGTTAAATAGAATGCACATCTGGGATAATGATGTGCGTTGCTATAGGGAAGAGAATAACGTCAATAAGTCGCGGGACGAGCGACATGTGAAAGCTTTTAAGCCTTGGTGAACATATTATAATGAAGAAATGTTAGTGTAGTTAGGTTGTGTGCGTGTGCGTTGGAAGTTGGTGTCTTTGTCCTATGAAACTGCGTGTGCGAATCGAGGCTAATCCTTTGTCTCTATTCTCATGTCAGCGATATTTGAAACTTGATGACTAGAAAAAATACAACAAAATATGTCTTAGTGGCTATCTATCTATCTATCTATCTCATTTTTTCATATCTATCAATCTATATTTATCAACCCCTCCGCTCGGGCAGGATATAACACACGGCAAATTTTTAAGAAGAGTTTAACAGGTTTTCAATTTGAGTTTTCCTTCTCCTAAACTTGTTGCCTCACCAAGGCTGAAGAACCCATTCTGCCCTACTATTTACCCATAGGTGGAGGGAGAATAATTGGATTCATACTTTTCCCGTGGGTATTAGTGCTATGTGAAATACAACCAGTCTCGTCCAGAAGGTGAACTCGTGTCGCCGTGTCCATTTCCTACGACGATAACTATTACATCACGGGCACATAAATCTATCTATCTATCTATCTATCAGATTAATTAGAGAATTGCTCTCCATTGATACTGAAAGTCATTAAAATTCTAGGGTGCTAAAAAAATCCGGGATAGCCCCGATGTGCCGGTATTGAAATTTACTAAGTCACGGAAATTTTGTTTGAAAGACAAGTTTAAAATAATCACTTTCATCGAACAATCTTGTCAATTAAATAAGAAACCTAAATTGATCAGGTGATGCAAACATATCAGCAAGCATCTTTTATGTTTATTAGGACCATAATTAATCGATAATTAAAATATAGTGGGTTGTTCAGAAATCTATATTTATGTATTTTGCAAGTACAGACCGCAACTGTCACGCCTAAAACTTTATTGATGTAGAAGTGACTGTGATGGCGCTTGCAAGATATGAATATAAAGAGAAAGAGAACTCGACTTTTGAAAGGTATCGTCTGATGATTGAGAATACCATATGAAACTGGCAGTGATGCAAAGAAAGCGCTTACGTATTAAATCTTTTTAATTCGTTTTTATCAACAGTTTTAAGGGGATTTTGAGGATTTAAAATGCACACGTGTTTCCGTCTTTTGATGTTGAGCGCTGTAACGGAAAAAAAAGATTAGTAAGTAGATTTTGATTTCTCTCTCCCTCTCCTTCTCTCTCTCTCTCTCTCACACACATATACACACACACGCACGTACACACACATATGTACTTAATAAAAAATATTCCAAAGAGTATAAGGAGTATTCATTGCAATTTGTTTTATTATATATATATATATATAATAAAGAAAAAAAACAAATCGTTTAGAAAAGCTTGGAAAAAGTGCTCGATGCTTTTGAAGCAGATCAGTCTTAAAACCCAAAAATATAAAATGGGTAACACAGGCCGATATATATACATATATATATATATATATATATGTATATATATATATAAATTATTTAAGCAAAGCTAAGTAAATAATCTGACTGCTTAGCACATCTGATGTTGTTCATATAGTTACCCATCTAAGTATTTATCAGGTTCATCGTCGCTTAACTTCTCTGATAGAGCAGAAACCGGTGTTTTCAGTGTGACATCACTGTAAGTAGAATGTATATAAGAAAAACAATTAGCATCAAGCACTTTCAATATTCTTTTCATAATGATTAATGAAACAATCCTATATATAATATATGTATATATTATAAATTTGACGAAAAACATCAATTCAAAATTTATTTCGAGTCGTTATGACCTTCTTCAGATGGAGCTTAATACATTAGTACTTTCAATATGATGTAGACTTCCCTGTTTTCGTCAAATTTCAAAAAATATTTTCGCTCTTTAAGTGAGTTTTGATATATTTTTAATCTAGAATTAATCATATATATCCGATAACCGTCGTCATTGAGCACTCAACGGAGATTCCAATTCACCTTGGATTACTACAAAGAAAGTCAAAACCCTAGATTATTTTTTATAACTTTGTCAAACAGTTCTTCTTCTCAAAGCATAACAAACAACTTAAATAAACTCAATATCGAAACTACTTCTTTACCTTCTAAAACAACCCGTGAATTAATACACTCTAGCCCTCAACATAACATATTTTCTGATGCCAGTTTTTATTGTATCCCATGTAAGGATTGTAAACTTAAATACACCGGGGAAACATCTCGGAACCTTCATGTCACTTGAAAGAGCACAAAAGAGACATAAGAATTGGCAACTCACACAATGCATTATTCCTACACATTTCTCAATATAATTACAATTTCAACTTCAATTCTGCTAAGATGCTTACTTACATCCATAATAAAGATCTAAGACGAATTTTCGAAGCCGCTGCTATCTCATTCTTTAATTCCCTAAATACTCGTCCTGGCTTTTATAATATTTCTCCTTACTTGAGCAAATACATTTTAAATAGCTACAATATATTCCATCCTTAGTTAATATTTTCCACATATATCATAATTTTTATGATTTCTATTTTTTTTCTTCCTTCGGACTCGAAATCTTTCCCGATAAGCAAACGTAACATAAATTCTATACAATATTCCTATTAAGTCAAATGACGTAATTTAAAACAACAAACACTGATTCGCCAATTAAACAGCCAACTTTTTCTTATTATACAAATTTTCTCCTAGGTTTTTGTATTTTGCACTTTTAAACATCCATCGTCGACTTAAAATCGCTAATATCACCCCTCATGGTCCTGATGATGGTTCAGTAGAACTGAAACGCTATAGTGTCGACCTCTCAATAAATCTCTTCTCCTTCCACTTGGATCGTTGTTATCAATTTATATATATATATATATATATATATATATATATATATATATATATATATATATGCGCGTGCGCGTGTGTGTTCATATATTTCAATTTCATCTAGAGGAATGTATGAATCTGATTCTATCCCTACACTGAACCATATTCATATATAATCATTACAAGTTTGAAAGTTATGTAAATTACATGTCACTACGGCTGACATAAAAATGTCGATAAATTTTTATGCAAAACATTTCCCATAACTAACTATATAAACAGTCAGCAGTAGCAGCTGCGATTCAGAAAACCTTGGCTAAGTTATTAGTTTGTAGTTTTTTATGGGCACTTCACACTTGTACCGGTCTACTGGAAATTTAGCAAGTATCACAGTGCATTTAAAAAAAATTGACCTTGTGTCATATCCTGCCCGAGCGGAGGGGTTGGGTAAATAGGATCACAGTGCATTTCCATGTACGGTATAATGTTTAATTAACGAATCTCGCTGGTTTTTACGGCTATAGTGAGTTCGTTTCTCCCCGAGTGACCGACATTGATGACAAAATGCCAGAATAAACCAAGCTTAGTCAACGCGTACAATCTAATCATCTAATCTAATCGAATTCACATCACCTTTGTTAAAATCGTAACTTGGTACGTTATATCAATTTTCTGGACGTTGGCATTTTGCCTAGCAGTATGACTGGACCAAGCCGCTAGGATTTCCTCTATCTCTTTCGATCGCTTAAAATTTTGTCCCTATTACTGATTAGATTTATTTTTTTTATCCCCAGCCGTCTGTCGAGCCCTGCCATTCACAAATCTTGGGATCCCGATTTTTTTTTGAAAACATTCCAAGAATCATTATTTAGTAGAAAGAGAATGTCAATCAAAACGTTTGGAGATTTGCAAGAAGGAAGAGGAAAAGCCAAGTCTTTTGGGTTGATAAATATTTAAAAAAGGTTAGTTTTTTGGGTATCTTCCAAAGGGCACATTCATCTATCCACACCATGCTCTTATTAATCAAAACGGAAGTGTTCTGTCGTCTTTGTTCCCCTAAGCGAGCTGCTTTGCATGATGGGAAAATAGAAATTTCAGTCGAAGTGAAAAAAATACTGATCTCATTCAATAAAATTTATTTATTAGCTTGTTTGATTTTATTTAGAAAATATTAAAAAAAACAGCCTTTTGATGCAAAGGTTTCCATTATATTCTTGATAAAAGGGTTCATTTATAATAAGTAGTCATTTTTTCTAAACTTTAATTTAATTAACCTTGCAATAAAATTGATTATGACATAAAAAATAATTCAAGTTTTAATTTGATGAATTGTTTGAGGACTTTCTGATATCACAGTGCATCTCTAAGTTTTGTTGGAAGAATAGAAGTAATAAAAGGAAGGTTCAAGTGATCAAGAAATTACCAAGTTTTCCCATATCAGGAAGACAAAAAACATACGTTTTTCCAACACACACACACACACACACACACACACACACACACACACACACACACGAGCGCGCGCGCAAAAGAAAAACAAAAAGCAAAACAAAACAAGCAAACAAACAAAAATATTACATTTCATTTTGTTTAGTGCTATTTCGCTATCGATAGCTTCGAATATATTTCTCATAAAAAAAAGGCTCCCAAGTATTATCATTACAGTTGCACATTGGTTTGGAATCAGTTTCTTTATTTAATGACATATCAACCCTCGTGGATTATTTAATACCAAAGCTATCCCTATTTTCAGACAGTAGAGGTATTATTTAACCCATAGCTTGGGGAATACGGAGTTTCATTCCTTTCTAGAGGTTATTAATCTGAAAGTGAATCCAATGGCGCGAGTGGATTTTGAACTCGCTTACGACGATATTGCAGTTCATCACTTTAATCAATACGCCACAGGAACTCCGCTTTACACATTGGATGGGAAATTAATTTACCCACTAATCACGAGCATTTTAAGGATTTTGCCTAAGCAAAAGTCTTCATATAATGTGCCTTTTTTTATATTAGAGTAATATGCACAGAAAAATATCATTATAATATAAATAAATGAAGTCCTTCTTTCTCTACTGCACAATTGTGAAGAACCTCCATGTAATTTCAAGTGGCTTTGGTCGTAATGTTGAACATCGTGTCTCCCTTTTTCTCCCCAATTTGTTGTTTTAAACTTTGACGTTAACGTATCTAGTACAAATGAATATGTAAAATTTGTTAATCTATGTACGACTAAAATTTGATGATCTATTTACTGCTAAGCTTATGGACGTTAACTAAACGTGTGGAGAAAAAGCTTGACAGTAATCACACAAGAATGCTGCGAGCAATATTGAACAAGTCCTCGAGGCAGCATCTCACAAAGCAGCAGCTGTATGGCCACCTACCACAAACGACGAAAACAAACCAGGCATGCGGGACACTGCTGGAGAAATGGGGATGAACTCATAAGCGATATACTTATCTAGACCCCCTTACATGGGGGAACGAAAGCATGACGACCAGCTAGAACCTATATGCAATAGCTCTGTGTCGATACAGGATGTAGCCTTGAAGACCTACCGGGAGCAATGGATGATAGAGGCGAGTGGCAGGAGAGGGTCAGAGAGATCCGTGCTGTTGGCCCGATATGATGATGATGATGAAGCTTATATATATATATATATATATATATATATATATATATATATATATATATAAAACTCAGCAAAAACTGTACTTCTAAGCGATACTTATACTCAAGCAATACACTTAATGACCTCTAACATAAAGCATACTACGTTTGTAATTGGAGGATAATATCATAGGCTCCAATTTTGCACTGTATTCTATTAACAAATACAAATTGTTGATATAATAAAGACAACTGTGATATACAAATGAGAATCCTTTCCTCCTTCTTAAATAGAAATATCAATATCATCATGAGCGGCTGTTGACGATGAAATGCTGATTAATAACCCTTACTTACAGCCTAAATAGACGTATCTATATCATCATGGACAGATCTTAACTATGGAATGCTAATTAGTAAATATTATCTCCTTCCCCAATAGAAGTATCAAGATCATCATAGACCACTGTAAACTATAAAATATATTTAGTGTCCTTCACTACTTCCTAAATTGAAGCATCATTATTATGAGGGACCACTGTTAACTATTAAATACTATTTAGAATAGTTCCAGAATAGAAGTACCACTATCATGATGGGCAGCTGTTTATCATGAAATACTATCTAGAATACTTCACGTCTTCTTAAATAGAATTATTAGTATCATGATGGATCGCTATTAACTATGAAATACAATTTAGAATCCTTCACTCCTTCTTAAATAGAAGCATCAGTATCAAGATGGATTGTTGTTAATCGTTTAAATCTAATTCGTAATCCATCACCCAATCATAAATAGAAGAATCATCATCGGGTGGTGTCATAATGGGAACCCAGCAAACTTACCGTTTGTCTCGTAAAACCTTAAAAAATCAAGTAACTTGAAAAATTAGTGCCTGAAAGAATTAGCTTATTCTTCTTTTATTTCCAGACTCAAGTGCGGCACGAATCTTTGTCTCTCGATTTTGTGAACTTTCCTTTTGTGGATACAGAGAAAAAAAATAAAGAAAGCAAAAAAGAGGAAGATTTGGAAGAGATTCAATAAACTATGTCTGGGTTTTCAAGTCATAAACAGAAATTCTGGCAGAAACTCTTTTTCATACATTAAATATCAGAGGAAATATCTGAGTCCAGAGGCCATATTAGTAACGAAAGGCTATCGAAATGTCTACAAGTCTTGACTTGCGTTTTAATGAGAGCATGCAGGCCACACAGCGTATGAACACTTTCTCGCCTTCCTTGTTCATGACGAATGGTGACGATTTTCTAACCCATTGGCATCGTTAAGGAAGCTGCTCAGTTGCGCATGAGCGAACCGAATTGTTCTCTCAAGGCTACAGGCTGATATGCAAGCGGAACTCCATAATTGGAGAGCATGTCTCACCTGAACTGGATTCAGTCAAAAGCTCGAAGTGTTGGGTTTGAGTGATTCTTTCGACTGTGGCCTATGAGATACAATAGGCGTAGCCCAGGTATGACCTTTAATTAATTCACATATATATATATATATATATATATATATATATTGTGTACTTAGGCAGCAAGTCGTCATCTAAGGATGTTCTGTTAAACTCTCCCAAAACTTTCCTAAATCAAACTAATGTCGTATATAAATTTACATGTCCATCTCGAGAGTTTTTCTCGGAAAATAACATTACAACTAATACCTATATCGCCCACACAACAAGCACACTCTCTCGTCACCTTACCTACCACCTCTTTATCATAAGTGCTATAAAACAGAATCAAAGCATAACGAAGACACAGACAAACTTAGATCCCCGGATATAAGAAAGATCCTAGTTAACAATACAAAAATCTTATATGAAAATAGCAATAAAAACCGCTTACAAATCCTCGAAGCAATAACAATAAAATAGAAAAAACTACAATAGATAAAATAGCATTCCGCTCAGGAATTAACATATCAAACATATGCAATAACTAATGCTACAGCCATTATAACAAAATGAGCTAACCCTGTAATGAAAAAAACATTCCAAATAACAAATCCACTCATAAATATAAGGTAAGTATAAATGAGTAAGTAAGTAAAGTTGACGATCGTAGTCGAGGGTAACTTGGAGGTGCCCGTGGTGAAATGGTTATCGTCGTAGGAAATGGATACGGCGACACGAGTTCAAATCCTGGACGAGGCTGATAACATTTCACATAGCACTAATACCCTTGGGAAAGGTATGAATCCAATTATTCTCCCTCCAGCTATGGGTAAATAGTAGGGCAGACTAGGTTCTTCAGCCTTGGTGAGGCAACTAGTCTAGAAGAAGGAAAACTCTGAATTCAAACCTGTTAAACTCTGCTTAAAAACTGACCTTGTGTCACATCCTTTCCGAGCGGAGGGGTCGGTAAATATGGTAGTCGAGGGTAACCATAAGACTCCTTTTTCAATAGCACTACACCAAGGTGTAGGGGAGGGCGCTATTCCTTTCCCTGGATTGCTCCACTTTACTCTTAATACGTATCTCATATTGCTGAGTGTAAAGCAAGGAGGTATCAAGTACCATTTTTAAAGTCTTTGGTATGACGCGACCTAAGATTGAACCCAGATCTCCTGGACCATGGGCGAACACTCTACCCACTAGTCCAATACTCACAGAAACAAACAACCTAACAAAACCTCTGAGGACGACCAGCAAAATGGTCGAAAGGGCTCGGGCTAGTATGGGGCACTTTCTCCACCATCTTGACCCAGACATAAGAAAAATAACCAGAAGGCTTGAACGACTTCACTTGAAAATCTTGAAAAGAAAACAATCTGCGGTCTTTAACCGAACGCACACACACGCACATATATATATATATATATATATATATATATATCAGTGATAACTCAAGGTTATTAAATGTTACTCGAAGTCATATTTTTAATATATAATTAAGTATAGAAGAAGACTTTTAACATCCAAATACATTTTTTAATACAATTCATCAGATGTCTGTGTTTCTGTAGGTTTGCACAGCTGATAATTGACAACAGACCAGTCTACAATAAACAAAACGGCGTTTTCTGTTGTAATTATTCAACTTAAGTATCTTTGAGCCAGTTTAACCATTTGTCTTAGTCGCCTCAAGAATCATTGATGTTAATCACTCGATATCTGGGTCAGCGGAACAGATCACAGACTCAAATACGCGTATAAACTCTCACAAGCACGCACAGAACTTAGATATGGATCGAATATTTTGGATCCGATACCTTATTATTACATTTCATTCATATAATTTTATGATTAGCAGAAAAAGATTTTACTGTTAAAATTTAATAAAGTTAAAAAAAAAAGTTCTTTGTTAAATTGTGGATGTCAAAATGGATCCTTGTTATAGTATATATATCATGATGGATCTTTATTATAGAATAGATGTATTCATGAATGTTGACACATGAATTTAACAAAATGTTGACACATGAATTTAACAAAGAACTTTTTTTTAACAGTCGATATCCCGATGAAGCTTTCTTATACTGTCTCTGTTATCCAGGATCCTTCTAATACTGTCGATATCATCGTGGATCCTAGTTATAATGTCGGTATCCTTATAGATCCTTATACAGTCATTATCCTTATGGATTTTCGTTATAACGAGAACACAATGAGTACAAAATTTATCAAGCGTAATTGTTGAAAATGGGCTTTTCGAATTTTCATTTTTTGAATGCATTGTCGGTCCGGGTTAGAATATACTGACTGTGACCCCTGCTGATGAGTGCCTTCCCTCCAAAAGGTAGTTTCTTGGGGTGTGACATTAAACTACATCTGGAAGTGAGGCCTCTGTTCTAGAGATCTGGGGAGGAGTGCGGAATACCCCTTCATTACTATTACTGCCAGGGTCTACTCTGACCCAGAGTGGTAGTACCTGTTAGGGTCCCATTAATGGGCCAAAGAGATCTGTTTAAAAGTCATTCAGATAAACTCTTAGGAAGCAACTACATAAAATGTAAATACAAACGTACAATGAACGCAATTTCCTAACCTCTAGGCATAAAATAACCCTTTACCGATTGATACGCCATTACAATCAATCAATAAGCCACTCTAAGTAAAGCCTTTCACACATAATTTCTATACCGGGAAGGGTGTTTTCTGTAGAGTGACTCTAGTTTATCTGATCCTTCCGGAGAACCTAAATGGTGTTGGCCTGTGCCACACTAAGTAAAGATAAGAAAATATCTTCAAAGAACATCCGGCTTATCTGAGACGACACTCAAAGAACTCGCATTAGCGCAATGGTCATTGATCCACCATTGGGAAGGTACTAACGGATCATATCTCTCTGAATTAGCATCATAAAGTGATCCATCGTATTTCAAAATGCAAAGGACGCGTCCATTTTGGGAAAGAACAGTCTTTTCAAGTCTGACACGGTCTTTATTACAAGGATCACGTGCAAATTGTACTAACCATTCCCAGCGGTTTTAACACAGGAAAGAAAACTTGAATGTAATTAACATCAGGACAGATAGAACGTTTATGAAAGAAAAAAAATTTAATGGGATCGTCTGACTTTTAATAGAAGTCAAACAGACTATTGAGAAATAAGAAGTAGACGGATCCGATGACAGATTGGGTTTGACAGGAATTATCACCATAAATTGTATCCTTTCCCGCTGATACTTCTTAGGGAGGGGGATACATCTTGACAACTTTACTATCAAAGTTGGGCAGTAGAAAACAGTGTGGTTTGGCTTCAAAAGCTAAGCACGATCCTTTATAAATCTGTATGAGTTCACGGACATAGGTGTATGTATGCACTGAGATTAGCACCAAAATTTACATACACGTGTTTAAAAAAAATATATACATTGGAGGCGGTCGAAGCTTCACTGTTATCATCGTAGGCAATTGACTCAGTGACCAGAGTTCATATCTGGAACAAATCTTTATGCAATTCACATAGTTCTAATATCCTTGAGAAAGGCCTGAATCCAACTATACTCCTTCCATCTATGGGTACATAGTAGAGCAGAATGGGCTATTAAACCTTAATATGACAACTGCTCTCGGAAGAGGAAAACACTGAATTGAAACCAGTTGTAGACCTAGAGAGGGATCGGTACCGCCAAATTATTCTTTCTCAATGCAAGCTACATGTAACGCGCCTACTACGATGAAACCCTTAATATGAGACCAGTAGTTTTGCCTGACTTCTTTGTTTAATAGCATATCAACTTTTGTAGGGTATTTAATGCCAACGCTATCCTATCCTAACAGTAAGCGTAAAATTAAAGTAATAACGTGATTAGAGTTCAAACGAAACAAGTGATATATACGGGGATCATTAAATAAGTTTCCAGACTTTTTTCTTATGGGCACTTTTATTGATAGTATGCACATGAAACTGTAGTCCCTTTCGAAGTAATCTCCTCCGGCTGCAATGCACTTGTTGTACCGTTCCAGCAACTTCTGCAAGGCCCCATGAAAGTCCTCTTGTGTGAGCGTGTCAATGATATTCGTCACAGCCTCTTTCATCTCCTCAATTGTCTCATAACGACAGCTTCTGAGCTTAGGGAATAACCAAAGGTCAACGGGAGCAAGGTCTGGACTATAGGGAGGCTGAGGAACTGTCTTGATGCCCATCTTGGTCAAATAGTCTGTGACAAAGATGGAGTTGTGGACTGGTGTATTGTCCTGGTAGAAATGCCACTCACCCAATTTGAAGAGTGCTGGCCTCTTCCCTAGGAATCTCATCCTGAACTCCCTTAAAACCTCAACATAGTAACCCTAATCCTAACCCTTTGGCCAATCAACTCTGGTGTATTGACTTCCTTATTCCTTCCACACCTCTCATCATCCCTCACAGACTCCCTGCCTAACTTGAATCTCTTATGCCACTCAAAAAACTGATGCTCGATTCATGCAAGATGGTCGAAAAGCTGTCTAAAGCATTCCATACGTTTCTGTGGCATTTTTCCGAGTTTAAAACAGAATTTTATTGCATATCGTTCTTCTAAAGTGTCCTCAAGTCCAGATTGCATTTTTGTAATTCACTAGCTGTGACAATCAGGCTTTAGTAGGGTGTATCCCAATTCCTGCTGTAACTGTTGATTTGAGCCGGAAATCATAAAAATTAGTCAGTCTTCTCATAGGATGTATAGTAATAGCATACTGAATTTTCAAGAGTCTACGACAATTGTAAATGCCTGTGCAAAAAAGTCTGGAAACGTATTGAATGCTCTACGTATATATATATATATATATATATATATATATATATATATATATATATATATATATTCCAAGATATTGTTAACTTGACATTTGCTTAGAAGATTAGGCATGATTTTTGAATATTCACTCACAAAGCATTTACTTCAAATGTGAGAAGGTAATTTATTTTTACCTTAATAAATTCGTTCCCGAAACCTCTTGCATAAAATCTTTCCTTTTTTTTTCTTTTGCCTGGTAACCTTTGAAATGTTTTTATCTTGATACTCATAGCATGAAATAATTAGAAGATGAGTCAAACTAAACTAATTTCGATCTCTATTTGATAAATTCCCTAACCGAAGCTCTCAACAATTAAGCCATCCAACCGTATCCTACACTGACGGGGTTTCAGAAACGTCAGATTCGGGCGCATTTAAGAGAAGAAAATGTCGATATAATTCTAATTAGTTTTATTGATATTGCATATAGATCAGTACAAACTGTACGTCTCTATCAGGTACAGATCAAACAATCCATTCCCACAAGCTCACACGATCCCCTACCCCAGTAAAGGCTTAAAAACTCTTTAAATGCTACTAAGTCAGTACAGCATTTCTAAAGAGTAGTTGCTGAATACGCTTGGCTCAGTCAGCTTGTTTACAGTACCTGCTGTTTTTAAGAGGTCACGCATCTGAGTATTGAACTGGCTCATCGTTGCTTAACTTCAGTGATCTGACGGGAAGCGGTGCTTTTACCGTGACATGACCGCAAGTTTTTAAAAGTGTACAGTCTGGTTGGTGCTTATGCTCAGTCAGCTAGTTTTTCTTGTCAGTCACGATGTCATGCCCGTGACAAAACATATTTTCAAAATATCTGGCGAGGAAAGATAACATAAGAAAACGTAGATTCATGTCTATGTTAAAGCAAAATATAAACACACACACACACACACACACACACACACACACACACATAAACAAATCTTTCCGGTTAGCTATTAGAACAAAGGGAAATGTGGATTCATGCTTTTTCTAGAAGAATTAGTGTAAAGGGTAGTTAAGCTACTGGAAATCGAAATTCGTTTGCAAAGTTAGTTAGACATGTTAATCAGTGTTTTTGTCTCTCTTTCCTTGTTTCTCTCTCTCTTTCTTTCTCTCTCTCTCTCTCTCTCTCTGTCACTGTCTCTCTGTCTTTACATTTCTTTTTCTCTTACAATATATATATATATATATATATATATATATATATATATAATGCAGTTTGCTTCATTTACAAATAAAGAATGTTCATATTAATGAGAGAACATATACATATATATATATATATATATATATATATATATATATATATATATAAATTAGGCATACGTGAAACAGAGTCAAAGGCTCCTGGTAGCTTATATACATCATCATCATCATCATCATCTTGTCGTGCCATCAGCACGGATATCCCTAACCCTCTCTCGCCACTCCTCCCTATCGTTCATCGCTTCCGGCAGGTCCTCAGGGCTACACCCCGTATCTACACAGAGCTGCTATATGTAAGTTCCAGCTGATCGCCCTGCTTTTGCTCGGCCATGTGAAGGGGTCCCTAGGAGTATATCCCTTATGAGCTCGTCTCTACTTCTCCAGCAGTGTCCTGTATGTCTGGTTCGTCTAACTTCGATAGTTTATATATATATATATATATATATATATATATATATAATATCACCTATAAATAAGTCTCGTTCTAACAGTCTTTTATATGAAATTTTAATTTCAATTTAAACCTAAGATACCATGGTTTTATCATTTCTAGGAAAATAGGTTTGGTTTTTTTGCCAAAGTTCGAGGGTTTTTTTATTGCCAAAGCCATCCTGGTGGAAAAAAACAGCAGCGATAATATCAAAACCACAGTTGGTTGAGGGGAAAAGAGGTTAATACAGTTCCCAAAATTATTTGTCTGGAAGTGGTAGAGCAACTGGTGTTCGAACTTGCTTATTTCAAGGTCACAATCTAGCACTTTAATCATTAAGCCAGCGGAACTCCCTTAAGGAAAACAGATATATTATGCATTATCTATAACCAAAATCTATAACATCAAAACTCTGCAATAAAAGCGTTACATAAATGCATATTTGGATTGTACTCATTTTTTGACTGTGACATATATCTTTTATTTATTGGCGATATTGTCTATACGTCGTTTGTGAATTTACATTATGAGACATTAAACTTTTAAAAAGATACATTTGTGTCTGGATATAAATAGACAGTAACCAGGTTAGGCAAATAAATAGACAAAAACAAGATAGATAGATAGATAGATAGATAGATATGGACAAGTTGAGATTGATAAAACAGTCAGAAACCAATTTTGACAATATATATATATATATATATATATATATTTGAATAAGTTGAGACGGTCATAAACCGATTGAAACCAGACAGATAAATGGATTGATAGAAACAAGTTGACATAGATCGATAGATACGTTGAAAGATATGGATTAGCTGATATATATATATATATATATATGTGTGTGTGTGTGTGTGTGTGTGTGTGTATCAGAAGGGGAGGTGAGAGGGAGGCATACGTAATATTATCAAACATTCCTGGTATTTGAACAGTGCACATGAGCCAAATTAAGTGCAGATCTTGCTGCTGCTCTTTGTGAGCAGTTCGACTTGTGCAATCCCTGTGTTTACGCTAAAGAAGACAAGCTCAAATAAAACAGTAAAGATTAGGTAGTAGTAATTCTTTTTAGGGTTATATTTCCCGAAGGACAGAATGTAGTCGCATTAAAATACGAAAAAAGGGAGGGGAAATTATGGACCTACACATACGCGAATAAGAGTAAAGCACAGATAGACTACGTCCTTATAAACAGGAAATGGAAAAACAGTGCGATGAATTGCGAGGCATACTCCTCTTTCGAGGGTGTGTCCTCCGATCATCGAATAGTTACGGCCAAAGTACGACTAAGCCTACGAAAAAACGCCACACGTAAAGCGACAACCAAGCACTATGACTGGGCCCTACTCAACAACAGAGATATTAGAGATAAATATGCATTGGAATTAAGAAACAGATTCGAAGCACTACAAGAGAAGGCAGAAATAGGTACCCCAAATGACGAATATGAAAATTTTGTAGAAGCACACCTTGAGGCGGCAGCAAAGTATATTCCAACAAAACCTAGAACTAAATATAGAGCCCCTTGGGAAACGCTAGCGGTCAGAGAAAAACGTACACTTGTGAAGACTGCCTCCAAAAGCTATCAAAAGAACCCAACAAACACAAATGCACGAGAACTAGAAAAGGCACAACATCAATTAACAGGAATATACCTAAAAGAACAGGCAGAATACATACAAAATCAGATAGATAAGATTAGAGACTCGGTGGAAGACAGACAATCCAGGATAGCCTGGCAAACAATAAACGAAGTAAGTGGAAGGAAGAGCACAGCCAAAGCAAAATTGAAAGCTGCAAGCCAACAAGAAAGAGTAAAACTGTGGGAACAGCATTTCAAAAATCTACTAGGAAACCCACCGGAAATAACGGATGAACCCATCACCAGAATTATTAGCAAGCAATTAGACGTAAAACTAGGTCCTTTCACCAAAGAAGAACTCGACTCGGTTCTCAGAAGAATTAAAAATAGGAAAGCGGCAGGGCTAGACGAGATCCCCCCCAGAAGTGTGGAAGACTAGACAATTCGACGATATACTGCTCCGGCAATGCAACGCAGTCTATAGTCAAAATAGGATAGAGAGATGGACGAAGGGATGCATCCTTCCATTCCCTAAAAAAGGCAACCTCGGACTAGCCAAGAACTACCGAGGGATAACACTTACATCCATAGCAGCCAAAATCTACAATGCCCTACTACGAAACCGCATAGAACCCAAAATAGACAACATCCTTAGGAAAAACCAAAATGGCTTCCGGAGAAATAGATCCACAACCTCACAAATACTGACCATCCGTAGAATCCTGGAAGGCGTTCGGGCAAAAAACTTACAGGCGACATTACTATTTGTCGACTTTACCAAGGCCTTCGATTCCATACACAGAGGGAAGATGGAGCAAATCCTACTAGCATACGGCCTACCAAAAGAAACAGTAGCAGCGATAATGATTCTCTACAGAAACACCAAAGTGAAGGTACGTTCACCAGATGGAGACACGGAATACTTCGACATTGTTGCAGGAGTACTACAAGGAGACACACTAGCCCCGTACCTCTTTATCATCTGTCTAGACTATGTGCTTAGGACTTCGATCGACAAAATCAGAGAAAATGGCTTCGACCTGACTAAGAGAAGAAGCAAAAGGTACCCCGCAAAAACAATCACGGACGCCGACTACGCTGATGACTTGGCAATACTAGCGAATACGCCTAATCAAGCAGAGAAACTACTGCATAGTCTGGAACGAGCCGCAGCTGGCATTGGCCTCCATGTCAATGCAAACAAAACTGAATATATGTGTTACAACCAAACGGGCAACATTGCCACACTAGACGGAGCCTCTCTGAAACTAGTCGACAAATTCACCTACCTAGGAAGTAGCATCTCATCAACCGAAAAAGACATCGACACACGACTGACGAAAGCATGGACAGCTATCGATAGGCTCTCGGACCTAACTGATAAAATGAAACGCAGTTTCTTCCAGGCAGTGGTTGTGTCGATACTGCTATATGGATGCACCACATGGACGCTTACGAAGCGGCTGGAGAGGAGACTGGACGGAAATTACACAAGAATGTTGAGAGCAGTATTAAACAAGTCCTGGCGACAGCACCCCACGAGACTCCAACTATACGGACACTTGCCCCCCATCACGAAAACTATACAAGTTCGACGAACCAGACACGCAGGACACTGCTGGAGAAGCAAGGACGAGCTCATAAGCGATGTACTCCTGTGGACCCCCACATATGGATGTGCAAGAGTGGGACGACCAGCACGAACATACATACAGCAACTATGTGAGGACACAGGATGTAACCCTGAAGACCTGCCGGAGGCGATGAATGATAGGGAGAAATGGCGAGAGAGGGTCAAGATATCCGCGCTGGCGGCGCGACATGATGATGATGATGATGATGTATTCATATGTATTTGCATTAAAGTAAAAACAACTCAGCCATTGCTAAATATACATTCATATCTAATTTCATTATCGACACATGCTAATGTATCGATTGGAATACACATGAATAACCATTGGATTTCAAAGAACCGAAATATTCCTCTTGACTTCTTTGCCCTTATTCAAAGAACTTATATCTTTGAAATGAGCTTTAATGGTTATTTTAATGGGAAATGGACACGACCACCCGAGTTCAAAACCTGAACGAGGCTGTTTTAATTTCACAGAACAGAAATACACGTAGAAAAGGTATGAATTATTCTTCCTCCTGCTATTGTAGGTTTGCTTTGGTTTGGTTTAATTGCAGGGTAGACTGGAATCAGTAATTATGGTATGACAACCTTGGAGAAAGAAAACTCTGAATTCAAATCTGTTAAACCCCGCTTAGAAATTGACTTTGTGTTGCATCTTTCTCGTGCAAGAGGTTAGTATATATATATATATATATATATAGAGAGAGAGAGAGGAAAAAGTGATCAGATAAATAGAAATATGTGTTTTACGATGTTTATTTTATGATTGTTCTCAAATAATTTCAATCATATGTTATAATCAAGAGAAAAAAGTTTTAGTGGAAAGAAATTAATCCTAGAAGTTTAAATTTTTTTCCAGAGTTTATATATGTATATATATATATGCTCTAAAAAAGATTTAACAGGACCTCATCAGATCAAATACGAAACGATTTCGTATTTGATCTGATGAGGTCCTGTTAAATCTTTTTAGAGCAATGATTAATATCAATGCTTTTTACGGGATGGAAATAGATTTATTATCCGAATGTAATCGATTGTTTTTTTTTTGTATTTTTCTTTTTAAAAACGTATATATATATATATATATATATATACTATGATATATACATTACATACTCTTCAGTATACTATATCTTTTACTCTATATACATGGATTATGAGCATGTTAAAGGAGAGACAATATTCACAGATGGAAATATTAACCTGCATTTATCCCCACCTTTTCCACTGACAGCAAAATAACAGTAAGTGAAATTGTCTCAGACAAAAAATAACTAAGTAAGTTAGATACTTTTGTTCCGTGATTATGGCACGGGGTCATAACAGTTGTTTTCTCAGCAAAGCTCTTCAAACCACACTGTTTTATTGGCCGAGCACACAATGAGGTTCGAACTCACTATACTGGAAAATTAGTGATCTTGGGAACAATAAAGTAATCTCTAAGATAAAATAAAGTTAGGATGCATTTACCCTATACCTCCGTCACTAAGTCAATTTAAAACAGGAGTATTGGTGGTTTGAATTTAGAGTTTTCCGGGACTGTTTCCCTTACCAAGGCTACAGAACTCACCCTGTCCTACTATTTAATCATAACTGGGAGAACAAATGGATTCATACCTTTTCCAAGAACATTAACGCGAAGCGGTAAAGCAAACTGCTTCGTCAAGATTTTGAACTCGGACCACCGAATCCATTTACAAGGGCGATAACTATTAATCCCTCCCGTACCTCTAATCTTATAAGATGTGTAAATTTGAGGAAAAGTAAGCAACAAATGACCTTGTACCAAACAAATCAGAGTTTTGAAAATAACGAGTGTTGTGGGTTCTTTCAGGATAACTTACGATTGTTTGGTACGGCACTCGTTGAGGACCGAACTCACTACACCAATCATCGTGCACTGTGGAACAATAAGGTAATTTTAGTAAGTAGATAAAATTAGTATATGTCGCCACTGACGTAAATATATGTTTATTTAGACATTTTTGAAGCTTACGACGCATACGTGAGACAATTCAGTTTTCTGTTTTTTTCTCTTTTTCATTATTCTTTAGATACTGGTCATTTTTGTAAAGATCTTAACACATTTTCTAAATTGGTAATTTCTATTTCCCAACATTTAATATCTCCACCATTACAAATCGTTATTGTATTTATCTTAATGTATCTTTTCAAAAAACTTCACTGTATATTGACCATCAGAAATAACGGTCCGGCCATTTTTTTTTTCTTTTTACTTTCGCTCCTTTCAGGTTAATACTGAAAAAGACAAACAAACAAACAAAAAAAAAAGAAAGAAAGAAAAAACAAAACAAAACAAAAAGAAAAAAAAACGGGAATGAAAAAAAACAAAAGAAACTTTTCTAACATACATACGCATACAATTGGATGTATGGAAACCCTTTCTCTCATTCACAAATACACAAACGCATGACAGAACAGAGACAGAGATGCACACTCACAGACACTTACCTAGAGCACACAAATCTGCATACTCATAATATATATATATATATATATATATATGTCTTTGTGTATGAATGCAAACGGCACACATAGAGACTCTTAAGAACGTGCTCACACGCACATCCACACATTTAAAAGTCAACACATACGCAGTTATCACCGTAGGAAATAAACGGGGAGACCCAAGTTAAAATCCTAGACGAGGTTGCTTGCATTTCAAAAAACACTAAACTCTCGTGAAATTCATGAATCTATCTATTCTCCTCCCTGATATTGGTAAATAGTTGGGTAGATTGGTTTTTTAACCTTGGAATGAAAACCGATCTAAAAGAATGACAGACTCAGTTGTAATCCGTTTAAAATGACCTTGTTTTGCGGCGGAGGGATTGAATAAATACATACACACTCGGGTACTTGCCAACTACTTCAGTTCTTGAAAGCTCAGTCAGTTAAATAAACGTAACCGTTCTTTTTTATTTTCTAGGTCGACCTCTTAATTATTTACCAAGCTTAGCTTACCGTGGAACAAGGTCACAGTAGTGGGACTACCCAATAAGTATAGATTTCATTACAATAGATAATTGGACTGCAAAATGAAACTGCTACCGTCAAGTTACACAAAGCGCCCACGCCTTGTCGGTCTTCTTTTGAGTGAATTCAGGAACTGGGCTTTCTCCAATTAGCCGGAATCACAGAAGCGAAACGAAATCTGTAGAGATGTTTACTATGGTAGTAGAATATGGAGTTTGGTAGGTTGCGAAACATAATGAATAAAGACCAACTTCTGTCATATAAGAACGATATAAAATGAAAGACAAAAAAAGGTCATTGATTTAAAAATCGTTTTCAATGCACCAATGCCTACTTGAATTGTTGAAGCCGAGTTTGGAATATAAAAGATGATAGAAGGCAGATGGCTAAATATGAAGATAGATAAAGCGATACAAGTGACTGAATGATTGATAACGAGATCAAATAATCGATCGGTCGATTGAAGCAATCGATTCATCTGTTCTAATTGGTGTCGCGGGAATACAGTCATGTATAGTTAGGGTATTGGTAACAATTTTTTGTTAGTTATTGCCCATAGTCCAGGTTAAAAGTGTACTAAGGTTAATTAAAAACCGAAATTTTCCGATGTAATTATCATTGGAGAGCAAGAAAAGTTTCGGTAAATGGAACAGGCTTTGACCCATTTACTAAAACTTTTCAAGTTCTCCAATGATTTATTAAATAATAGATTGGCCTGAAGTCCAGAAAAGCTTGAATAAATTCTTCCTGTTAACTTGGGTCATACAGTTTATGTGATGTGTAATCATAACATAACTGAACGGCTCACAGACAATTGAAATTGAAAAAAAAAAGAAGAAACGAATAAAAAAAGAAGATAGTTTCCGAACGACCTGGACAATGAGTAGAGACACTAGAGGTCTCCCTGCCCCCACCTAAAGATCTGGTACGCATGCGCGAAGCCAGGGAAAATCACCCGGCAGAAGAGAGAGGTAGACTCGTTTTTGGCAGTTGCAAGCGAGACATGATGTGGTAAAGACGCACAGTTGAACACGAGCTGCGAAGATGAGAAGAGGCGAAAGTTTACAAGCAATACTTTTTGGAAGAGTTCTGCTACAAAGGTGGCCTTAGACTAGGTGCGACCCAGCGGAAAAGCATATTAGGAATACAACAGAAAACCTGGGAGAAAATTCAAGGTCTCTGGCTGCTCTTTTTTTTCTCATCCGGATATGTTGCTTCTTTTTGCTCACTTACGCAGTCGTCTCAATTTCTATACTCTCTTTTATTCTCCTAGTGACTACCTACAAGTTACAGTAGTCAATAAACATTTGGGTGGTTAAAAAGAGTTTTTTGCGTTCGTCAATTTTTGCCACGGTAGGGTCACAACAGGGTTTCAGGGGTACGAATGTCTCGACAGTGCAGTTATGGTACATACTGTCTATTTAGTACCATTATGTCATATAATGACCCCAGGGTCATTCAAAAGCTTGGCTTTCATTAAATGCGATAGGGTCACGTAATCACATGGTTTTAGAAAGGATGGTGGTTTGGTAGAAATTTCAGTCAGTCAGGAATCACCACAAAGAGCGGTTGTGAGTATTCCACTCCACTGGCTCCCGACTTAAACGGTCGATATAAAATGTCTTTTGCGAAATAACAAAATATCATATGCGCATAATACATCAGAATCGTTTGTCAACACAGCACAGAAGAACTGAAAGCAGTTGAGATCGTAACAACCCGCAAGAACACGAAAGAGACACAGATATAGAGCGACACAGAGCGATACTAGTGAAGAACTGAACGTTCGATATAGGATCTATATTGAAGTAAGAAGCAGAAGTAGAAATGTAATATACCCCTGAGTGTTTATGTAACCGTTACCTGCATCGGAAAATTGGTCTAAAAAAAGTTCGCTTTCAGGTTAATCTTGCCGAGTTTTTAACCTGGACTAAAGAAGCAGTTGAGAATTTTCTCGTTCATAAGACAAATCCAATATCAAAAATAAGAAGACATCCTCTTTGTAAATTTAATCTTCTATTTATTAATGTGCCACGATGTAATTGCTCGTGAAATGGACATGGTGTAAACTGACGAGTTTGGTGGCTGAGATAGTTGAATGTTTCCAAATAGAGTTTGAAGCTAGATACTCAGCAATGATTTTCAAGGCAAGTATAGATCCTCGAAACATCTTGGTAAGATTTATATCAAGCTACTGTAAGAGGATATCAGAATTACCCCGAGGCTGTCCCACGTAAAGACCTGGCAGGCATGCTAATGAACTCTTTAACGGCAAGTTGACATGTGGTGACCTCAGTTACTACTAACCTACAATTACTGAAAAAAAATTCTTGCTTGGAACTTGTTTGTAATATGTAATAAATATCTAATTAGCAACTACCCTTATAAATAGGAATTACAAAGCCGAAAAAATATCAATATACAAATCTATCAGAGAGTGATTTAATATTGTTCTAACCATTCACAATTAAAGCATTAAGGTATTTTAAGAGAAATAATGAATTATCAGACTTATAGAAATAATAATTTTACTAATATTCAAAAGTTTTATCCCACAATAGTTAATCATATTTATTGTCTTAACTTTCGCACACTTCATTTGTTTTTATTTCACAAAATATCAAGAAATAAACTTACCATTCTAAAATTCTAAGACAATTTCAAAACCTTTATTTCTTGGTTCTTTCGTTGCCTTAGGAGACTCAAACAAATAAAAAGTCTTGAAAGTTATATTTGGCAATAAAATTTCATGTTCTCTTTTGACATTGAAATAATGCATTTCGAAACTTAACATAAATTAATTTGGTTCGGTTGTCTTCAATGGCATATCAATCTTTGTTATTTACTGTCAAATCCTGTTTACAAATATATATATATATATATATATATATATATATATATATATATATATATATATATATATATATCTTACAATATGTATATCTAACAATATGCATATCTTATATATATATATATATATATATATATCTTAAAATATATGTATCTTACAATATGTATATATATATATATATATATGTGTGTGTGTGTGTGTGTGTGTGTGTGTGTGTGTGTGATTTGAAAGAGAGTAATTTGCAAATAACGTTGTTTTTAAAATGAGTCAGTGCTCTTTTGTTTGCACATAGTTAAATGTTACAAGTAACTTTATCTAACACCAATAATTTTATTCAATATTAATCAATTATCGGCACGCAATTAAATAGCCCCAAGTATTGAAAACACTAATAATTCTATTTGATGTCAATAATTTGTTAGCACACAATTAAATAATTTTAGGTATTGCAAAGACTAATAATTCCATTAAATATTAATAATTTGTTTGCACAAGTATTGCTAGATATTAGCAATTCTATTTATAGACAATTAAATAGTTTCACGTATTTAACACAGATAATAATAATTCTTTTTAATATCAATCATTTGTTAGTACGCATTCTTGAACTAGTCTTGGAGACACCACACCACAAAGGAGCATCTGTACAGCCACCTACCTCCCATCACGAAAACTATCCAAGTTAGACGAACCAAACACGTGGGACACTGCTGGAGAAGAAGGGACGAACTCATAAGCGACATACTTTTGTGGACCCCTTAACACGGACGAGCAAAGACAGGACGACCAGCTAGAACCTACTTATAACAGCTCTGTGCCGATACAGGATATAGCCTGGAAGACCTACCAGAAACGATTGATGATAGGGAAGGGTGGCGGGAAAGGGTCCGGGAGATCCACGCTGGTGGCGTGACATGATGATGATGATGTTACCACGCTGTTAAAAAGGTTTTAAGTATTGTCATCTAACATAAGTAATTCTATTTATCAAGTATTTCTATCTAATAAAACAATTTGCACAGAGCAATATGGTTTCAAATAACCACCACCACTAGTAATACTATTAGTAATAAGGATAGAAATAATCCTTTGTAAATGATTGAGCAGTTCTATTTGACCCGTGAATGTGACCCTAACAGTTACTACTCGTCCGAGTTAGAGTGAACCCGAGAGTAATTGTAATAAAGGAGTACTCTAAATTCCCCAAACTCCAGGACTGAAGGCTCACCATCAGATGCAGTTCTGTATCATGACTAGGACAAACTTTTAAGTATTGCTAACACAAATAATTCTATTTAATACTAATCGTTTGTTTGCACACAGTTTAAATGATTTTAAGTATTACTATCTCAGCGCAAATAATCCGCAGCGACCTTCATCTAGCACCTTTAAGATAAGATAAGTTCTGGTACTTGTTTTACTAAAAATGACTTTAAAAATTCCCCTGCGTCTTATACGCCGTATGTAGGTTACAAATTTGCAATAGTCGGCCGAAATTAGCTACTTGGCAACTTCTATTAGCTTAGACTTTAGAGTAACTTTAATGTACTTATTGACCTTTATTTAAGTATTATCATTGATAATATTCATTATATTAATTTCATCATGTTGAATATTAGTACACTTTTTTCTTAATTTGTCCTGCTGAAATTTGGGAGCGTCTAATACACCTGTTTGTCTTATATGCCGTCAAATGCGGTAATTTTTGAATGGTCGGAAGATTGTTGATCTTGAACTCTATTTCGGGCAATCGGTCACGTCAAGAACTGAGGAAAATGCAAAAAAAAAAAAAAAATGAGGATTCCAATTGCTCGAAGTTAAACAGTTATATTGATAACAGATGAATTGGCATTGGTCAGCAGATTTTCAATCAGGGTCGTCAACCTTAAAGAAAAAAAAAAGGAAAAAAATAAAAAAACAAATAGAAAAAGAAAAAGAATCTATTTATATTATGGAAACACTTTCTACAAAGTAGTTTTTGATTCCCCAAATTATCCCGTAGTATTACAACTCCCAAAATCTTATATTCCGATATTTTTTTACATCCCTGTTCTCAAAAAAACAAAACCAATATCCAGGGTTGCCATTTGGTACTTTTAAGAAAATGCTGAAACAAATGTAGCTAAGACTTATGTGGGTTTAAAAACCATTAAGGTACTTAAAATTTTCTTTTGCTTTTCTCATCAACGATTGTCAGTGAAAATGAATACTGATAAATTTACATTGATGAGCTAATTCTTAATCAGGGTTGTCAATCTAAGATTTCACCCCTGCCCCCCAAAAAAGAAAACAGACGAAGATAAAACAAAAAACACCTAAACAACAACAACAAAAAAAACCTAAACAAACTAAAATATCTACAAACTTTCTAGTAACGCTCTGTGATATCACAACGCGCTTAATCTCTTGATTTGAGTCTCTTGTTCTCAAAAAATCAAAACCTATCTCCATGATCGCCATTTGGCAACTGTGTGGATCATAAAACAGACTCTAATTAACCAGAAGCAGTAAAGTGTTCAGTTTGTTGAATTACTATCAGCTAACTTAATATTTTCTTTTATTTTCAGAGAAAGGTATCGTTAATAACATCAACAGAATTATTTCCGTCGACAACACAACGTCCGAATTGTTCCTCAAGACGTTCCTTAGTCACCAAAGCATAGAGAAATTAGTATTTTGGATAAGATGCAGCGCTGAGGACATCAATGTTTTGTTCATCGAGAGAAAAGTCACTCTAAAAGTTGTACCAGTTACAAATCCGAACCACAAGCACCGGGCCTATAGAACAACATTACGTACACACTTTCCGCAAGATAAAGTAAGTATAACCATAGAAAAATGTTTGGTTGGTTTGTTTGGTTTTATGGCATATCAACCTTTGTAGGTTATTTAACGTCAAATCTATTTTATGTAAATAATCTGTTCTATTGAAAACAGTTCATTTTAGCATAAGTATACAGTTTGTCAAAAACATTTCCATTTCAAACTATTCAAGCAGTTATATGTAATAATTCAGTTAAGTGTAAATACAGTTTTAATGTCGAAAAAACAGTTCTATTTGAAATAATTCAGTTAAGCATAAGCACGCAGTTTAAGTGTAAGTACGGCTTAATTGTCAAAAACGTTTCTATTTCAAGCTATTCAGTTTACTCAATTCATTTTAGCATAAGTATGCTGTTAGTTCTATCTAACCCATAGATAGGACCCTATCAGGTGCTACCACTCCGGGTCAGAGTGGAATTGGGAGCGATGGCAATGAAGGGGTACTCCGCATTCCCCAAAGCTCCAGCACTACTGGAACCTCACCATCAGATTGTTTAGTGTCATATCCAGGACACTCGTTGGGGGGGGGTTCTTACCCCTCTGCAGAGAAGCAGTCGGTGTATTCTACAGCCCCAGCCGACTGGGCAAAGAAAAATGTTTATATATATATATATATATATATGTATATTGAAAAATGAAACGATTGAAAAATAAAGGGTTAACCCCTGATATTCAATGGTCCATATTAAAAAGACCTAATACCCCAAAGTCTTTCGATAGTAGGTGCAATCTGTGTCTTGAGGAAAAAATCCACATTTTGCTTTTTCCAGAGCCAAAAAAATTATTAAAGAGAAGTGAATTAATAGCTAGGTGTAGACATAGGGCTAAATTTAAACTATAGATAATTAACAAAAATTTAAAAAAAAAAAAAGCATAAAGTTAAATTGAGAATTAATGTAAATGAATAAATAAAATAAAATGTTAGATAGAAAATTGTGAAAAAGCATATAATACATACGTACTACTCATAAAAACTGTAACTGATTAATGGTTTCTAAGTAGTTTTGAAATTTTAAAATATTTTAAATAAATTAAATATTTGTTTTAGTTTAATATATCAATTACTGTATCATTACGTAAGGTTATTAATTAAAGTTTAAATCTAATTCAATATAAAATCTGTAATTTTCGTCAAAATGTAATTAAAAAATAAAAAATTAAAATTAAAAAAAATAAATTTACTACATTTCTAACCGAAATTAAAATTTAAAACGGAAGTGGGCTTAATGAGGAGATAACTCTTCACCCCTCTTCTATCCCCTCCCACTTTTCTGTGTCTATTCTAGTTTTTCTTTTTTCTAAAAGATCTGAAGAAGTCCTGTTAAATTTTTTTTCGTGTTTTTGGAAATTTCAAAAATGCGTAACAGTATGGAAATAAATTTATAATCCTATGTGACCAGTTTTGTTGTTTTTCTTAAGAAATAATTAAAATATATATATATATATATATATATATATATATATATGCGCGCGCGTGTGTGTGTGTGTGTGTGTGTGTGTGTGTGTGTGTGTGTGTGTGCATATAATGTTTTGTAATAGATTCAGTCATTCAAAATCGGAAGTGCTTGTATGACTTCAGGGGTCAATGGGTTTCAAAAGAAATGTGTCCTCTAGCTGGAACGAGTAAAACGATTGCAACGTTAAATATATGCATCGTACATACATTTGGATCAGTTAAAAAGATATGTAAGCCTACGGTTGTTTTGCAAACTTTTTAATTCTTTTGCTAACTTTTAAGTTGTTTTTCTAACTTTTAAGCTGTTTTGCTAACGTAAATAACAGGTGATAACTAGAAAAAAACCTAATTGGTAATTTAAAAATAGATTTGAACTATACTTCAATTATGATTGGTTCGTTGTGTTTTATTGCATATCAACACTTGTGCTTTATTTAATTCCAAATCCTCTTTATGCATATATATAAAATATATACGATTTGTAAACGAATAGTTTGTAACATTTTTAACGATCCACTGCTCATTTGTTTTCAGTTATTGCTATTCAACAATAATTGTTCTCTTTACATTATTCATTAATTTGCACACAGTTAAATGGTTCCATTATTGCTATCTAATTCTAATTCACTTTAACATCAGTCATTTGTTTGCACACAGTGAAATGGTCTCAAGTATAGTGAGTGATTAGATCGTTCCTTTTGACCAATACACAGGACCATAATAGCTACTACCACTGTTGGTCAGAGTGGACCTGAAATTAATGGCAATGAAGGGATATTTTACATTCCCCCAGGTTCCACGACTGGAGCCTCCTCATCAGATGCAGTTTAGTGTCATATACAGGACATTCCTTGAGGTGAGGGGTTTTACTCCTCTGCGGAGATGCAGTTAGCATATTTTACTGTCCCAACCAACTTAGCTGTAAGGTTATGAGGTTGCAGTTGTGATAATTTGCCTCTGCAGCGCCCTGCTGTAAGCTAGGCTAAAAATGTAAGCGAACTTGTCAAAGCAAATTAGCAACGAATACAGATATTCCGGTATTTATACGTTTAGTTGCAGGTATTTTAATGGATTTCAAAATAGATTATTATGATGGCTACAGAATTCATAGAAATTGCGTTTATTTTTGGCTTGATTTATTTGCTAATTACATAGAATGCTATATTTTCTAGTCAGTAAAATCAACCTATTGCCTACCAAGTGTAAGTTTATTTCTTTTCTTGCATCTTTTAGATTTTTGAAACTATACTGTGATTGGCCCATGTTCTGAGAGCTTATTCATTTTCAAAAGTCTTCATAAGCAGTGTTTACGTCGTTCAGCCTGTTTTCGGGATGATAATTATTCTGTTACTTCTAACCTATAGAACATTTTTATCATTTAGTAGTTACTTTTAAAATTCTTGTAAGCTTATATATATATATATTTATATTTAAAAATCTAAAAATAAGTAACAGAAAAGAAATATTTCTAATTGTCTCATAACTTTTATTCATATGTATGTGTATGTGTGTGTGTATTGGGGTGCACACTCAAACACATACAAACACATACAAACACACTCAAACACACACAAACACACACAAACACATACAAACACACTCAAACACATACAAACACATACAAACACACACAAACACACACAAACACATACAAACACACTCAAACACATACAAACACATACAAACACACACAAACACATACAAACACACTCAAACACATACAAACACATACAAACACACACAAACACACACAAACACATACAAACACACTCAAACACATACAAACACACACAAACACATACAAACACATACAAACACACACAAACACATACAAACACACACAAACACATACAAACACACACAAACACACTCAAACACATACAAACACATACAAACACACACAAACACACACAAACACATACAAACACACACAAACACATACAAACACACTCAAACACACACAAACACACACAAACACATACAAACACACTCAAACACATACAAACACATACAAACACACACAAACACACTCAAACACATACAAACACATACAAACACACACAAACACACACAAACACATACAAACACACTCAAACACATACAAACACATACAAACACACACAAACACACACAAACACATACAAACACACTCAAACACATACAAACACACACAAACACATACAAACACATACAAACACATACAAACACATACAAACACACACAAACACACACAAACACATACAAACACACTCAAACACACACAAACACACACAAACACATACAAACACATACAAACACACTCAAACACATACAAACACAATCATATATATAAATTAGAATAGCGTAGATACAATTTCGACAGCGATTAGTGATTGTCAGTTTCTCGGCAATTTGATAATTAGACTTATATATATATATATATATATATATATATATATATATATATATATATATATACTATAACAGTGTTGATTGTCACTATCAGACTTGTGGGTTTGTGGCAGACCAAATGCAAAATAATTTGTAGAGTGCTCAATATCTATGATAGAGCTATCATATATTAATTGTAAGTAAATATATAGTAGCTTTTTTATATATGTTTAATAGCATGGAAACTTGCCGGCGACCACAGGTTTCATGACGTCTTATACATGACAATAATCAAGCAGAGAACGAAAGATTTTGAAGAAATCGATAATTACAGTCAAAAGAACGATAAAATTGTGTACAACTCTTTATGTCTGCGTGCGTGCGTGTGTATGTGTGTGTGTGTGTGTGTGTGTTTCGGTTATATTTGCGTATAATTGTGTGTGGACGTAAAAGTGATATTTAGTATGTGTGTGTATGAAGATAAATGCGCTGCACGGCAAATTTGAGGTTGTCTCCTGGATATACGAGGCGCGATGTGTAACCAAAGTCGCGACAGATTGATCGAGCTAAAAAATTTTTTTTATACATTGTTGTGTGTGTGTGTGTGTGTGTGTGTGTGTGTGTGTGTGTGTGTGTGTGTGTTGTAAGGATTTTAACGAAGGAACAAAATATCAGGATCATTGCATTACGAAGAAAATAAAGTTTTGATTTGGATGCATAATAGACGAAGGAATATGGTGGGTCAGAATCGCCAAAAATATCGTGGTGATGAGACATGTTATATTGTGATATACTATTGAGTATTATGGAATATTAGAATTTTATGCTGGAATATGATTTGCGTTAGATTGTAATAATAATTTGTATTAGTATTATTGTATTAATGATTTATTGCGTATACATCATTGTAATCCATGTACGTAAGGAATATAGTGAATATATTGTATTAAGACTTTGCAATAATTGTTTGTATTATCTATATGTTTTTTTTTGTTTTTTATGAGTGTGAGTTTGTATGGTGATGATTTAAACTAACGAGCAGATATCATTGCATAATTAAGAAAACGAATTTATGATTTGACGTGTAAGCATGACAGATCTAAGACCTAAGGATAATAGGTGGGGACTTGTGTTGGAAAGAGAACGCAACGATTCACTACTCAAAGTCAAAATTTCTTATTGTCTCTCTCTCTCTCTCTCTCTCTCTCTCTCAGCCCTATCGGTTGGGTCGGCTGGGGCTGTAGAATACACTGATTGGATTTCTGTAAAGTGGTATGCACTCCCCTGTCGCAACAAGTGTCCTGGATATGACATTAAACAATCTGATTGAGAGGCTCCTATAATGCTGGAGCTTTGGGGAATGTGGACTACCTCTTCATTGCCATCACTCCCAGGTCTACTCTGACCCGGAGTGGTTTCACCTGATAGAGAGATATCTGTTGGTCAAATATAACTGTTTGATATTTAAACTCGGTGCAAACAAATGACTTATGCTAAATTGAATTGTTTGAAATAGAACTGTTTATTCATTTTACTCTGTATAAGCAAGTGACTGATGTTTAATTGAATTGCCAGTGATACATAGCAATACTTGGAACCATTTAATTTTGTTGACTTATGCTAAACTGAATAGTTTGAAATAGAACTGTTTGATGATTTAACTCTGTGTAAACTGAATTGTTATTGTTGCATTGCAATATTTGAAATCATTTAATTGTGTGCAAACAATTGATTAAGAGTAAATAGAATTATTCCTATTAGATAGAAATAGATGAAACCATTTTACTGTACGAAAAAATGAGCTCAGGCTCATTTAAAAATGTTATCTATAAAATGTGTTTAGAAACCATAGATTTAATATACATGTATAAAAATGATATGGCATTGAATAACCTACTATAGTTGACATACCATAAAACCAAACCAAACCAAGGAAATCTCTCTCTGTTCCTTCTCTCAGTGCCTTCTTTCGCTTTGTCGCTTTGTCTCAGAATACACTGACTGCATCCCTTGCAGATGGGTAATCCCCGCCTTATAAAGAGGTATCCTGAGTATGACATTCAAAAATAGTATCTGACGGTGAGGCTTTAGTTCTGGAGAACTATGGAACGTTCAGTAAATTCATTACGATTACTCCCAGGTTCATTCCAATCCAGAGTGGTAACAGTTGTTAACGTCCCATCGTTTTCTCAAATAAATCCGTTTAAAAATCATTTGTATTCTATAAGAATAGTAGATTCTATATGACTATGAATTATTTCTATTAAGAATAGTTTCTTGAAATTTTAATTGTTTACCGTAGATTACAGTTAATTACACGAAACGAATAACTGTGTGAAAACAAACGATTATTATTTAGTCAAAATAGTTACTTGAAACAATATAATTATTAGTATTTGATAGGAATACTTGAAGCCATGCAACTGGGCGCGAATTATTTGTATTAGATAGAAATATTTGATATCATGCGCTAAAAAATCTTAAATAACAATTACACAACAAATGTTAATATAAATGTACAATTAACGTGATTCCCTTACCTCTAAGTATAAGATAACCCTAGATGGGCTAATATGCCATTAAAATCAATCGATCAATTAATCACTATCTTCTATGGCCAGCCTACTTCAAATTCCACTTTCTAACTTTCTTCAGCTATATATCTTTATCTATAAACATTATGAACTTCCTTGATCTGTCCATCGTCATAAGAGATATCTTTACGTTTGCTAACGTCAACAAATCTGTACCGTGTGACTTTTAAAAGAAAATTTAACGCACTTTATGTGCTTGAGATGATTGGATCGATATAAGACGTGAAACTAAACATTCCTTGTTAAGATAACAACCTCTTTACACAACAGGCCAGACATCTTGTCCCTTTGTTGAGTTGATCTGACCGTCATAGTAGACGAGGTGTTCTAGATTGTCATCTCTATTACAAACAATCCATTTTTTTCATTCTATTTTTCATGGCGGAGGAAAATCCCACCTATTCATTATATTCTGTATGTTTGACGGACGAATCTTTTCCTTTTTTTCCTCATTTGATTACAATTAGTGAAATGGATTGCCAACTACGTTGACCTGCGATTCACTTATCTGTTCATTATTAGCAAAACAAAAAACAAAAAACAAAACAAAAAACAAAACAAAAAACAAACACACTCAAATAAACAAAAAACAATTTAATTTTTGTATCTGTGTCTGTTATCCCTGTCCAATAGAATGGCGGTAACACTGTCAGCTCGCTGGTTGCTAACGGGATTAGAAATGGCATATCAAGCGAGGGCGTCACTTGCTTGTCGTCACCTTCAGGCCGTAGCTTCACACACACACACACACACACACACACACACACACACACACACACACACACACACACACACAGGTGTACGCATGCACGCACACACACACATGTGTGCACGCACACATATACTCACACGTTCGAACATGATGTAATGACAACGCAACACTCTTCCCGGAAAATGTGGCAAAGGCACAATTATATCTTTGCTATTGTCGAAATATTCCTCGGGTCTATTAGTGGTTTATTGATTTCTTTCTAATTTGATTTTTTTCATTTGATCGGTATGCTTTCCGCTCCTCGTCGAGAGACACGGTGCAATTTACTTATAAGGAAAGCAAGAAATTAGATAAAATACATATGCGTAGTATTAAATAAACTACAAAAATCATACGGTATTTGTCAGGAAGTTCTCACTAATGGCATTGAAAGTCAGTTTAGGCATAATGTCGTAAGTACCGCATTGGGCCGAAACTCCAGTTTAGCTTGGTTACAGTCAGTTTTATTTCAAAGTCCATCGAGAAAAGATTATGACTGGAAAACCAATAACTTTAGATTAAACCTTATTTTGTTATCTTTCTTTTACTTTCAAACCTTACACGCCTAAAGTCACCCTTGGATAGACATGAAGTTCAATATTCAGACAAATCCCAATGATAGAATTTATATCACAAATATTTCCAAATAAATACTTTAATGAATATGATAAACATTTTACAGTTATCTCCCTTGAAAAATTATTATGATCTCGTCAAATAATTACTGATTTCTTCAACTAAAACAAGTCTTAAAACCAGCAGTACCATCCACCTCTTGACAGAATTACCGGTTCCGCCAATAGTATTTGTCAATAAAAAGGTGGTAACTCTCTCTCTCTCTCTCTCTCTCTCTCTCTCTCTCTCTCTCTCTCTCTCTCTCTCTCTTTGAAGTTAGCATTTGACTGGAGTCTTGTGTTGAACTTATTAGCTGCTTTCTCAAGAAATAATGACAGAAAGTTTTATCAAAGCAAGGTTAAATTTTCTACTAATGTTTTCTTCTCAGCAAAAATTCACGATGATATAATTATTAAATTACAACCTGGAATGGGATTTGCATTATTACCTAAGACTATTCTAACACTGTTGTGCTTACAATGGTCTTCCTAAGATGTGCCATTTTCTAAGATGTGTTAAAAACGGTATTGCTCGGGCACATACATTGTCTTGAAAATAAAAGTTAATTTTCACTGAAATCAAATATACTGAGATTTCTCGTAAAACATTATAAAACCAAAATTGATATTATTAGGTATTATTTGGTTTCAAACTCTAAAGTAATGAAGCTCTGAAATAAAGAATAAAACTGTAACATCTGTGAGCGAGAATATATTTAAGAGATGTACTTTTGGCTCGCAAAATATTCATATTTTTGAGAAAGAGTTCCATTGCTGTAGAATTTGGTAATAGATAATACTTAATATCTGTTTTTATTGTCTCATGCTTCAGTAAAAATAATGAAATCCCTATATCTTTGGTTCATTAAATTTTTTCTAAAAATTGTTACAGATATTCATATTTATGGCTTATACTGTACACTCTAAGATCGGAATACTAATATATAAATAATACTTTTTTATTACTGTTTTCGAAGGTTTCAAAAAGGAAAAGATCAAGTCCGGTCGTAGAAAAAGTTTTTCGAAATGCATCACAGTATACAACGGTAAGTATAAAAACATCTTTATATCACTCATATTGGAACAAAAGGGATTAGAATCACTGGGAAAATAATTTGGATTTTAATTGACAGTCTTTTTTACTGGTGCTTGGAATTGAGGTTGTTGGGGGCATTTGGATTATTTGTTTTTAAGGTAAGTGAGAACAGACTAACTTAAAATGGCTGTCGCTTTTCCATTGCTAGTGTTCGAATGTGCCCAATTCAAAAATTTCCAGTCGAAATCCGTTTCCCCAAGTCTTACGAATTCCACCACGTTTCTTGATATCCCTCATTTTCGACTCATAATCTTCCTAAGAACAGACAAACTCAGGATCGAATATCCCAGTCCATGTGTGTGTGTGTGTGTGTGTGTGTGTTACGAACAATATGTGATCTTCAAGTCCAGATTCAATAAGTACCCCACTGATCTTTTGATTCCTGAGTCACTCTCATTCTTACAATAATTTCATGTTCTCATCTTCACTCATCCTCCACTCCCCAGTCATTCTTCCAACTCATTTACTTCATCTCATCACCATATCATCGAAGCACTTTTCTGGGTAGTAACCAATTAAGTGTTACTTAGGGTGAATCTTGGTTTACAGAGAAATACTTAAAGATAAAGAGACAGAGACAGACCTACGTGTGCAGACACTGATTAACTCACAGAAACCTGAGTTCTTAGGGTATGTCCTCGTGATGTAGTGGTTAAAGCGAATCGAATTAAGCGAGTTAAAACTTCAGTCTCGCTATTACGTTCACTTTCGGACAAATACCCTTGGGGAAGGAATGAACCCCCTTATCCTCCCAGCTATGGGTTATATAGTACCACTACTGTTCTTCTAGAAGGATGGATATAGCATTAAATAACCCATGATGGCTGATATGCAATTAAACAAAGAAGCTAAGCCTAACCCGAATTCTTATCATCCCACACATTTGGTTCTTGGTTGAAAAATAGCTGAGAATATAAAATGCAGTTATCTTAGAGATTGTTAAATGCCAGATAAGCATATCTTATTACATTTAGCCAACAAGACGAGATATTCAATACTGACAAAGGGCACCTCGGGTAGTATAATGGTTAGCAAGCTAGACTAGCAAACCTTCACGAGTGAGTTCGAGTCTCATTGGGTACCCCATTCATACGGCCTTGTGCTACATCTGAGCAAAACACTTAGTAAATTACTATTTAACACTGATAAAGGTTCTCTCTTCTGGCTTTTGACTCTTTTTTTAAAATCTATTTGCACCTTGCAAACATTTGTTTTCAGTTTTACGAGTAAATAAATCGAAAGGATTATTAAACGAATAAATAAAACAAAGGAAATATTTTACTCGTTGAACACCCTTCAATACTATCTTCAGTTATTACCCACTCTTCAACCATTCTTCTTATTCATTTAACATATCTCATCACCATGTCATTGTGACTTTTTGCTTAGCAGAGGACAGTTTCAACTTGCTTCGGTAAACTTTAAGGTCATAATTTATCGGGAAGGTAACTAATAAATTCAAAACAAGACTCCAGTCAAATGTTAGCTTCAGATAGATAGATAGATAGAGAGAGAGAGAGAGAGAGAGAGAGCTATCACGTTTTTATTGACAAATAACATTGGCTGAACCGGTACTTCTATTACCTCATGTCAAATGGAGGATAGTACTGTCGAGTTTAAAACTTATTTTTGATGCAGAAATCAATAAAATGATGACCTAGTGAAATCAAAAAGAATGGGAAAATAGATAAATAAACTAAACCACCGGTCGACTCATATACAGTTAAAATAAATGACAAATCTCAGTCAGTATAGCGCCAATACTTTGAACTTCATACTAGACAGTCTGAAAATTTTTGGCGAAAGAATTTGAGTAATAGGGAGATTTCTCTCGTACGAGAGATCAGAGAGGATTTGACTGTCAGAGAGGGTAGGTAACGAGCCTAATGTGTTTTTGAGCAAAGGAGCCTTTATCTGACCATCAACTCTGATAGAAAGTTTTTATCCCTCGAATCGAAGAGTCTAGTTGGTATCAGAAGCGAGTCACGAGAAATTTCTAATTGCAAGTCTCTCTCTCTCTCTCTCTCTCTCTCTCTCTCTCTTCTTTTCTGTTCGAAAATCAATCGTATTTTGACTAATTATCGACGGACAAATAATAAAAGTAAAGCTGAAATTTCTTGAGTCAGTGTCAATTAATATCAATGAGACAAAAGAAATTTTGCCTCCAGAAAAAAGTCAGAAACCTGCTGGCTTTTCAGGAGACCACAGAACGTACGAGAATTCGATCACCGTTCGTAGGATAGACAGAGAAAAAGCCGAGCTGTGCTCTGTATTTTACCCTCATCACTCTCAAAAAATTTCTCACCCAACATAAACGTCCGATATGGCTATCACACTCTCCTCTGACCACAAGGAACGCAGCCTCTTTTTCATACGGCTAATATAGTGCAGAAATAGTAAGATGAATAAGATACATAATTCGTTTAAGTGCAGCGACTTTCCTCAACCAATGCCGGAAGTAGAACTTGTGGTTCAGTTAAACTCAAGAACCAAATCACAACACTTATTAAAATAAAATTTTGCAGCAATACAATATCATCTCAATTCTTATCATTTCGACTCTTGAACGTACTAAAAACCAATGCACATAAATAAATTCATACACTCACATACGTACGCATACACACATATGGGGATGTACACATATCATCAAGTCATGCTGATAGCACGAAGTTCCCCAACTCTCTCTCTCTCTCTCTCTCTGTATTTATCTCTCTCGCCATCCGTCCATACAGTTCTTCACTGCAGGCAGGTCAATTAGACTGCACCTAGTGTCTTCACAGAGCTAATATATGTAAGTTGTCGCTGGCCGGCTAACATATATGTAAGAGGCTATGAGAGAGTGTCGCTTTTGAGTTCATCCTTAGGTCTTCAGCAGTGCCCACAACATCTTGTTCATCTTACTTGAATGCTTTGCAAGATGGGAGGTAAGTAAGCATATAGCTGCTGTTTTATAGAGCGTTGCTTCCAGGATTTATTTAAAACTCCACGAAGCATTCTTGTCTAGTTCCTATCTAACCTTTTCTCTATTCGTTTCGTTAGCGTCCAGGTTTTAGATCTGTTGAATAGTACTGATGTGACTGAAAGTTATTCGCCCATTCCGAAGTGACTATCCCTTCTGGCACCACCAACTTTCGTTTTAATGGGAAACAGTAATATTCATAGTCTGATGCCTGAGGCACCACCTTAAAGAGGAATCACCGCTCACCCGGGAAGGTCTGGGGCTGTAGAATACAACGACTGCATCTCTACTGAGGGATAAGACTCCCCAAGGAGTGCCCTGGATTTGACACTAAATAATCTGATGGTGAGGCTCCTGTAATGCTTGAACTTTGGGGCGTGCTGATTACCCGATCGTTTCCATCGCTCCCTTGACCACTGTGGCCTGGAGTGGTAGCACCTGAAATGGTCCTATCTATGGGTTAAATAGGCTTTTTTGTTTAATAGTATATCAAACTTCGTAGGTTATTTAATGCCAAAGTCATCTTCCTAGAAGAACAGCAGTGGTACTATTTAATCTATAGATAGGAGGATAAGGGAGTTCATACCTTTCCTAAGAGTTTTTGTCTGAAAGTGAATGTAATAGCGCGACTGGAGTTCGAACTCGCTTAATACGATTCCAGAATCCATCGCTTTAACCATTACACCTCCGGTTAAATAGAACTAAACTGTGTACTTATGCTAGACTGAATTGTTTAAAATAGAACGGTTTTTGACATTCAAACTGTGTACTTATGCTGACCTGAATTCTTTGAACTTCGTACTTATACTAAACCGAATAGTTTGAAATAGAACTGTTTATATGTATAAAAATGGATTTGGTATTAGATAATTTACACTGGATGATATGCCATAAAAGGACACCACAACAAAGCAAACCAAACCTCACATCCTGATTCTGCAGTGAAAGCGAATGAATCCCATCCTCAAATACAAGGTGCTTGGTTGGGTTTGGTTGTGTTTTATGGGGGATCAACCCAAGTGCGTTATTTAAGGCCAAATCCTGTTTACATAAATATATACAATTTGTAAATGAATGATTTGCTGTCAATATTATTTCAAATGAGCTAGATCTCATTTATTTGCACATAGTAAGTTGGTTCAAATATTGTGAACCATCACTAATAATTCTATTATTAATCATTTGTTTGCCCACATTAATGGTATCAGATATTTCTATCTAATACTAATAAGTCTATTTGCACACAGTTAAATGCTTTCAAGTATTGCTATCTAACGCTTATAATTCTATTTTATATCGATCAGTTGTTTGGTCACAGTTAAATAGATTCTAGTATTGCTTTCCAACACTAATAATACTATTTAATATAGATTATTTGTTTTCACACAGTTAAATGGTTTCAAGTATTGCTATCTAACGCTTATAATTCTATTTTTATCGATCAGTTTTTTGGTCAAAGTTAAATAGATTCTAGTTTTGCTTTCCAACACTAGTAATACTATTTAATATTGATTATCCGTTTGTACACAGTTAAATGGTTTCAAGTATTGCTATCTAACAATAATAATTATATTTACTCACAACTAAATGATTTCGCGTATTGTCAAGCATTTATCATTTTTGAAGTATAGCAAACATTGATAATACTATTTAATATTAATCATTTGTTTGTACACTGTTAAATGGTTTCAAGTATCGTTATTTAACCTTAGTAATTGTATTTATCAATATTCTTACCAAATACAAAAAACTGCTCAGAGCAGAATGATATCAAATTGTTATCAATAATAATCCTTAGTAAAAAATTGAACAGCCTTAATCGACCCATAAATTGGAACCAAACAAGAACAACCACTCCGCTCACAGTGGAACTGAGAGTAATAGTAATGCCATACCCAGTACACTATACAATGTGTTCCAAATGTCTTATTCCAGAGGCATTTCTTCTTAAATTGCAGAAATGAATTTAAAAAAAAAATCCTTCGACTTACACTGGATGTTCCCACATGTGGCTTTCTGTCAGTCTAAGCTAACTCTGCTTATTACTTATTATCATGATAATGAATTTTATCTCTACTAGATGCCTCCAACATATGGTCTTGAGCCAAACTAACGTTGATAATTACTGATTAGTGAGCTCAATCTGCACTGTTTCATACTTATGTCCTTGAGCTTGAATAAGCTTAACATATTAAATTCATATTATTACGTTGTTGTGAGTTAGAGCCTCGATGAGTGCTCTCGCCTTGTGCCAGAATCAGTTAGCTTTCGTAAATATTATCCTGTACTTGTAGGCTTGTGCTAAAATAAGCTAAGAGTGGTAAATACTTAAAATGGAAAGAGGGTAGGGAAAAGTCTAAAAAGATAGGAAAAAGGCAAAAAAAACGAAGAAAGCAAGAAAGCAAGGAGGGTAAAAAGGAAAAAAGGAAGTTATGAAGAAGGAAAGAAAAAGAAAAGGATAAAAAAAAGAAGTAATACAAAGAAAGAGAAGGAAAGAAGAAAGAATGAAGAAAGAAAGTAAGGAAAGGAATTAAGCAGGAAAGAAGAAAGAAGGAAAAAGGTGTAAAAAAAAGAAAGGAAGAAAGAAAGAAAGAAAGAAAGAAAGCATAAAAAATGAAGAAAAGCAAAAGAGAAAGAAAAAATGGAAGAGAGTAAAAGGGAAAGGAAAAAGAAGGAATGTAGGATGGATAAAAGAAAGTGAAAAGAAGGAAGAAAAAAGTGAAAATTGAAGGAAGAAAAAGTAAACAAAAGAAAGAAAGAAAGAAAGAAAGAAAACGAAGAAAGAAAGAAAGAAAACGAAGAAAGAAAAATGAAGGAAGGAGAGGGAAAGGGATGTAGAAAGAATGATAAGGACAGAAAGAAGAAGAAGAAGAAGAAGAAGAAGAAGAAGAAGAAGAAGAAGAAGAAGAAGAAGAAGAAGAAGAAGAAGTATGAAAAGAAAAAAAAAGAATTATGAAGAAAGGTGTCATTAAATGAAAGTGTGATTAGAAGTCTGGAAAGAAAAAATTAATATAAAGTAATGAAAATAATGAAATAGTAATAAAATGTAAAGAAACAATTAACAGAAAAAAAAAACAGTGAAGAAATTGTAAATGACAGGCTTGAGAGATTTTTTTCCCCTTCTTCATTTTAAAGATGCAACACACGACGCTGATTTGAAAAGCTAACATTAATACAAAATCATCCGGTCATTATGAAGGATTTTTAATTTGAACAATGTTCTTCATCAAACTTGTTCCTGATTCGAAGGACTCTCTTGTAGCAGAGTGGCCGGCGTATGAGCAATCAATATTTCTGAATGTGTTGGCCCGGGTTATACAACTAGCGGCGAACAACAGTCGACTTAACGATTGGGCGGGGCACAGGTTGAGGGGTAAGGGGGTGTTGCTGCTTAAAGCAGCAGCAGCAGCAGCAGCAGCAGCAGTAGCATTGAAATCAATTATATGTAGAGATTTGCTACCAGGCCTGTTGACATTTTCTTCGATTTTGCTGGGACCGGTAGAGTTTAGAAGCAGGAAAAAAAGGCTGCAGTCTTCTCGAAGACATGGGAAAGAATAAAAGAAAAGTCTAGAGACAGGACGGAAAGATAAGACGGGAATGAGTAGTATTATAAGCAAATGGAGAGTCAGATTTGACACAAGGTCAATTTAATGTAGGAGGCCAGGCACGAAATTAGATTAATGTGTGGCCGTCACACACGCAAAAATATACTTGATCCTTTCAGTATTCCCCTTTAGGGCTGCTTCAGGAGCTAAGCGATAAACGCAGCCCTGCTAAATAGGTCTTACCTGGAGGGAAAGACCCTCACCCAGGGATCAGGCGATCAATTTACATTGGCTAACCCAGCGCCCTAACATCAGGGGAACTTGCCAGGGAGCTGATAAACATTATAAGTAGATGCTACCAGGTTATCAAAAGAAAGCCATGGCTGACGAGTGACTAAGTTCAACACTCTTCTTCAACATGATACAGTTGATCTAACCCTTCGGGGCCAAGTACCCAGGGGTGATGGGACCGGAAGATGTGATATATTAAACGATAATACAGCAAATAGGCTTCGGGAAAGAATTAAGTTCAAGTTAACTCACAAGTAATTGGCATCAAGTTCCGAGTCAATAAAATGATATATTTCAGTTTATATTAAATCCAGAAAAGGGGTAGTTCCAACTTGGTAAATTCAACTAGTAAATCCAACATCCGTAAATATCCTTTTCCATGTATAAGACGTCGCATTAAGTGGCTTACATGAGTTAACTTCCTTTTTTATAGTAATTAGATGATTCATTTTTACCATGATGCAACGTCGATGGTTATATATTTCAGATAGGAAATTGTTAATGGTTTATAACTAAGATAATCTAAAAGACAGAAGCCGAATATGACACACATCAGAGGCGGAATTAGAGATGAGGTCTCTTCTGTGATTCCTAGTATATATAGATTTCTTGGTGACGGGAGTGTGAACGCAAAACGAACAATTAAAGATCCAAGAAGAACGAAGACGCTCCGCACCAAGTGTCTATTGTCTATTTCTTCCTGTTTCCACGACAGAACAGAATGAGAATTTTTTAAAAAATTCCGAAAGTTACTGAGACTAAAAGTCGAGTTGTGTTATGTGTTCTTTAATACTCAACTAACAAATAACCTCACCGACAGAGTTGTCGCCACTGACTACACTACGAACATTCATTCGTATGACAATGCGACAAATGGAAAGAAAGAGAAAGGGAGAAAGATGATGGAAAGTCCACGGTAAAGAGAAGAAGGAGCCGGATGAAAAAAAAAAAAAATGCTGAAAGAAATGGGAGAAAAAAAGGAAAATTTTAATGCGAGCTGTATGATTGAAAAAGTTATAAAGAGATACTCAATATTATCAAAGCATGCTAACTGCACAAATTCCTTTAACTTTCTCTTATCTTTCGTCCGTAACGGTCATCCTTCTTAGCAAGTCCTCCAGACAGCACCAAGTGTCCACACAGAGCTAGCAAATGTGAATTTTAGGTGGTACGCCCATGTGTAGAAGTTCATGGAAGAAAGTTGCTTAAGAGTTCGTCAATACTTCTTCAGCTGAGTCTTGCTCATCTTACTTGGGAGTTTTGCGGAATGGGAGATAAGTGGCCGAACAGACGTTGTTTTATTGGTTTCTGCTTCCAGGATTTGTTTAAAACTGCACGTAGAATTCTTGTGTAGTTCCACTCTAGTTTTTTCTCTAAGTATTTCGATAAAATTCGGTTGGTATATCCATATAATAGTACTGATAGATAACTTGTCAATGGGAGTCCATGCTTTGCCTATGCGTACATTGACATAGTTTTCAGTTGATGAGATATTACTGCCTTGGTACGTGAACCGGTCCACGTCTTTTTGAGGCTTGCCATCTAAAGAGGAGATAGTACCATCTTGATAAAAATACAAGAACTTTGTTGATTTTAAGTTCACGTGGAAACGAATTCCTATTGTTGCCTGTTCAAGACTAAGCAGCAGAGATTTGGCTTGAGCGGGTGGATTTAAAATCATTTTTTTTTAAGTGGATCAAGAAAACGGGTTGTGAAGTAGGTTAAAAGTAAATCAAAACGTAATGAAGAAGAGAATAGTTTGATAAACATTCGATCGAATATTTTTTTAAGTTGTACATTTTTCTTGTTTTTGATGTCTCAGTCAGTCTATACTTCGGCCTTCTTCAAGAGTACAATTATAACAAAAGCACATTAAGTTCGTTATTATATTAGTAATCTGTAAAGCTACTTAGTGCAGATATGTTGACGTTATTAAAACGTAATTATGTCTCTTAAGACAAGAGACAAATCAAAGACTGTCATTATATATATATATATATATATATATATATAAAAGTTGACCTATCCGAAGGCTCACTTTTCAATAGTGATTACACCAACGTGAAGAGGAGGGTGTTACTCCTTTCCCTGGATTGCTCCTCTTACCCTTGATCCGTACCCTGTAATGCTGAGTATTAAACAAGGAGGAATTAAGTACCATTTTTTTAATATTTGGTACACTCTAATTGGCTAACACTCTAAACATTTTGTCAATGGGCGCTGAACTTAAGTGATAGAGCAAATAAGAATATTTCTTTTATGTTTATTTGTTTTATTGTTCTCACCTCGTTATGACCACCAGTCATGGTCAGGAGAAAGTTGGTTGGTTGTTTGTGTTTTTTTTTTTTTTGCACACCAACCATTGTAGGTTATTTAATGCCAATTCCATTTATATATATATAAACAGTGCTATTTAAAACAGTACAGTTCCCGGCTTAATCGTCGAAAACATTTCTATTTCAAGCAATTCAGTTTAGTCAAACAGTTCTAATTCAAATAATCAATTTTACTATAGGTATAGTTTTTGTACGCACACAGTTAAATGTCATAACAGTTCTATTTCAAACAACTCAGTTTGGCATAAGTGCGCATTTTAGCTCTATTTGACACATTGATAAGACCTTATCAAGAGCTACCACTCCAGGCCAGAGTGGACCACAGAGCGATGACAACGAAGGGGTGCTCCGCATTCCCCAAAGCTCCAGCATTACTGGAACCTCACCATCATATTGTTTAGCGTCATATTCATGACATTCGTCTGGGAAGTCTTACCCCTCTGCAACGATACATGCGGTGTATTCTACAGCCACAGCCGACTGAGTAAGGTCAAGAGGAATGTTTTTGTGGAAAGAAAGTGTTTTTTAAAGTTGAAAAACGTTTTTAAAAGAGTTGATTTGTTATAAGAGAAGCAACAAAAGATGCACCGATGATGTCGCATATCCATTTGTTGAATAAAAATTATATATATATATATATATATATATATATAAGTGTGTGTGTTTGTGTGTGTGTGATAGAGAGAGACAGAGAGACAGAAAGAAAGAGAGAGAGTGAGAGAGTAGTTGAACCAAGGAAGTCAGTCAAAAAGTCGAATTGGAATTTGAATTCATCTCTTACACGGAGGCGATGTCGCAGTCCAGCAAATTAATTACTACGCCACGCCCTCTTCCTGCCTAATAGATTCCTGATACTATTCCTAATTCAAATAATTTACAGTTATATGTTATCAAATATTCTTTTCGAACAATCTTTAAAGACATATATTTGGCTCATAGATGAGACCCTAACTGGGGCCTTACTATAAGATGCAGTTTAATGTCATTACTGGTACACTCGTTTTAGGTGTGTGTGTGTGTGTGTGTGTGTGTGCGTATGTGTGTGGGTTCTTACTCTTTCGTAGGGAATAGAATCAGCGTATTCTAAACTCCGCCCAAAGGTGGGGGGGCAGCAAACCTTGGGGTAAGACGACAAGGTCTTATCGTTAGTGCAAATCTCGAAATTTTTATGACGCTTCCCAAAGTTTTAGACAAGTTTATGATCATTTGTACCTGTTGCAATGGCTAGAGCAAGCGGGAGACCTTAGTCAAGGGTGAACCGAAGGCTCCCTATTCGATAGCTACAACACCAAGGTGTAGGAGAGGGCAATACTCCTTTCCCTGGATTATTCTCCTTTACCCTTGATCCTTGCCTAATAATGCTTTGTGTTACGCAACGAGGCATCAAGTACCATTTTTGAGTCTTTGGTATGACTCGAACTGGGATTGAACCCAGGTCTCAACAAGCAGTAGGAGGCATTGACCACTGCGTGAACGCAAATAAAACAGAGTCCCTGCGTTTTAAACAAGAAGGAGTCATCTCCACTTTAAGTGGCAAGCCTCTAAAATTAGTAGACCAGTTCACATACCTCGGGAGCAATATCTCATCTACTGACAGCGACTTCAACATATGCACAGCAAAGGAGTGGACTGCTATTGACATGCTATCGATCATATAGAAATCTGATCTCACTGATAAAATAAAACCGGGTTTCTTCCAAAGTGTGCTAGTGTAAGTACTACAGTATGGATACACTACTTAGACATTAACGAAACGCTTGGAGAAAAAGCTAGATGGGAACTACATGAGAATGCTACGTGCTTTTCTTTGATAAATCTTACATAATTACTGCTGTATGAACATTTCCCTCCTATCTCACAAACCATCCAAGTAAGACGAGCAAGACACACTGGACATGTTCTTTTACATGCATTAGCTCAGTGTGGACACTGAATGCAGTCTAGAGGACTTGCCAGGAGTGATGGATGATTCGGATGGACGGCAAGAGAGAGAGAGAGAGAGAGAGAGAGAGAGAGAGAAAGTCAGGAAACGCTGTGTGATTAGTACGACTTGATGATGATGATGATGATAATCGTTAGAAAGAATGAAGAAATAAACGAAGAATTGTCTGGAAGAGACGGGAATGACGTTTAGCAAAAATAGCTCTATGACTACAACAAGAAAAAGAAAAAAGAAAACAATTCATTCACAGTTTAAATGTTCTTTAGATAACATAAAGAAGGAGAAATTTCAATTTGTAATTAATCGTCTTTTATTGGTTTAAAACTTATAACATTGCTGAGATTTAATTGGATAAAAAAGATCAAATAGTTCCATCGATTTTACTGAAAGGTTAACAGTGATTTTATATTTCAATTTACTTGTATCTTAAAATTTTTTGTTTGAGATATTCATATCTTAAAATATGTTTTTTTACCTGTTCCTATTTAATATTCATATTTAGCAGTTCAGATACCGGACAAAATGGAGAGAAATATAGTCAGAAGATTGCGTCGGGTTAAACTGAAATGAGCTTGTTTGTCTTTAAAATTGGCATATGGAATACACTTTGTGACCTGAACATGAACTTCGAGTACAAACGCCAGTTGAAAATACATGATAATCGTAATTCTTTAGGCCCAGTTGGCTGGGGCTGTAGGATACGCCGACTGATCTCGGCAGAAGAATAAGACTTCCTCCCAACGTGTGTTCTGGATATGACACTAAACTGCATCTAATGTTGAGGCTCCAGTCTTTGAGCTTTGGGGAATGTGGAGTAACCCTTCATTTCCATTACTCCCAGGTCCACTCTGACCTGGAGAAGTTTTACCTGTTGGGTCGCATCTGCTGGTCAAATACAACTGTTTAACAATTTAACTGTGTGCCAAAAATGATTGATGTTAAACTGAATTGTTACTGTTGGATAGCAAAATTTTAAATTATTTAACTGTGCGCAAATAAAACTATTAGTGTTAGATAACAAAATACTTGAAACCATTTATCTGTGCAACAAAATGATTAATACTAAATAGAATTATTCGTTTTAGAAGGACGTGAAATCATGTAACTGTGTGCAAACAAATGAGCTCCTTCTTGGTTAAAATGTTACCTACAAACTATTCGTTTATAAATTATATATATATATATATATATGGTTTGGCATTAAATAACCAACAAGGGTTGATATATTATGGAATCCAACCAGCCAACCAACCAACCTTATTCCATAGGTAGGTCTCGTGATCTATCTATCTATCTACCTATATATATATATATATATATGCAATTAGAAGAAAACGCAAACCTGGTTAAATTGTCATTATGAATCTATTTCGGCGAAGAATATAATTTTACTCTTCGTCTTATCTGATGACTTCACCCGTTTAATTTGAAGTCGGTATATATATATATATATACTTGTGTGTGTGTGTGTGTGTGTGTGTGTGCGCGCATGCACGTGCATGCATGTGTGCGAGTTTAGCTGAGGCATTCGTTGTGTGACGGTTATCGTCGTTGGAAATGAACTCATCTACCCGAGTTCAAATCCTGAACGAGGTTCTTTCATATAGCTCTAATACTATTATGAAAGATGTGAATCCAACAATTCTCTGTTCAGCTGTGACTAAATAGTGGGACAGGAAGGGTTCGTTAACTTTGGTATAGCCACCGGTCGAGGAGATAGAAAACACTGAATTCAAATCACTTGTTAATCTTGAGAGGGGAGAGGTCTGCCTGGCTATTTCTAAGCCGTGACATTATGAGAGAAGTGCTGACACGACCAAACCAGATTACGGGACCAGTGAGAAATAGTGAGAAATCAGTCCCACCTCTCTCTCTCTCTCTATATATATATATATATATACATGTTTAGTCAACGTCTAAGTGGTGCATCCATGCCGTAGTATGGACACGACTGCATTGAGTCTTATTTTATCGGTTAGGTTTAATTACTATATGACCGCTAGCCAATCGATAACTGACCATGCCTTCGCTAGTCGCGTATTTATTACATTTTCCGAAGATGAGAAGCCGCTTCCAAAGGATACTACGAGTAATATTTAAAAAATCCTAGAAGCAACATCTCTCAAATCAGCAGCTGTATGGCCACCTACCACCCGTCTAGAAGACCATTCAAATTCGAAAAACAATACATGCGGGACACTGCTGGGGGAGTAGGGACGAACTCATAAGCAACGTTCTCCTTTGGACCCCTTCACATGAACTCGCAAGCGTTGAACAACCAGCAAAAACCTACAGGAGCTCTGTAAGGTACAGGATGTAGCCTTAAAGACCTGCAGGAAAGGATGGATAATAAAGATGAATGGCGAAAGAGAGAGAGAGAGAGAGAGAGAGAGGGGAGAGAGAGAGAGTCGGGGAAATCCGTGCTAGCAGTGCGACATGATTATATATCATTATCATATCGCGCTGGTAGCACGGATAACCCTGGCCCTCTCTCACCACTCCTCCCTATCGTTCATCGCCCTAGGTGGGTCTTCAGGACAACATCCCGTATTCTCACATAGCTGCTGAATGTATGTTCGTGCTGGTCGTCCTGCTTTTGCACGGCCATGTGTGGGGGTTCATAAGAGTACATCTCTTATGAGTTCATCCCTGCTTCTCCAGCAGTGTCCTGCATGTCTGGTTCATCTAACTTGAACAGTTTTCATGATAGGGGGCAGGTGGCCGCACAGTTGGTGTCTTGTGGGGTGTTGCCGCCAGGACTTGTTTAAGATTGCACGTAGCATTCTTGTGTAATTGCCGTCTAGCTTCTTCTCCAGCCGTTTTGTTAGCGTCCATGTGCAGTTTAAGAGGGGTTCCTTCTAGAGTGGAGATGTCCCCCGTTTGATTATAGCACATATATTCCGTTTTGTGTGCATTAACATAGAGGCCTATGCTTGCTGCTGCTCGTTCCAAACTATGCAGTAGTGTTTCGGCTTGGTCAGGTGTATTTGCCAGTATCGCTATGTCATCGGCGTAGTCGGCGTCGGTAATTGTTGTTGCGGGGTACATCTGCTTCTTTTCTTCGTTAGTTCGAAGCCATTCTCTCTGATTTTGTCAATCGATGTTCTAAGTACGTAGTCTAGACAAATGATAAAGAGGTACGGAGCCAGCGTGTCCCCTTGTAGTACTCCTTCTACAATGTCAAAGTATTCTGTGTCTCCATTTGGTGATCGTACTTTTACTTTAGTGTTTCTATAGAGAATCGTTATTGCCGCTACTGTTTCTTTAGGTATGCCGTACGCTAGTAGGATTTGTTCCATCTTTCCTCTGTGAATGGAATCGAAAGCCTTGGTAAAGTCAACAAATATTAATGTCGCTTGTAGGTTTTTTGCCCGTACACCTTCAAGGATTCTACGGATGGTTAATATTTGTGAGATCGTGGATCTATTTCTTCGGAAGCCATTTTGGTTTTTTCTAAGTATGTTGTCGATTTTGGGTTCTATGCGGTTTCGTAGTAGGGCATTGTAGATTTTGGCTGCTATGGATGTAAGTGTTATGCCTCGGTAGTTTTTGGCTAATCCGAGGTCCCCCTTTTTAGGAAAGGGGAGTATGCATCCCTTCATCCATCTATCTATCAGATTTTGATTGTATACTGCTTTGCAGTGTCGGAGCAGTATGTCGTCGAATTGTCTGGTCTTCCATACTTCCGGGGGAATTTCGTCCAGCCCTGCAGCTTTCCTATTTTTAATTTTTCTGAGAACCGAGTCGAGTTCTTCTTGTGTGAACGGTCATAGTTTAATGTCTAATTGTTTGCTAATTATTCTGGTGATTGGTTCATGTGTTATTTTCGGTGGGTTTCCGAGTAAGTTTTCGAAGTGCTGTTTCCACAGTTTTATTCTTTCTTGTTGGTTTGCTGCTTTAAGTTTTGCTTTGGCTGTGTTCTTTCTTCTACTCACTTCGTTTATTGTTTGCCAGGCTATTCTAGATTGTCTATCTTCCACCGAGTCTCTAATCGTATCTATCTGATTTTGAATGTATTCTGTCCGTTCCTTTATATATATGCCTGCTAATTGATATTGTGCCGTTTTTAGTTTTAAGGCATTTGTGTTTGTTGGGTTTTTTCGATAGTTTTTGGAGGCTGTTTTCACTAGTGCACGTTTTTCTCTCACCGCTAAAGTTTCCCATGGGACTCTATATTTAGTTTTGAGTTCTGTTGGAAGGCATTTCGCTGCTGCCTCGAGGTGTGCATTGACGAAATTTTTATATTCGTCGTTTGGTGTACTTTTTCCCGTCTTTTCTTGTAGTGTTTCGAATCTGTTTCTTAATTCTAATACGTATTTATCTCTTATATCTCTGTTATTCAATAGGGCCCAGTCATAGTGTTTGGTGGCCGCTGTTCGTTTGGCGTTTTTTCGTAGGCTTAACCGTATTTTCGCCGTGACTATTCGGTGATCGGTGGACACACCCTCAAAAGAGGAGTATGCCTCGCAATTCATTGTACTATTTTTCCATTTCTTGTTTATAAGGACGTCGTCAATCTGAGCTTTGGTATTGTTTGCGTAAGTGTATGTCCATAGTTTGCCCTCCCTTTTTTGGTAGTTTGTATTGAGGCATGCTAATCTATTTTCTATCATGAAATCTGTTAGATGTTGCCCATTCCTATTTGACGTGTTGTGGAGGCTGTATTTGTTGTTTCCGTTTTTCCCGATTTGGGCATTCATGTCTCCGCCAATGACTAACATGTTGTATTTCGTGATGCTACGCACTAATGAGGATAGCTCATCGTAGAAGGTGACTAGTTCAGTTTCTTCACTAACATTGGTAGGGCTGTAGCAGGAGATGATTGTTGCTCTGGGGTTGCCGTTAAAAGTAGCTGCCATCATTCGAGGTTGTATTTTCTCAATGCTATTTAGCGTTTTTAATGCTCTAGGTCCTATAAGTAATCCTACTCCTCCTACTGCGGCGTTGACAGAGTTTTTCCATGCGGATACAGTGACGAGCGACCATCCATTGCCAGTTTCGTGATATTTGATATCTTCGGTGTGCGTGTATCTGTGTTCTTTTATGCGTATTATGTCAATCTTATGTTCTTCGGCCGATGCGATTAGCTCTGGTAGTTGTCCTATTCTATTTAAGGTTCTTACGTTAAATGTGGCTATTTGTAGTGTTTGCTTGCATTTTAGTAGTTTTGATTGTTTGAGCTCTCTAGCTGATTTTTCGAACACTGATTATCTATATATATATATATAAATAATAAGTAAATGAATATATATAATATATATGAATATAATATAATATAATATAATATAATATATATGAATATAATATAAATATATAAGTAAATGAATATATATATATATATATATATATATATATTCATTTACCCTGCAAAAGTTATCTCCTCTATGTATATACATATAAACACGCACAAAAGCGAATATGTTAAAAATTTAATGCAAAAGTCCACTCCGAATCAAAAAATCATTTCAGTATTCAATACAAGAAAATATATAATGTATTGCTGTAGCCTTTTGTGTAGTGAGCACAATAATGATTTTACGAATTAAAGATGCTTTTAGCGTTAAATTCTAACCCTAATTTGAGCTCTTATTTTATTTGAGCACACTTAACTACCGATAAATCCCAATAGTATTACTTATGCAAGAAAACATTCACGAATATTCTGTGAAAACAGTTCAATTCCGACAAATAGGAGATTAGAATAAAATTCATCTGAAAATTGGAAAAGTTATTGAAAATAATGAGCCGAACATAGGATATACACTCCCTCACGGGAGTTGAACACTCTGCCAAAGAAATTAACGGCTGCCTCTTGTATAATGCAAAGCTGTTCGAATGAATTGAGCCCTCTGGTATCTGGTAAGGCAAAATTGTAAACAAACGAAAGCTAATTCGTGAGCTGCCGTTGTTTGCTTGATGGCTGAAGGGTACGATACTAAGTCTAACGTAAAATTAGGCGGGTTTCGATCCCAGCTTCAAGCGTCCCCCGTGTCTAGCCTCACTGAAGAGTTGTGATACAACAAAACAATCTATCTGTAGATGACAACACATATATGTTATTCGAAACCAGATCAACCGATGATGGGAAGATTCTATTTTAGGATTAACTTTTTCCAATATACATGTAATTTAAAATCCAATAGAGAACTTTATGTAAAATAATAAATCAAAATGCAGGGCAAATAATTCTGTACTAAAAAAAAAACATTTACAAATCACTCATAGTTGTTTATGATGATATTTATTTCTTCAGATACCTCATAAATACATGAAACCATTCGTAATTGGAAAAGTTTTCTTGCGTTATTGATTTTAAAGAAAGGTTAATTATCCATTTAATGAGAGTTGATTTCGGCTCATGTGTTTTGACCTACACTCGACAAACTTCCGTTCATATTTAAATCTTTTATGCATAATCATATAAACGCGCACATTAAAATAAATAAAAGGCCCAAAGAACATCTAGAAGACCCTTGTATTGCTTCGATCATTAACATCTTTGGTCGATGAGGTCTTGCTGTGAAAATACGAAGGTCATTTCCAACCATATTTAATAAAAATCATAGGACAGAAAAATAGTCACAGATTTTAAATTTTGAGCAAATTTCATTTTTTGTGTGAAATGAAAAGACAAAAAAAACAAAAAGCAAGCAGGCAAGAAACAAAAAAAAAAAAAAAAAATAAATAACTTTAAACGATCGCGACATCATGAATTAAGATCAAATATATGTGAAGCGGTCAAAATATGAGTCA
>OY757905.1:56880864-56938364 GCA_963585895.1 Sepioteuthis lessoniana | reverse complement strand
TATCGCAATTTATAAGATTGGGGTCGGCTCAAAATTAGGTTTTGCAAAGTTGTTGATTTATATGTAATTCTAATTAGTTCAAAATGTATTCTTAACAATCTAGGAGGGAAAATATTTCTTAAATTATTTTGAGTTTTGATCCTTCAAATTTTTCCGGCAAGTCAAATATTCTCGTCTGCGTATCTGAAAGGAATTTTGAAATTAGCGCATACTCGCTGATTGGTCAATCAATGCAAAAATACGGTTACAAAAATTACAGGTTCTCGAGCCTATTTTTTGCACAAGAATTAACACTTTATTCTAGTTTGGAAATCCGTTGATTTCCTATTAGTATATATATATATATATATATATGTATGAAGGTAACAGAAAAACATAATCCAAATAGATGAATTTATTATGATGTAAAGTCGACGCTAACGTTTCGGTTTCAGTAACCATCATCAGGACTTGGATATCAGAATATCTTCACATAGCAATGGATGCTTGCTGAGATGACAGGAGCATCCATCGCTTTGTGAACTATTCTGATATCCAAGTCCTGATGATGGTTACTGAAACCGAAACGTTAGCGTCGACTTTACATCATAATAAATTCACCTATTTGGATGATATGTTTCTGCTACCTTCATACTGTCGGAGTCTGATCCATATTTACTTTCATATATATATATATATATATATATATATGACTGTTATAACTTCTTTCAATGCTCAATTTCTCATACTTGACCTTTTGCCGTACTGAACTAAACTTGAATATTTATAGAATTTCTTATTCCTTATACGGCTTGGTATGAATCTTTTGAGGGGGGCCTGCTTAACCCAGACCTGGAACATCGTCACTTAATAAACATCATTGAAAATTTATGCACATGGTGAATATTAAAGAACAATTTGGTTAAAGTGACAGGTTTATTCATTTTGTTCTAATGTGATTTTGATTATTAAGCTTTATGCAAATATCTAGACGTACCAGGTATTAGTATAAGGCGTCTATGATTTTACTTTGACCGTCGTGAAATGTTTTTGTTTATAGACATATGCTTAATTCATGCAATTCCATGAATTATTCGGTCCAATATGATCCTCATTGTTGTTTTAGTTTCGGCCAATTCGCTTTTCACACATCTTCTCGCGCATGTAGACATTTCAAAAGAGTTTTCAACTGAGTTAGTTAAAAAAAGAAATGAATAAGTTCTTTTTTAAAATTTCGTCGCTCATAAATCCATTGTTATCATCATCATCATCATCATGGCACGCCGACAGCACGGATTCCTTTGACTCACCCTCTCTCTCTCTCTCTCTCTCTCTCTCTCTCTCTCTCTCCACCCGTCTAACTCGGCCATCGTTTTTTGCAAGTCTTCTCGACGGCAACCAGTGTCCTCAAAGACCTGGTGAATGTATATTTTTGCTGGTTGCCCAAAACTAGTATGTACATGTGTAGCAGTCTATAGAAGTTCATCGCTTTTAATTTCGTTCTTATTACTCCAAAAGTGCTTAGCATATCTTGAAGGCTTGTGAAACGGCAGATAAGTGGCTGTACAGCAGCTGCTTTGTAAGGTACTGCTTCCAGGATTTGTTCAAAACAGCCCACGGCATTCTTGTGTATTTTCCCTCAAGATTTTTCTCCAAGCGTTTCTTTCGAGTCTAAGAGGTGCAACCATTCAGTAGTATTGACACGACTAGAGTTTGAAAGAATTTCCGTTTTATTTTGTTAGAGAGATAAGTTTTCCATGTGATCGATAACCCTTAATAGCCGTCCACGTTTTACTTATGCGTAACATCGCTTTCACTTGATGAGATATTTCTACCGAACGGATATTCGAATTTCAGAAGCTTGCCATTAAAGATGGAGATGGCAACATTTTGATTAAAAGTATTTTATCTGAATTCACGTGAAGACCAATGCTTCTTGCTGCCTATTAGCTGAAACATTGTGAATGATTTATGGAATTAGGCATAAGTTTCCTTTAAAATGATTCAATAAGCCTGACGAAAGTTGAGAAGACAGAGTATGCCCTGAACGAGGAAGAACAGCCAAGTCAAACTCCATAGTCATTCGCTTCATTTACAACAAGAGGACTGCTGTTTACAACAAAATAAAAAATGGACTACATTATCAAGACAAAACACTTTCCAGGTCTAATTAGCTATTCAAATGTACCAGTTGCTCCTTGTATTTTTCAGATTCTAAAAATATCATATATATATATATATATATATATATATATTTTATCATGCTATATTTATAAATAAGGAATATTGAATATCGGTGATTGGGTATGTATAGATATGTTAGATCATAGATTATTATACATATAGATCTCGATCTCTCTCTGTTTCTTTCTCTCTCCCTATATATATATATATATACACAAATCTATATATACGTACATATATCTATATATACCTATATATATATATCTATATATACATATATATATATATATATATATATATATATATATATATATATATAAGTTTGAACAGCGGAGACAGAGTCAACAGTGTTTAGTTACTTTAAGTTTCTAGCATATGCATTCAGCAGCATTCATCTAGCCACACACACACACACACACACACACACACACACACACACACACACACACACACATATCTATGGCTACGTCTCTCTTAGTATATATATGATCTTAGTTAAAAGCGTAAGACAGAAAATGTCATTCTAAAGAAAGAAAAATAAGCTGAAAAGTGGTTCCTTATTTTCGGTAGTGCAACTTTAAGAGATGTGTGAAATGTCTGGCAAGTCACGAAAAACGCAGGGTAACTTGACAGATTAACAAAACTATGAATCTTTCTGAAATCCCCAGAACCTTAGCGTAACACTTCCAATATATATATATATATATATATATATATATATATATATATTGATTAGTGGACTCAGTAAATACTTATGCAAACGATTTTTGGACTACTCACAATTATTCATGTTAAAATCTATTGCAATGACGAAGGCTACTGAATGCAGCCATCGAAACGTGGGGGATGAACTGACAGAAGGTGTTAGAATGACTTCGAAACTGATGGCAATAACTGAGCACTGGGTATCAGGTTGTGAGAAAACCGAAGAACAAAGTAATTTAAACGTAGCGATCGACCGAACAATGGTGAGAATACCTATAAGAATGATTTATGGACTAATGAGAATACTTAGTCTCAGAACTTTAAATTGTGAAGAAGGTCAGAATATGCAGTCGTCTAGTTTTAGTGATGTGAATACTCAACAAAATGTCTCAGGGATATTTCAGATCTAGGAAGGACGATTTGCATCCTTTTCCAAAAAATATTTTAACTGGAGATGAAGCAATTATGTCAAGTACAGCTTAGATTTTAAAATAATTATTTTGCATATTTAAATTCAATATCTTTTATTCTTATTTTGTTGAACTTATATTGTTTCATTATTATTTTAAGCATTGTGAGTTTTTTACATTAACTTTATCTGGTGGTCTTTCTCTGGACACTGAGTAACAGCAAGATTATTATTATTATTATTATTATTATTATTATTATTATTATTTTTAGTATTGTTACTCCTTTTCGAGTTTTTCACACCAGCGTTAGCTGATGGTCTTTCACTGGAGGTTGAGTGAGAGCGAGTCATCGCAAGTCTCCAGGACTCTTCTCAGTATTCTGGCCGATTTCAATAATGCACTCGTACTCTTATTTCCAAGTCTTTCAGTTTCTTTATTAATCCTTCGGTGACTGTACCAAGAGCACCAACTACAGATGGTATAACTGTCATTTTCATGTTCTGCAGTCTTTTCAATTCCCTTGCAAGGTCAAGGTACTTATCCTTCTTTTTGCTTTCTTTCAATTTTACTCTGTGGTCAGCCGGGACGGCAAAATTCAAAATTTGCAAGTTCTCTTTTTTGTTGATTATTATTATTATTATTATTATTATTATTATTATTATAGTTGTAGTAACATTAATAGTAGTAGTCACTGGAATCTGAGTGACAATTGATCTCTTCATGTTGCCCGGATTTTTCAAAGTATTCCATCTGCTCTTAACAATGCTGTGGTCTAGATGGTCTCGATTCTTCCCGTGATCTTCAATTACCTTAGTATTTTTTCCATGTTTTTTGGACCGTTCCAAGTACATTGATTACAAGGGCTATTACCATCACCTTCGTGCTCAACAGCCTTTTCAGATATCTGGCTAGATCCAAGTATTTGTCTATATTTTCGTTATTATTTTATAATCACCCTGTGGATCGTTGGAACAGCTAGATCTACTTGAAATAAATTATTTTCTTCTTGTTAATTAACACTAGGCCTGGTCTTCTGACCGGGATTGGGTGATCCGTTTGAATCTCGGAATCCCATAGAATCATACGCGTCTCATTTGCAAGGGCATATTTTGGTTGGTGCATATATCAATTGTCAGCATGGTCAAATTTTAATCTCTTGTACGATTACTGTCAGGTCGCTTTTCCCACCCAGTCATGCCTTGTCTTATATTCCTTTTATACCAGTTTGCTGCATTCGATTATTGCGTGACTGTTTCACCTCTGTAACCAAATAACCAGCATTTGCCACCCTTCTGCGTATTATTATTATTATTATTATTGTTGTTGTTGTTGTTGTTGCTTTTGTTGTTGTTGTTATTGTTGCTTCTGTTGTTGTTGTTGTTGTTACTGATGGATTTAATTTGGTGACTTTCAGATCCACGTGATGTCACAGGATTACAGCAGGGATCCTGCATTCAGTATAGAAGACAATAACATCTTTGACATAACGGAACGTACAGGAATCATGTACGTGAAGGATGACCGTGCATTGCGCACCTTTAAAAAGGACCACATCACATTGCAAGTAAATGTGTCAGATAGAAGCAGTAATTCACTTAAATTTATTCAACAGGTTGTCATTACTCTTAACGATGGACCTTCAATTTCGGGAGGTTGTGGTAAGAAACATCTTTCTTTGCTTTTTGATTGCTAAATTTGTAGGTATTATTTCGCATATTTGTTATTAGAATTGTAGGTATTTTATTATTTATAATTTTTTTGTATTTTACTTTAATTAATTATCTGAATTTTTTAGATGACACTTGATAATTTTTATCATTAAGGGACACATAGCGTAACGGTTATAGGCATTTGTTCCCTGAGCTTCTGAGGAGACAATCATCTAGTGGCTGCAGGTTCAATCATGACTACAGGCGAGTAACAATACCGGAATACTTAACACTTGTACCCGGTTATAGCTAACAGAATCAGAACAGGCGACCCCCATGGATTCAATTAAGGACGTAGTTCGAAGTTCCATGTAGGTTCCCGAGTTCGACAGACACCTGAAGAAGGCCGGAAGACATATCGGCCAAAACGTTGTAGAAATTTACTTTAATTCTTTGTATTTTATGGCATGAATTAAACCCATGTAAATTGGTATAGTTTAATATATATCTCTGTCTCTGTCTCACTGTCTCTCTCTCTATATATATATAGATATGTAAATAAAAAAAATTTAACGAATTGATATCTGGAAAAAAATTCAACAAAAATAGAAAAGACTAAAATTTTCGTACTGCTTGAAAATGAAAATGAAAATTACAAATCAAAGTTAAAGTGAAGCGATCCTGGGAAAGGAGTAGCGCCCTCCCCCACGTCTCGGTATAGTAGCTAATGAAAAGGGAGCCTTTGGGTCACCCTTGACTACAATCAGCCATCTAACTGAACTTAAATATCTATATCTATATCTATACATATATATATAATTATAACCAACAGAAAACGGCTGATCATAGCCAGGATTGCTTTAGCTTGGCGAATAAAGCAGTTTTCAGATCAATTTTCAACTGTTTGATAATTCTGTAGGATTATCAGTCTCACTGAAAGTAATTTTTTAATCCCACGAAATGCTAATAATATTCTTTTATTCATTACTTAATAGAAGCATTAATGTAATCATGAACTGAAGGGGTGCCTATATATTCTAGTACATTATTAAGATTTACATATGCACACACACACACACACACACATGCATATATATATATATATATATATATATATATATATATATATATATGCGTGTGTGTGTGTGTATATCATCACCATCATCTTTGAATTGTGCCGATAGTAACTTTTCCACAATCCTTCCCATCATCCATCGCTCCTGGCAAGTCCTCTAGACTGCATCCAGTGTCCACACACAGCTGATGTATGTAGGTCGTTGCTGGCCAAAACCCTTTTGTCTACATGTGTTAGAATTCGTCTATCACAGCAAAGAATGACGAGATTTTCAAAGCAATGCACTTAAAATGTTCTAACCTGGAGAATAAAGTAATTTACAACTTCATTGAAATTGAATTAGCGTAAATGGTTAGACTGTCCGGCAGGCCGGGTTTCAATCCCAGGTCGATTCACACCAAAGACTTAAAAATGGCTTGGTTTCTTTTGTTTCACCATATTCACTGTTGTTTTTTAGGAAATAATGTTAACGTGATGATTGAATATTTATCTGAAGGCATCAAGCTTAGTAATAGTTATATCAATAAGAAATAGTTACCCAAAGGCACCAAACATAGGAATAATTACGTGAAGGAGAAACAGTTATATTAACAAGAAATAGTTACCTAAAGGCGTCAAGCAGAGGAATTGTTACTTGAAGTATATAGTAGTAGTAGTAGTAGTAGTAAAGTTGAGGACGAAGCTTTCCTTTTCAATAGCAACTACACGGAAGTGTATGGGAGGGCGCCATATTGCTCAACTTCACCCTTGATCCTTACCTTATAATGCTGAGTGTTAAGCAAGGCAGAATCAAGTACCATTTTTGTCTTTGGTATGACTTGACCTGGAATTGAAACCCGGTCTTGCGTACCATTGGCGAATACTCTGATCATTAGGCCAACCCCTGAATACATCAAACAAGGATAATTAACTTAAGGAGTAGTTATCAGAATGAGAAACATAGGAAGATTTTACTGAAAGATAAATAGTTACCTGCACGAGAAATAGTTAGCTAAAGGAGTAATAGTTTCCTGAAAACATCAGGCATGGGAATGTTTTACTGTAAGAGAAATAGTTACCTGCGTGAGAAATAGTTACCTGTGTGAGAATTTGTTACCGGTACAAAAAAGTGACCAAAAGGAGGAATAGTTACCTGAAAGTATCAAGCATAGGAATATTTTATTGTAAAGGAAATAGTTACCTGTGTGAGAAATAGTTACTTGCGCGAAAAATTGATAACTAAAGGCGGAATAGTTACCTGAAGGTATCAAGCATAGGAAAGTTCTACTGAAAGAGAAATAGTTATCTACATGAGAAATATTTACCTGCTCAAAAAATAGTTATCTAAAGGAGGGATTGCTACCTGAAGAAATCAAGCATAGGAAGATTTTACTGAAAGAGAAATAGTTACCTGCACGATAAATAGTTACCTAAAGGAGTAATAGTTGCCTAAATGAGGAATTTTTACCCGAAGGCATCAAGCATAGAAAGATTTTGCTAAAAGGGAAATAGTTACCTGCATAGGAAATAGTTACCTGCACGAGAAATAGTTACCTAAAAAATAAAGTTACCTAAAGGCATCATGGTTTGGAACAAAACAGATATAATTACCAAAATGTTTACCTGAAAAAAGATGGAATCAAGGATACGAATAATCATATGAGAGATTTATAGTTACCTGAATGAGAAAAAGTTACAAGAATATATCAAGGATAGCTGTTGTTACCCTAGTAAAAAAAATGGTTGCCAGATGAAGTAGCTACCGGAAAGATAAATTGTTTCTTGAAGACATCAAGCCTTGAATTAACTGAATGAGAAATAGTTGTCTGAACGCATCAAACATACGGACAATTAACTGAGTGAGAAATTATTCGCTGAAGGTTACAAACATAGGAATAATTACTTAAGAGAGAAATAGTTACCTGTTTGCATCAGAGATTACATAAATGAGAAATTGTTACCCTTAGACATCAAGGATGAAAATAGTTACCAGGAAACATCAAGGATTGAAATAGTTACTCGAAACATAAAAAGTTGTCTAAAGGCGAAGTAGTAACCCGAAAAAGTAAAAAGATACCTGAATGCATAAATTGTATAGATAGCTTTCTGGAGAAGAAATAGTTACTTGAAGGTGAAATTGTTATCTGAAGACATTAGCATAGGAATAATTACTTGAAGACATCAACTTTGGTATATTTACATGAAGAAATAATAGGAACCTGAAGACACCAGACATGTTGCCAATAGTCAACTGGGTGAGAGATATTTATCCTAATGAATAATAGTTACCTGAAGGCATCAAGTTTAGGAATAGTTGCCTGAAGAATGAACCATTACCTGAAATTAATTACTTGATTTAACTATTTAACGATTAACTATTTACTTAATTTAACTATTTAACTATCATGGAAATAGTTACTTGAATGAATGGTAGTTAATTTAAGTTGTTAAATTGAACTACTTGAATTAACTACTGCTCCTTCAGGTAAGTAATCCTATACTTGAGTGTCAGAATAGTTACGTGGAAGTGAAGTTGTTACCTGAATGAATCAATGGTTCAAGTAGTTGCCGGAAAGCATCAAATATAGAAATAGTTTCCTGAAACTATATAACTCCTAGCAAAAATATCACTTCGGCATCAAATACCCCAAAAGGGGTGGAAATTCCGTGAAACCAACCAACCAACTAACTTATCAAGTCATTTTAAATTGCGTTTTAATTTCTTCATCTCCATCAAGTTATTGTAAGTGTCATTTTCTGATCTTGCAAAATACTAATTTTAATCACCAGTCACTAATACATCCGAAAAGAACGAGTTGTTTTAAAGAAAGTGAAAAAAATGCAAGACATTCACTCTTAAATTACTGCTGGCTTTGGACCAATTGTGAGAACTCATTTTTCCAGTTTATGCACTTTTGCTTGTTATATTGTCATAAAATTGTATTGTTTTTCACTTCCCAAATTTTACGAGTAACTTTAGTGGTTTTGAGGTTTTTGGTTGGTTTCATAGAATGCCTGAAAAATGCAATACTCTCAATACTTGAACTTATTATAAAATATCATTATAATACCTGAAGGAAAAGGTTCAGCTGCATATTATTGATACGATATACAAAAATAATATTAGTAATATAGTGTAGTCATTGTTTTTACATGTGCACATAAAATAAACTTTAAAATGAAAGTTCATATTGATAAAAATGCTTTTGATACACCCTAATATGGTTAGACTATGAATATTTTATGTAATAAATAGAATATTATCATATGGAACTATTTTTGCTTTTTTTCTTTAGATGGGATGTGTTCGAAATATGAAACAGAATTGGAATGCATCACTCACTGCGGTGTTGGGGCACCAACCGGAAGATGCCTGTGGAAACGCGGGAAATATAACGAAATGTCGGGAAACTACAGCACGTGTCGACCAAACAAAGTCACGTGCCCAGACAAAAAGTGCGATGAACTAGAAATCAAACACCCGGAGACGTGTCCTCAAGATTGTACTAGTAAGATTTTTCTTTTTCTTTTTTTTTTTATAAGACAGTCTGATATTCATTGGGTCACCTTTTGAGGGAAAAAGGAAATTACCTTCTCGTATCAGTATCTAGAATTTTACTGCATAGTACTTTTATTGTTTTGATTTGAAGCCTGAATAACAGCTCAATCTATTTTAACGATATTTCAAGCCATCTAGGGTTATTTTAAGCTGTGGAGCTAACGAATTGCATTCATATTCATATTTTTCGTATAGTTATGTAGTTGTTTCTTAAGTTCTTTTCTACACAGTTATGATATCCAGTATTCCTATTTGTGAAAATAATTTTCACACAATATTATTATTTCAAATAACGAATAATGATAATCCTTAGGAAACAATTATAGCTTCTAGTAAACATTCTTAATACAAATAATTTACAATTATATGGTTATCAAGTATTCCTATTTAACATTAATAATTTTGATATAGATCTAATTAACCAAGTGATGAGTTCATAACAGGTATTACTACTCCGTGTATAGTGGACCTGGAAGTAATGTCAATGAAAGGGCACTTCACACTCTTTAGATCTCTAAAACTAGAGTTCACCTCCCCAGATGCAATTTAGTTAATTACCCAGGACATTTATTTTTGGAGGGTTTCTTACCCCATTTTCAGGGGATACAGCCAGCGTATTTTAAGCTCAGTTAAAAGGGTTTCTAAGGGGGGTTCCCCGAGGCGTAGTAGCTAACGGGTTGGACTGTGACATTATAGTAAGTGAGTTGGTTCACTTTCAAACTAATACCCAGGAGAAATATATAAACCCCTTTTATCTCCCCGGCAATGGTTTAGATAATATCACTACTGTTCTTCTACAATAATAACTTTGGCATTAAATAACCAGCAAAGGTCAATATGCCATTAAACAAAGAATCCAAATCCGAAAACGATAGTTTCGATGAAGAATTTGGTAATAAATAATACCTAATGATATCAGTTTTGATCGTTCGTGTTCCTACATAAAATCTTGATATATTTGCTTTATGAGAAAACTATTTGACCCATAGATGTGGCACTCACAGGTAAATACCACAGCGGGTCTGAGTAGACTTGGTAATAAGGACAATAAATACGCACTCCATATTACCCAAATTTCTATATGCAGTTCAATGTAGCACTCAAGATACTCCGTTTTTTGGTGGAGAGTCTTAGTACAGTCAGGGTATTCTGAGTCCCGGTGAAAGAGCGGTTGACGCTAACAGATGAAAATAAATTTTGAAAAGGAAGCATGATGATTTTATCCTTTCTAACTCATCACTTTCATAGGATGAAATATCAATTTCTACTCAGGATGGAATAAAAGAGGCAATTCTTTTAACAGAAGAACTTTATTGATATGTAAGAAAACATGGATAAAGAAAGGGAACAAGAGCGAAGATAAAAAGTTTGTATTTCATTAAAAAAAAAACAACCCAAAAGCCCCCCAAAAAAACCTCTCCATTTTAACTACTTGGCAAGCAGTGTCCATTGGTTATATTTTCTTGTAATTGACTTAAACGGCATTATATGTGCACCAAGGACACGAGAGCATTGTTGCCCTGAAGCGAGTGTCCAAAGACGGACGAAACAAACGTCTTCCTCTAAAGGCATATCGAAAGCTTTTTCATCATTAAGCTGATTATTGGTATTTCAATGTACAATGATATGCAAACACACGAATGCACCCCTGCACACACACACACACACACACACACACACACACACACACACACACACACACACACGCATACAATTTTAATTCGTGTAAGATTCTGTTTGGTTTGGTCCACTTTATACATAAAAGCAGTTCTATTTCAAACAATTCAGTTTACCATAAGTACACTGTTTAAATGTTAAAAATAGTTCTATTTCAAAGAATTCATTTTAGTATTAGTACACAGTTTTGTTCTATTTAACCTATAGATAGGACCCTATCAAGTGCTACCACTCCGAGCCCGAATAGACTTGGGAGCGATGGCAATGAAGCGGTACTCTGCATTTCTCAAATCTTCAGCATTACTGAAGCCTCACTATCAGATTGTTTTGTGTCATACCCAGGACACTTGCTGGGGAAGTCTTACACCTCTGCAGAGAAACAGTTGGTGTATTCTGCAGCCCCAGCTGATTGGGCCAGATTCTGTTTGGTCCTTTGTACCTTATAGCTTACATTCAAGTGCTAGATTTGTGTCAGCTCAAATCAAAACCCGGACTGTGATGTCTTTCAGCTTTAGCCTGAACTAATGTATGCTAATATTCTTCGATATTTATAATGGTTATTCGAAACCTGTCGTTCATTAGACTTTGCTAATTACTGGGAGGATATTTTTATGCTTTTGATTCGTTTTCTATTAGATATCAACAAACGGGATAAGAGATCTTTCTGTCTTTCTTCCAATGTTTAATTAAGGGACACGTCAAATAATTCATACTTCCTCCCCATCCAGCTCATCATTTGAGATTTGGGTGAGTTAAAATACGTGCTACTTGACTTCGAAAAAAAAAAGAAGAAAAATGCCAAAATCTTTAAATATTGTCTAATGGCGTTTTTCCTAATTATTTTCTGATCCGTGGATTTTTGAACCGGGAATAAATGTTAGCTTCCGTATTTATTGAGTTCTTTGTACCCGATTCAATCCTTAAAATGCATATTAGTTCGTATAACTCACATATATTTTATAAGGGTATTTTTTTAGCTGTGTAACTCCTCTAGTTACTGTTGCCATGAACTTATTAATCACCACTCCTAACTTACTGTTATTAGTTCTATTCATTATAGTTTTATCAGACTCTCGTAGGGGGTATCACTTAATATACTGTTGTGTGGGGCATGATGGGAAGGATAATCTAGTTTGTGGGACATTTTCAGAAGGGTGGTTTAGTTTATACAGCGCAGCTAACCACGTGGGTGTAGGATATTCGGTGATTTTTTTTTAGTTTATTTCCTCGAATTTGTTTTGTTTTTTATCTTATTTTTTAATGTTAATTTTTACCATCATTTTTCTCTCTGCGGCTTTTTTAAAACCCTCTCAAGCTGATCTTTTTCGTCATTTAGTTTGATTAGTTTTTGGAATCGTTACTTTTCAGGTAGCTTTGCCAGAATTGGTCTTTATGCCTACATTTCGATACCCACTACTCGGGAGCCTTTTGGGATGATGATCGAAAAACTAGCAGCCACCAAGTGCCGTTGACTCTGTGTCTAGCTATTTAAACTTAGATCTACTTATGCTTAATCACCGATATTCAGCTCTCATTGAATCTAAATTTTGGAGATGGGACATTTTGATTATTATTTTCTACACATTGCAAACCGCAATATTCATCATGGTTACTCTCATTACAATTACGGAGTAAGAGGTAAAAGTGGTAAATGCAAAATATCCCCTGGGCATGGAAGGCAGATGGGAACTGTTTACCCTTGAAATTCAAATAAAGGGTTAAATTCTGAATCCCTTGAAGGTTACAGACTTAGACAAAAAGCGAATAAAGCAGGCCGAAGAATATAGCGACTGAAACGTTTTGAAAACTATTTATAGATATAGAAAACCATGTAACTATATTATACATGTATTTACTCCTCTGCAAGAGCAGGATGCGACACAAGGTCAATTCTTTAGCGGAATTTAAAAGGTTTTAAATTCAGTTTTTCTTCTTTTATACCGGTCTATACCAAAGTAAGTCAACTTTTCCCTATTATTTACCCATAACTATATGCCTAGTGGGGAAAGTGTTCGGCAATGGCCGGGTAGATCGGGGTTCAATCCCAGGTCGAGTCATACCAAAGACTCAAAAATAGTATTTGATACCGCCTTGCTTAACACTCAGCATTATAAGGTACAGATCAAGGGTGAAGTGGAACAATCCAGAGAAAAGAGTAGAGTTCTCGCCTACACCTCGGTGTAGAAGCGAATGAAAAGGGAGCCTTTGAGTCACCCTCGACTACAGTCACTAACTTTACTTATATATATATATATATATATATATATATATATATATATATGTATATAGTTATGGGTAAATGGTAAGGAAAATTGGACTATATATATATATATATATGTGTGTGTGTGTGTGTGTGTGTGTGTGTAAATTTTTTGTGATTTTTATTGCAATAAAAATTCGTGTTATTGATTTTGACTATTCTTTGCAGCCCAAATTATTAATAGTGGACTTTTGAGGAATGAAAGAGGAATTCTACTAGCCGTTGGCGTTTGTACTTGCGATGCCAAGATAATGTGTCACTGTTTTCATCCTCCAATTAAACCAGAAGAGAAGTATGAGAAATCTACAGATGTAATCGTAAAATCGACTTCCAGACCCGTGGATGCCGTGTCGAATGGTAAGCGGTTTATTTTCTTTATTTAAGACAATAAATTTTTCACAAGAAATAAAATCTACATTCGAATAGTCTAAAAAGGAATTTTCCTGAAAGTGATCTCTCTTTGTATCTCTCTGTCTCTTTCTCTCTCTTTCTACACACACACACACACACACATATATACATATCATCATCATCATGTCGCGCTGGTAGCACAGATATCCCCGACCCTCTCTCGCCACTCCTTCCTATCGTTCATCGCTCTAGGCAGGTCCTCAGGACAACATCCCGTATCCTCACACAGCTGCTGAATGTATGTTCGTGCTGGTCGTCCTGCTTTTGCACGGCCATGTGTGAGGGTCCATAAGAGTACATCTCTTATAAGTTCGTCCTGCTTCTCCAGCAGTGTCCTGCATGTCTGGTTCGTCTAACTTGAATAGTTTTCGTGATAGGAGGCAGGTGGCCATACAGTTGGTGTCTTGTGGGGTGTTGTCGCCAGGACTTGTTCAAGATTGCACGCAGCATTCTTGTGTAATTGCCGTCTAGCTTCTTCTCCAGCCGTTGTTAGCGTCCATGTAGTGCACCCGTATAGCAGTATCGATGTGACTGCTGCCTGGAAGAAACTGCGTTTCATTTTATCGATTAGGTCTGATTTCCATATAATCGATAGCCTATTGATAGCTGTCCATGCTTTCGCCAACCTCGTTTTGATGTCCTTTTCGGTTGATTCGATGCTGCTTCCTAGGTATGTGAATTTGTCTACTAGTTTAAGAGGGGTTCCGTCTAGAGTGGAGATGTCCCCCGTTTGATTATAGCACATATATTCCGTTGCTTATTCTATCGGGGGAAATTTTGAAGCTTTTGTCTTTTAATTGCCCTGTTATTTTCAGTGAATGGATAAATAAAAAAGTAAAACGCTAAACAATAAAGGGTGATGTGTAAAAGGTACTAGATACCAGATAAAAGGTAAAATGATACCATTTGCCTCTTAAACCATCTTTCATGAAGCTGAAGAGAGAATTGTCAGAAGTGAGACCCAACTTGTCAATAAATAATGTCCTCCTTCTGTATCACAATGCTCGACTATACCTAAGCATAAGGACAAGAGAGACAATCGCCTCATTCGGGTAGACAACTCTAGCGTATACTCACAAGATTTAGCGCCTTCAGACTGTCAATTCTTCGGTCCCATGAAAGAGGGTTTAGGAGGCAAACAATATGCCAGTGACGAAGAAATGATATCTGCTCTGAGGAAGAGGCTGAAAAGAAAGTCAACAGAATTTTACGAGGCAGGAATACATGCTCTTATTCAAACGTAGAACGTTGCTACTAAGAGAAGAGGTGACTATGTTGAGAAGTAGGAATGTGATCCACTGAGGATAGCTTCATTTTGATGTATGATACATGTTCCTGTGTTCGTAATTATTCCTCTACTAAAGAAAAATGCAATACCTTTTTTTTTACTCACCGTTGTATGTATGTATGTATGTATGTAGTGGGAAAAATAACTCCATATTTCCTATCTTTTCATATTAATTTGTTGAAAAAATTATTAAGAAATTAATTATAAGAATTTAGAAATATGGACTTACTTTTCAATCATCCTGTATATATATATATATATATATATATATATATATATATATATATATATCATATTTACCCAACCCCTCCGATCGGGCAGGATATGACACAAGGTCAATTTTTTTAAGCGGAGTTTAACAGGTTTGAATTCAGAGTTTTCCTTCTCCTAGACTAGTTGCCTCACCAAGGCTGAAGAACCCAGTCTGCCCTACTATTTACCCATAGCTGGAGGGAGAATTATTGGATTCATACCTTTCCCAAGGGTATTAGTGCTATGTGAAATGCAATCAGTCTCATCCAGGATTTGAACTCGTGTTACCGTGTCCAATTCCTACGACGATAACCATTACACCACGGACACCTCCATATGTGTGTGTGTGTGTGTTTGCATGCCCATGTCTTTGAATAGACTAATTTTCTCCCCAGTGGAATACACTTATTATTTATATATATGCATCTATACACGCTCATTTAATTGAGTCTCTTGTATCTAGTAAATAATGTACAACCGTAAGCTTACACCTTTCCAACCCGCGCGTGAACACATACACACACGCAGACACACACACATACCCGAAAGCACACACGCACACACGCTACACATACACGCACACGTGTACAGATACAGACGAAACAAAACACTCTTACACGCTCGCAATTCTGAAATCTAAAATCCTAGATTTTTGACGCGCGCCAACAAAACTGGTTGTTTGTTTCCAACTTGACTAAACTGAAAAACGAACATATTCTGAATTACTTCCAGTGACATATACGGGACTCACACAGTCGTCACTCGACCCTTTCATTCCAGCTATTATACAGAAGAACGACTCGGATATCTGTGACCGGGTCTGCGAGTCGGCTATGGCCACGGTATTTGGCTGCTTGGCGATGATCTGCGTGAGCAGTTTCGTGATTTGGTGGGTGGTGAAGAGGAGGCGACTACGATCGGACACGCTGAAACACGTGGGTAGTGTTGTGTCTGTATCGGCAGCCCCCTCCGACTACGTCAGCGACCAGGAGAGACAATTGCAGCAACAACAGAATCTCACCTATTGTGCGTCGAAAGGACCAAGAAATGAAACATTCGCTCTCAGTTCTGACGTGAGTAAAAAGAAAAAAAAAAAGTTTTTTTTTTATTTGCTTAATATACGATTTCTCTTTTTTAAAAATTTATAATCAAGGGTTTGTGAATGATATATACAAGTATGCTTAGTTGAGGTCTACCAGTTAGGAAACTGATCTTGTTGATAATTATGACCAAGTCATGAGTTTGTTTCTCACTGAGTGCTTCATTCTTGAGAGCCAGTCCTAAGATTGGTCTAAGTTTTAAAGATAATTGCTTTATTTTGCATAACAACAACGTCTACTCGCATACACGTCTAATTCTTGAAGATCTAACTTTTAGTCAAAATGTTCAAACATACTGAACTTGGAACAACACTTACCTTCAAAAATGAATTCTATAAATTAATGATTTTGTGACTATAAATCGTTAGCCGACCTATACTATAAATCGACTTATACACGAGTGTGTACAATATTCAAATACTGTGGGAAGAACAAGACAACCCTTAATTTCTAAAATTAATTCAATAAACTAATGATTTCTTGAACAATAGTCAATGATCGACCTATTCATGAGATCGACTGATATACGAGTGTTTACAATACTCAAATACAATGCGAATAATTAGAAGCAACCCTTGGCTTGAAAAATTAATACTATTAATTTTTGAATTAGTATCAATAAACTCAGTGTCGACATATTCACGATATCGACTTATACATGAGTGTCTATATTTTTTAAACAGTGAGAACTAAGAATAACGGTAGACTTCAAAAGTTAATTCCCTAAATTAATAGTTTTGTAACCATAATTCAAGAGTCGACAGGTTTATTATAAGTGAGAGGTAGAGTTGCACTTTTCTAATTCCTATAATCCGGACCTTAGTACTATCTAATAGAGGTAGAGTTGCACTTTTCTAATTCCTATAATCCGGACCTTAGTACTATCTAATAGAGGTAGAGTTGCACTTTTCTAATTCCTATAATCCGGACCTTAGTACTATCTAATAGAGGTAGAGTTGCACTTTTCTAATTCCTATAATCCGGACCCTAGTACTATCTAATAGAGGTAGAGTTGCACTTTTCTAATTCCTATAATCCGGACCCTAGTACTATCTAATAGAGGTAGAGTTGCACTTTTCTAATTTTTATAATCCGGACCCTAGTACTATCTAATAGAGGTAGAGTTGCACTTTTCTAATTCCTATAATCCGGACCTTAGTACTATCTAATAGAGGTAGAGTTGCACTTTTCTAATTTTTATAATCCGGACCCTAGTACTATCTAATAGAGGTAGAGTTGCACTTTTCTAATTTTTATAATCCGGACCCCAGTACTATGTAATAGAGGTAGAGTTGCACTTTTCTAATTCCTATAATCCGGACCTTAGTACTATCTAATAGAGGTAGAGTTGCACTTTTCTAATTTTTATAATCCGGACCCTAGTACTATCTAATAGAGGTAGAGTTGCACTTTTCTAATTCCTATAATCCGGACCCTAGTACTATCTAATAGAGGTAGAGTTGCACTTTTCTAATTTTTATAATCCGGACCCTAGTACTATCTAATAGAGGTAGAGTTGCACTTTTCTAATTCCTATAATCCGGACCTTAGTACTATCTAATAGAGGTAGAGTTGCACTTTTCTAATTCCTATAATCCGGACCTTAGTACTATCTAATAGAGGTAGAGTTGCACTTTTCTAATTTTTATAATCCGGACCCTAGTACTATCTAATAGAGGTAGAGTTGCACTTTTCTAATTCCTATAATCCGGACCTTAGTACTATCTAATAGAGGTAGAGTTGCACTTTTCTAATTTTTATAATCCGGACCCTAGTACTATCTAATAGAGGTAGAGTTGCACTTTTCTAATTTTTATAATCCGGACCCTAGTACTATCTAATAGAGGTAGAGTTGCACTTTTCTAATTCCTATAATCCGGACCTTAGTACTATCTAATAGAGGTAGAGTTGCACTTTTCTAATTTTTATAATCCGGACCCTAGTACTATCTAATAGAGGTAGAGTTGCACTTTTCTAATTTTTATAATCCGGACCCTAGTACTATCTAATAGAGGTAGAGTTGCACTTTTCTAATTCCTATAATCCGGACCCTAGTACTATCTAATAGAGGTAGAGTTGCACTTTTCTAATTCCTATAATCCGGACCTTAGTACTATCTAATAGAGGTAGAGTTGCACTTTTCTAATTCCTATAATCCGGACCTTAGTACTATCTAATAGAGGTAGAGTTGCACTTTTCTAATTCCTATAATCCGGACCCTAGTACTATCTAATAGAGGTAGAGTTGCACTTTTCTAATTCCTATAATCCGGACCCTAGTACTATCTAATAGAGGTAGAGTTGCACTTTTCTAATTTTTATAATCCGGACCCTAGTACTATCTAATAGAGGTAGAGTTGCACTTTTCTAATTCCTATAATCCGGACCTTAGTACTATCTAATAGAGGTAGAGTTGCACTTTTCTAATTTTTATAATCCGGACCCTAGTACTATCTAATAGAGGTAGAGTTGCACTTTTCTAATTCCTATAATCCGGACCCTAATACTATCTAATAGTTATATGGTTTTTAATGGGTTATCACAACTATAGATTGGTCCAGTCGGCTGGGGCAGTAGAATACATCGACTGCATCTCTGCAGAGAGGTAAGACTCCTCCAATGAGTGGCCCAGTCGGCTGGGACTGTAGAATACACTGACTGCATCTCTGCGTAGAGGTAAATCCCCACCAACCAGTGTCCAGGATATGACACTAAACAATCAGATGGTAAGGGTTCAATAATGCTGGAGCTTTGGGGAATGTCGAGTACCCCTTCATTGCCATCGCTCCCAGGTCATCTCTGGGCCGGAGTGGTGGCACCTGGTAGGCTCCTATCTATAAATTTTAACTGCGTACTTACGTGAAACTGAAATTTTTGAAATAGAACTGTTTTTCATTTAACTGTGTGTAAACAAAATACTTATACTAAACTGATTTGTTAGAAACTTTTCTGAAAATGACTTAGTTTGACGTTAAATGACCCGAAAACGGGTTGCTACGTCGTAAAACCAACTAACTGACCAACCAAAGAACCAACTATAGATGTCTCAAGCATACCCTAATGAATAAGAACAGTAGCCTATTTCTTTAATCAGAATTTCTACTAGGCTATCTCGTTGTTGCGTAAGACTTAACACGCGCGTCTTGCAGATCAATTACTTTGGTGCAGTTCGGTCCTAATTAGGTACTGCATATTTTAGGGTGCTTTGAGCCAGAATCAATGACCTTTTTGTTAGTGATTTTGATTCTCCCTGGGTTTCACATGTTTCTAGCTTTGTAGAAAAGTAAATCTAGTAAGAGACTCCTATGGTTGGTTGGTTGGTTGTTTGGGTTTATGGCATATCAACATTTGTAGATTATTTAACGCCAAAAACATTTTATACAAATAAACAGTGCTATTTTAAACAATTCAGTTTGACATGAGTTTAAGAGATTACTACGGAGAAAATTAATTCGATCTGACTAAATGTCTTCTATAAGTCTTATTAATGTTTCGTCGCATTGGACTAGTAGGTTGAGTGTTCACCTTATGGTTCGGGAGACCAGGGTTCAATCCCAGGTCACGTCATACCGAAGACGTTAAAAATGGAACTTGATAACTTCTTGCTTAACACTCAACAATATAAGGTACGTATCAGGGGTAAAGTGGAGCAATCCAAGGAAAGTAGTAGCACCGCGCCCTACACCTCAGTGTAGTTGCTATTGAAAAGGGAGCCTTCTGGTCACCCTTGACTACGGTCGCCAACTTGACTTTTTTTAGTAGGTCATTAAAAATGAGTTTGATTTTCGCTGATTGCGCCATACATTTAGCCATGTGCTAGAACTAACGTAAGCTTAGTAAATAATTTAGAGAATTCCTTAGTGATATTCTTGTAGTGTAAATGATTGATTACTTAATTCTAACGTTGTCTCAACCCGTTTAGGGTTATTTTTTGCCTAGATGTAAGAAAATTGCGTTCATTATACATTTAGGTTTGTATTTTTTATACAGTTGTTTCTTAAGAGTCTTTTGAACACAGTTATATATTCCTATCATATACAAAAATTATTTCACACAGTTTTGTAGTTTCAGGTATTCCCATTTAATACTAATAATTATGTGATATCTGCTTAATAATACTGATTTGTTTGCACACAGTTAAATCGTTTCATGTACCTAATAATTATCCTTAGTAAAGTAAGTTAGCGATCGTAGTCAAGGGCAACCTGAAGGCCCCCTTTTCAACAGCTACTACACCAAGGTGTAGGGGAGGGCGCTACTCCTTTCCCTGGATTGCTCTACTTTACCCTTGATACGTACCTTATATTACTGAGTGTTAAGCACGGAGATATCAAGTACCATTCTTATAGTCTTTGGTATGACGTAACCTAGAATTGAATCCGGGTCTCCCGGACCACAGGCGAACACTCTACCCATTAGACAATGAGCCGGTCTTTTATACTTTGTAATCAATTATAACTTCAAGTAATTATACTTAATACAAATAATTTACTGTTCTATAACATTAGATATTTCTATAGAATGCGAATGATTTTTATAAGTAATGGTAAAGAAGGAGTACTCCACACGCTCTGTCGTGTAATGGTTAAAGCGCTGGACAGCGGAATCGTAGGACGTGAGTTCGAACTCCAGTCGCGCTATTACATTCACTTTACAATAAATACCCTTGGAAAAGTATGAACCCTCTGATCCTCCCATCTATGGGTTTAATAGTACCACTACTGTCCTTCTAAAAAGATGGGTTTGGTATTAGATAACCCAATAAGGTTAATATGTCATTACAAACAAAAACAAAACAAAACAAAAAACTCCCAGATCTCCAGAACTGGAGCTTTCGCATTAGATACAGATATGTGTCTTTCCCAGAAAAGCCTGTTTTGCCGGGTATACGGCGTGTTCTAAGCCCCGCCGAAGAGGCCGATGTAGGGTATATAAATGATAGGCAGAACAGAACTTCACGTAACTTGTACTGATGTTTATTTTTGAATCAATAGTTAAGTGAAGGCTTTGTTTCTAAGAGTATCTCTTTTGTTTGTTCAACAGCATATAGACAAGAAATGGGAATTCCCCCGAAAACACCTAATCATTGAAGAATCACTGGGAGAAGGAGAATTTGGAATGGTTATGAGAGCACGAGCGTTTAACATAGAAGGCAAAAGTGGCTACACAACAGTAGCTGTGAAAATGCTTAAAGGTAAGTCTGGATTAAATAATTAAATCACAAAAACAAAAACAAAGATGCCAAGAGGTTTTAATATAACTTTTATTATATACTTGGTGAAAACTTTTCAGTATCGTTTTTGATAAATGCCTAAAATTTGTCGGTTATATATTCACATTTTCTCATTTATTTTGTTAAAACTCGTTATGAGGTTTGCCAGATTAAAAAAAGAAACTGCATGGATGATTGCATATATATATATATATATATATATGGATATATCTTTTTTTCTTGGGAAAGAATGGATACATATATATCGAGATATATTTCAATATATATTTTTCTTTCCTGGGAAAGAATGGATACATATATATCGAGATATATGTATCAATATGAATATATATATATATATATATATATATATAATATATATATATATTATATATATATATATATATATTCTTACTGGATATATATATATATATATATATATATATATATATATGCATTCTTTTCCTGAAAAAAAATATATATATATATATAAATTGAAGTAAATTCGACGGTATGTAAATGTACCAATATGAGAAAACAAAAAGTATTTTGATTTATAGTTGAATTATTTGCCAAAGTTAAATATTTCGGTTCTTCATCATCAGGGCATTTTAATATGCGATGTTTCTTTGCATTATCATCTTTTAAATTTTTTAACTGAAAACGAAGCACTTAAGAGTATTTCTCTGTCTAGCATAAGTCTCGGATACGGGGACCATTTAAACATCCGGGAAGCTATTGTAGTTACCATGCAACATCTGTCTTTATATATGTAAAGAAAGAGCTTGCTCTTTGATTAGAACTACTTAAGGTTTTATCATTATACTCCTTAATTTTTCTCCGCCCTCCTCCTCCTACTCTTTCTTTTGACATTACACTCTTCAATGTTTTCATGCCCATTAATTACGGTTTGGTTTTATCAACTATTGTCGGTTATTTAATGCCAAATCCATTTTCAGACATATAAACATTTCTTTTTCAAACAATTCAGTTTAGCATCAGTTCGCAGTTAAAATGCCAAAACAGTTCTATTTCAAAGAATACAGTTTAGTATAACTACGCAGTTTAAATGTCAACACAGTAATTTCAAAGAATTCAGTTTAGCATAATCACACAGTTTAGTTCTATTTGACCCATAGATAGGACCCTATTAGGTGCTACCATTCCGGGCCAGAGTGGACCTGGAAGCAATGGCAATGAGGGGGTACTCTGAATTTCCCAAAGCTCCAGCATTACCGGAACCTTACCATCTGATATATATATATATATATATATATTATATATATATATATATATATATATATATATATATATATATATATATATACTCAGGTTAAAAATCTTTTAAAAATAGATCTTTTTAACTCCAAGATGGTATGCTGAAAAACGAGCTAAGACTCCAGACCAGAGAGATCATGGGGATAATGGAGATTTGTTGCTTATGTTTCTGTGAAATATTTAACTTTTAAGTGCAATGGAAAGGTGCTGTCTTGAGAAGAGATCATTGAACATAGATGTTCTAATCTCTATTATGAATAAAGAGAAGGGTCACTCATCTTGTAAACTTTGCAAAAGATAAATCACTAATATATATATATATATATATATATATATATATATAGTGATTAAAAAAATTTTCACTCGTATTTGAATACCATTATGATTTAATTTCAAGCAGTCTCCACATGTTCACCATCATTTCAACACATTATTGGAATTTTCTACTGGAGATTAAAAATTTTAATATTTCTATGAGCGTATCTTCACTTGAAAAGCAGAAATGAGATTACAATATCACTAGTGAAAGAGTCTAATAATGTGCTGAAAGAAATGGTGAACAGGTTGAGACTCTTAAAATCCTAATAACATAAAGGAACTCTCATAGAAATTTTCACATTTTTTGAAACAACATCTCTCTTTCTCTCTCTCTCTCTCACTCACTCTCTGTCTCTGTCTGTCTGTCTGTCTGTCTGTGTCTCTATCTATCTATCTATTCAAAATGACAATACGAGTGAGTTGGTTGGAAAAAGGGATAAGTTAATAGCCAGAAATAGATGGATAGTGCATTGATTTAGAACCTTCGTGATTTGTTAGTGCAATTAGGCTTGATTGGTCGCAATCTTCCCCACGTGACCATTAATGGCCGCGACACAGGGATTGGGAGGGTCAGATTATTTGTCTCTTATGTTGACTTTTCATGCATTTGTTGCAAACGGCCATTACGATACATCACCCATCCATCCGAGCAACTTCGCCCCTCACCAAATATCTCATAATGTTTACATTTGTTTCTCAGGACTATTTTTTTTTTGTTTTTTGTTTTTTAATATCATTTTACTTTTTACATTTCAGAATGCGCTTCGATTGCTGAGTTTCGTGACCTGTGGTCGGAATTCAATCTACTAAAAGAAGTGAATCACCCGAATGTCATCCGGCTGTTGGGTGTCTGTGCACATAGAGGTCAGTGATAGAGAAATATTATGGCTGTCGTCTTGAAACTGACACACACACACACACACACACACACACACACACACACACACACACACACACACACACACACAGACTCACTCACCTCACTCACACACACACACACACACACACACATATATATATATATATATATATATATATATATATATATATATATATATATATAAAACATAAAGAAAAATTCAAATAAAAAAGTTTACAAGAAAATGCTTGATGCTAATATAACAGATAAGCTATAATATCCAGAAAATATCAAATAATAAACACTAGACGTCAGATAATTAGTTTCATAGCTCGCTATTATTCCTATATATATATATATATATATATGAAAAATAGAAATATATATATATATATATATATATATATATATATATATATATATATATATATATATATATATAATGTCATTTCAACCTACGTGTATTATTTTATTCCAAAGCCATCCTAGTATAGGAACAGTAGACGTTTTCTTTAACCCGAATAAGTGAGTTCATACCTTTCCCAAGTTTATTTGTCTGAAAATGGAACGCAATGGCATGACTGGAATTCAAACCCACTTACAAGGATATCACAGTCCAGCCCGTTTGCCGCAACGCCATGAGGACTCCCCAATATATATATGTTCCATTAAATAATAAAGACAAATTTTGTCTGTATAATTTATTTAAGATTCTATCAACTTTTCTAATAAGTTTCATCTTGAAATTGGTAGATGAATTTCCCAAAAGTGTCCCAAGCGCTTTCGAACCCTTCATAGGCCATCATAAGGGGTTGCTTGCTTGTGTCAGGTGTGTTGTTTTTTAAAATGAGTTTTGAAAGTTCTTGAATGTTTTTTATAACATAACAAAAATATGCGAACGTAGAGTTGGATAAAAACAGGGTAAGTGATGTATTTAAAAAGGGAACGCTATTTAAATAGGAAACGCTATTTAATATATATATATATAGAGAGAGAGAGAAAGAGAGAGAGGGGGAGATAGAGAGAGAGAGGGGGGAGTGTGAGAGAAATATATATAAAGAGATGTGTGTCTGTGTGGGTTATTACCCATGAAATACTTGATGGATATATTTGATTGGTATGTTGGTTGTTTGGGTTTTATGACATATCAACCTTTGGATGTTATTTAACGGCAAACCCATTTTATACAAATAATCAGTTCTATTTCACACAAGTCGGTTTACCATGAGTACACAGTTTAATTGTTAAAAACATTTGTATTTCAAGCTATTCAGTTTGTTCAAACAGATCTAATTCAGCCAATTCAGTTTAGTATGACTATAGGTTTTGTTTACACACTGTTAAAGGGGAAAACTGTTCTATTTCGAACAATTTAGTTTAGTCTAAGTACAGTTGCAATGCCAAAAACAGTTCCATTTCAAACTGTTCAGTTTAGCATAGGTACGCAGTTTAATTGTCAAAAAATTCTATTTTAAGCAATTCAGTTTAGTCAAACAGTTCTAACTCAAAAAATTCAGTTAAGCGTAACTATGCAGATTAGTTCTATTTAACCCATAGATAGGGCCCTATCAGGTGCCTCCCCTTCTGGGCCAGAATGGACCAGGGAGCAATGGCAATGAAGGGGTGCTCCGCACTCTCCAAAGCCTCTGAATCACTGGAACCTCACTATCAGAATCTTTAGTGTCATAAGCAGGACACTCGTTGGGGAGGGTCTTACCTCTCTGCAGAGATGCAGTCGGTGTATTCTACAGCCCTAGACGACTGGGCAAGGATATATTCGAATTGTTATAAGAAATCTATTTTAAAGAAAAACGTCAACTGAGCACATTAAATTCATACTATATATATATATATATATATATATCTTTAAACACAAGAAAATTAATATATATACTCCTATATAAATTTATTTCACCAATATAACAACTTGCTCATCAGATGGATTTGAACAGAAATTTGTCCATTTTAGCCGTTAACACCAGGGAATATATATCACCTTATGTAAGGTTCAAGAACTCATAATTTAAATAAATATTTATATATGTTAAAAAAAACAAACAAAAAGAATAAATAAATAAACATATATCTATATTGATGTATATCTCGGCTAAAACTTTTTTCAAAAATATATGTAAATCTGTTGTTTTCTTTACTTTCAGTTGTCTCTCGTTATTAATCTTTTTTTTTTAATAATAAACAGATTTCCGGTTTAAAGTTTTTATTAGAACAATATATATATATATATATATATATATATATATATGTGTGTGTGTGTGTGTGTGTGTGTGTGTGTGTGTGTGTGTGTGTGTGTGTGTGTGTGTGTGTCTGTCTGTGCGTGTGTGTGTGTATCTGTGTGTATGCGTGTATGTCAGTGGTAAATATGCTGTCAAGTATATTTTAAAGAATTAAAAGTTCTATCAACATCTGTATGTCAAAATCATCACTAAAATAAACTGTTCTTAGAACAAGTCAGATATCATTGACTTTGGTTGAACTCAACATCTTTACTCAAGCCATTATGAATAATTACTTTCACTTACTATTACCAAGACTCACAGTCGAACCATTTGTCCAAATGGCATCGCTCTTCGTGCGGGTAAAAAACACAAGAATGCTGTGAGCAATATTGAACAAGTCTTGGAGGCACCGCCCCATAAAACAGCAGCTATAAGGTCACCTCCAAACCATCACGAAAACTATCCAAGTTAGACGAACCAGACATGCGAAACACTGCTAGAGAAGTAAGGACGAACTCATAAGCGATATACTCCAGTGGACCCCTTCACATTGACGAGCAAATGTAGGATGACCAGCTAGAACCTATATACAACAGCTCTGTGCTGATCCTATTTACCAACCCCTCCGCTCGGACAGGATATGACACAAGGTCAATTTTTTTAAGCGGAGTTTAACAGGTTTGAATTCAGAGTTTTCCTTCTTCTAGACTAGTCGCCTCACCAAGGCTGAAGAACCTAGTCTGCCCTACTATTTACCCATAGCTGGAGGGAGAATATTTGGATTCATACCTTTCCCAAGGGTATTAGTGCTATGTGAAATGTAATCAGCCTCGTCCAGGATTTGAACTCGTGTCGTCGTGTCCACATCCTGCGACGATAACCATTACACCACCGGCTGATACAGGATATAGCCTTGAAGACCTCCCGGGAGCGATGGATGATAGAGACAGGTAGCGAGATTGGATCAGGGAGATCGGTGCTGACAGCGTGACATGATCATGACTAACTTTCATCCCAATTTTTTTTAAATATTGATTTAGATTTTTTGTCAGTGTTACACAAAACAGTGTTTTCTGTTACACAAAGGAAAAACATATCGTGGCTAGTTATGTGGGTGCCAGAAAATTTACCCCATAAAACAAATGGACTCCTTCTAACACACCTCGGGAAAAAAAGTGAATTGTATTTTATTTCTCGTTTTTCAACATAACTGCTAAATATTTCACCGCAAATATTTTTTCTGTTTTATTATATGACAGGAATTTGATAATATAATGTCGAACCCAAAAGATTCGTGTTCGATCTAAGTTCTTGGCGTGTTTGTGAATGGGTTTTGTGTTTTCTCTCACTTCCCCACCACTCCCTCTCTCACTGAGTTGCATACGTTGGTCTGTTAGTGGTTCTGTTGACACAGACATTTAGGGGCTAACATTAAAGATTACAGTGGTGATTAAAATAGGCGTTTAATCGGGGTTAAAGATAACTATTTTGAAAAATACAATAGAGAGAAAATATCATTTGATTTTTATGGAATGGTCAGCTGTCACGTATCAGCTGCACAAACCGGTACAGGCACACCTAAAAGTAAATAAATAAGTAAAGTTGGCGACCGTAGTCGAGGGTGACTTTTCGATTGCAACTAACCAAGGTGTAGGGAAGGGCGCTACTCTTTTCGCTGGTTTGCTCCACTTGACCCTTTATCCTTACCTTATAATGCTGAGTGTTAAGCAAGGAAGCATCAAGTACCATTTTTTAAGTCTTTGGTATGACGCGACCTAGGATTAAACTCCGATTTCCCGGATCATTGGCGAACACTCTACCCACTAGGGCAATGTGCCTATATATATATGTTGGCTCATTGGTCAAGTGGGTAGAGTGTTCACCAATGAATATATATATATATATATATATATATATTAGTTAATTCTTATATATATATATATTAGTTAATTTTTTCACATAGCTAAATAAGTATGGCTCGTGGAACCAGAACGTTTCGAACAAATATCAATAATGATGCAACAAAGACAAAGACTAAACGCATATTGTATGATACCCAATCCTCTATTTGTTGTAATAATTTTAATCTTTGGTCAAAATCCTGTCAGTTTTAAACATTTATATGAAGGTTTTTGCAATTCCCTGCTATGTTCTTCCGACTAAATAACTAGAAATTCCGTAGTCACTTTAACACAATGCACATTTTATAGGACTGTCGTCAGTATTTCATGTTATAAGAAGAAAACGTCTCGTTACTCTAAAGTGTATATAAGGAAAAAATCACTTTCTTGGTCTCATTATAAATTTATTTCAATTTAAAACCTTCATCAGATGTATAATAAAAAAAATTGGGGGGGTGTTTTCATATTGCTTCCTGCGAGAATGGGATTTTTTGTCGGCTTTTGGCGTTGCTCTCAGTTGATACACTCTTCAACCTCTCAAGGAAATTGTGTAACTTTATGAAGGAATGACTTAAGGTGTAGGACACGCGTTCACTTCCGTCGGAAGTTACTTCTTTATTTGCGCTTTTACACTGTTTGCTTGAACAATCGATGTTTTCATCGACACTTCCGGTTGTGATGAAAAAAAAAACCAACAATAATTTAATGGAAAAATAGTAATAAAATAATAAAAGAAATGTGATGTTGTAAAGCTCTCATGAAAAAGCAAAACGTAAAGCAATCGTTTTAATAATCATTGGTTAACGTATTTGGTGAGCAGTCAAGCTTCAATTAAACTAATTAATAGCTCGTGTTATCCTGTATCCAAAGGAGATGTCATGATTTAATCTTGACGTACAATGGCTTAGAGAAAATCGGAAATCTGGTACCCAAAAAGAAAGAGAGTACTAGAATTGTTCCCAATATGTGTGTTTTCTACCTAATTATGAAGGCTTCCGTATCTGAAGGGGTTGAAGTGTTTTCAACAGGCTATCGTAGTGTTGGATGTGAGTTCAAGTCTTGTTGAAAGCTGTCTTTGAGTTTTTGATACGAGGAAAGACCATTATTAGACACTGATATTCTCAGACAAGCGCGGACGCTGTATTAGCGTAACGGTTATCGTCGTAGCAAAGGCGATCGGTGACCAGATTTCAAATTCTGGATGAAACTGTTTGTCTTTCACTTTGAGCAAATGCTCTTAGAAAAGTCATGAATCAATCTGTTCTCTTTCCCGCTATGAACAAATAGTAGGGAAGACTGGGTTCTTGGACCTTTGTTAGGCAACCAGTCTAGGAGAAGGAGAAATCTGAATAACAAACAAGCTTAAAAATTCTGAAAAACAAACTGCTTAAAAATTGATGTTGTTTTACATCCTGTTCTGAGCGAAGGGGTTGGGAAAGTACACATTTAGATAAGTGTCCTCTTCCCTGGTTTTTCACTACGATTCCACCTTCTCTCCTTCTCGGATACTTCGTGTGTCTGTCGTTGTCGGTAACATCCTTGGAATTTTTAACTGAACCGTCAATTCAATTCTTACGGAGAGATTGTTTTGATTCGGTTGCCTCGCTTAGAGGATATTTCGTATTAATTAATTGTTCCCTTTGATATTACTTGTCTGTTTCTTTTCCTGAAATTGAATAATATTGCATTACCCAACCCAGGGACTGAACTCACAACCACTAAGTAATTGGATACCCCTTAATCGATACTTTTTATACACGAAGCTAATGTTACTGCTTTTTTTATCACAACACACTTTACTTGTGATTTCATACTATTTGATCTAAAAATGCAGCAACAAGAAGATTAAATGAAACAAATAGTAACAAAATAATAATGAAAACATTGAACACTTCAATGTTTGTCGAGCATTTAGAAGATTAGACTGGTGTCTGAGAGGTTTATAGTTTAACCCCTGTCTGCACTTACTTCAAATCATTCATCTTTGTTAATTTCTTTTTTCAATTCCACTTGTCTGACTCTTTTACAATACTCGAGTAATGTCCTAGATGTGACAACAAACGACTTGCAGGGGAGAGGCTTCTGTTCTAGAGTACTGAGGATGGGTGCAATTACATTTTCATTCCCATTACTCCTACTTGTAGTGGTGGTATCTTTTAGGGTCCCATTTATCGCTTGAATTGGTCTACTTTAGATAATGTCTAAAAGGACTTTGAATTTCAGTTACACACCGACTTATAAAACATTGATATTAGGACTAAATATGATATGAAGAGTAAACCTTAAAACATTGGTTCATAAAACATTGATATTGAGACTAAATATGATATGAAGAGTAAACCTTAATACATTGGTTCATAAAACATCGATATTGAGACTAAATATGATATGAAGAGTAAACCTTAATACATTGGCTCATAAAACATCGATATTGCGACAAAATAGGATATGAAGAGTAAACCTTAATACATTGGCTCATAAAACATTGATATTGTGATAATGTATCAAGTGTTCACTTGTATAAAATAATCAATAGGAATAGTTACTTGAAACCATATGATTACAAGAAAACCATTATTATGAGACTGGAGGGGAAGTTTCTGTGACGTAGGGGCTAAAGTACTGGACTGCAACATCGTAGTAAATGAGTTTGAACCCCAGTCACGCTATTACATTCGCTTTCGGACCAATACCCTTGGGAAAGCAATGAACCCTCTTATACTCCAAACTTAGGGTTACAAAGTATCATTGCTATTCCACAAGTTTGTATATGACATTAAATAACCATCAAAAGTTGTTATGCCATTAAAAAAAACCCAAAGGACTGTTAGATAGGAATACTTGAAACCATATGATTATGTGCCAGATTTTGTCATAAGAATTCCTTCTTGAATCTATAATTTATACATCATTTACAATAGATACGAATAGTTATTGAAACCATATAATTGGTTGTAGAAAAGAAAAGATTGATGATCTATGTTTTCATTTTACTTTCAATGATTATAAGATTAATCTTGTATCAGTTAATTCATTCTAGTTAATTTTGTATTATCGCCTTTTCGCCTCTTCCACTGGTCCAGAGTATACGCCTTTTATGCATTACCCAAATTAGAGATTGACCTCTCAACCACTAGGTGTCTATATAAACTTTAACCGATGCTTTTATCTTGTACTTCATGCGTCGACTACGAAGGTTGAGGAATACAATAGACGAAACAATGCAACCTCAAAAACAATCAAGACGAGGACACTTGTTCAAGTGCGCCAGTATATGGTTACATCTTTATCTTTTAATTCTGAACTGTTTCTTCGACGGCTGATAAGTATATCGGTTCAGGAGACTGTGATAAAAAGCAACAATAATAAGATGGAATGAAACTAGTAAAAAAATGATAGTTATCCTAAAGACTGTATCGATTCAAAGCGTTGTGATAAAAGTAACAATAATAAGGAAAACCAGTAATAAAATAACAAGAATAATGAAGAACTTATCGATCCATATCCTTTTGATAAGAAGTACAATAATAAGATTGAATAAACCTTGTAATAAAATAATTGTAATGATGAAGAGTGTATTGACCCAGTTTGATGTGATAAAAAACAATAAAAAGGCGTAGAACAAGACTAGTAATAAAATAATATCCGTCATGAAAAGTGTATCGATTCAGTAGGTTGAAATGAAAAGCAACAACAAGTGGAGGACAGACGCGCTTTGCGTAATGGTTATCGTCGTAAGAAATCGAATCGGCAACCAGATTTCAAATCCTGGACGAGGCTGAATACGTTTCTTTTCGTGCTAATGCCTAAGGGAAAGGCATGAATCGATCTGTTTCTCTCAACTATGAGTAAATAATTGGGCAGATTGGTTAGTGTAGTGGTATCATCCTTATTTTCGATAAATAATGGACTCTTCTAATAAGGATATGATATTTCACTGTAATCCTCTCAGACAGTTGGTAGCAAGTGCTGTAACGATACCCCCTCGGCCCCCCGATACGTCAACCTCTTCGAACCATTTCGATATTCTTGGCCGGTGATCAACTAGTGATTCCGATAGGGGTATCGCACATTTTTTATGGCTACAAGAAATACAATCGAGGGAGTGGGAGGAAAGAGAACAAACGAACAAACGAACAATATGCCTTGGGTTAACTCAAAGTGCAAGACAAGGAGTTATGCAACACTCTGCATTTCCTGTGTGCATCTGTAGACTAACGTTAGCGTGGATTTCTAGCGAAACTTCTACAAAGCTACTAGGAATGCCAATCTATCCTGACCGGTCTTCCTCACTGTTCGGGACCCTCTCTCATGCCAACTCGTCTCTCTGCCGTCCGGTGTCGACTGCCCTGTCCGTCGTCCGTCGCCAACTGCCAACTTCTCAGTCCCTTTTTCTCACTCTCTGACTGGCGTTCCCTTCCTACTTCCTGTCACACCGAGATCTCGAGTCCAAAACCCTTTGTCTGGTTTCGCGCCAAAACAGACAAAGGAATCGTCTGCTTGGCGGACCTCCTACATAGTGTTACAGTGCTACACTGGCGATATTGTATTACTTGTTTTACTCTAATATATACCTTTATTCTTTTCTCTAAATACGTGTTTGTCGCACTTATTTTATGCCCCTTTCCGAGGATATAACAGTTAGGCAACCAGTCTGGGAGAACAAAAACTCTAAATTCAAACCAGCTGTAATCCGTTCAAAAACTGAATTTGTATCGTTTCCTGCCTGTGATGGAGGGGGTTGAGTAAATAGAGACAGAACAATGTCATAGGCTTACGATTAAGTCCCACTAAAAGTATTAGATTGGCTAGATCACTGAAACTAGGCACCAATGAACCTATTTTTGTGACCATTTTGTAACAACAGTTACTGTAAACATCTAGGCTAGGCAATGCTCCGGGAATAATAACAATAACCACACTGTACAATAACCTAATAATAAAAGAAGGAAATACTTAAACTAAACTTGACAATAACAGAGGTTCATAGGAAAGGCAATGACCCCTATTGATATGGTATCGATCATATGGAAATCTGATCTCTCGGATAAGATAATACGGTAATTCTTCCAAGCTGAAACCTGATCACTACTACGGTCTACTTTCACTATTTGTAACAAACACTTGGAGTAAAATCTAGATGGTAACTACACTAGGATGGTGTTTACTGTTCTGAAATCATGGAAGCAACACCCCACAAAACAGCTGCTTATAACTCATCTAAAAAACTTCCAAGTAAGACGGACAAGATATGCTGAATACTGCTGGAGAAGCAAGTGTGGGCTCATCAACGACTTTCTCTTTTGGACTTCTACACATGGACACACCAGAGTGTTGACTGACAACAAAAAATTACCTATATCAGCTGTGTGAGAGCATTGGATGCCGTGTAGAAAAACTACTGAGAGCGATAGCTAATAGGGACGGATGGAGAGAGAGAGTCAAGGGAATCCATACGATCAGCACAACTTGATGATGACGATGATGATGGTGTATTTACCCGATGCCTCCGCCACGAATAGGATGAAGCACAAGGTCAATTTTTATGCAGATTACAGCTGGCTTGATTAGATAGTTTTCCTCCTTTTAGACTCCTTACCGAGGTTAAAGAACTCAGTCAGCCTTAAAACTTACCCACAGCTGCTGGGAAAACAAACGGGTTCCAACCTTTCCAAAGGATATTAGCACGAGGTGAAACACCAACAAGGCTAGAAAACTTTTTTTTTCACTGATTGCTTAATATTTTTGCCAAAGCAAGCTAAACTTAGTAATTGACAACACCAGAACTAAGGATTTGTTTTACTGTCACACATAAACAGCTGCGATCCAAGTCTAGACTCTTTACTTAAGGCAAGTAAAGTAAAGTTGGCGACCGTAGTCAAGGGTAACCTGAAGGCTCCTTTTTCAATAGCTACTACACCGAGGTGTGGGAGAGGGCGCTACTCCATTCCCAGGATTGCTCCACTTTACCTTTGATTCTCATCTTATAGTGCAGAGTGCTAAGCAAGGCAGCATCAAGTACCATTTTTTAGTCTTTGGTCTTATTCAACCTGGGATTGAACCCTGGTCTCTTGGACCATTGGTGAACACTCTACTCATTTGGTCAATGGCCTGGTTACTTAAGGTAAACAAGAATAATAATAATGGAAATATTTCATATAAAAAAAGTATTTTAAAATAGCTTCTTCACAAAGATATTTGTAAAACACTTTTCTATATTCGTCTTTTGTCTAATCCTAACTAATAAGCATGAAATATTAAAATCTTAATCCATTTTATGTCCATGTTTTTTGAAATCTAGGTCAACCGACAGATAACAAGTGTTTCGTTTAATTTGGTCCGGCACGTTGAAGAACTCACAGAGTCAACAGCACGCATGGACGAACCCCTTCTGCACATGTGTGTACATGTTTGTGCAGAGGTGACCCCCACCGAACTCGGATCATGAATATTTTGTTCGTTGAAATAATGCAATTAGAGTCGATAATGTTTCTTCTCTTCAATCAAATATTCATACAGTAATACCAGAAAGTACTTGGTTCTGATTGGATCGACCGGAGGAAGGATGGGGTTGTCTGGTGTGAAAAATAACATATTTTGCGCCTGATACAACTAAATTGACGCAGTTTCTCATTTATCGTTTGTTGCCCAAACTAGATTCCTCACTCTCCGTCGTGTTAGCCTGAAGAATGAGAGTGGCTTAGAGCAGTAGAACAGTCAACAAATTTACCGAGTTCGATCCTCTCTTGGTGCTGTAAACTTGAGATGTCGTACAAGAGTAGTGCAAACTTAGTAAATGCTCCATATCGTGCTGCAATGTTTGAAGCAACTTGAAGACGTCTGGTATTTTAGAGTTCGATCCTCACTTTGTGCTGTACACTAGTGACATTATGCCAAATTAAGCAAATTCAATAAGTCATTACCGAAAAGTCTAGCTGACTTTTACTATGTAAATAATTCCGACCCACTTTGATTGTTGTTACACTTGAGACTAATTACATCGAAAAATTGTGAAAAAATGTACAACGTTTCGTAGTTCCACAGTTTTTCTTGATTATTATTTATTAATTAAGTCTAAATCATTCTTTAAATTGGCTAAGCCAAAGTTACATTCTTCGACGGATTGTTTATGCTAATTGTAATATATTCTTTATTATACATGACATTTTTAACATCCTATTGGCGGATGTTTGAATACACATTCCTTACAGAGAAGTAAAATGACTCTCCTGAGTATGACAACATAAAACTAGGGTCTTCTATGTATGACACTAAACAGCATTTGATAGACTCCAGTTCCGTAGATTGTGGTGTAACTTTTCATTCGCATTAATTCCAGATCCACTCTAACCCGGAGTAGATGTACCAGTCAGGTTCCCATCTATGAATCAAATAGATCTGTTTGAAAATTATTTTTATTATATGAAAATACTTGCTATCATATAACCTTGCGGAAGCAAAATTAGGAATATCCTAATATAATAATAAACGAATCTATTATAAAAAAATTAATTTTGATTAAAAAAGATAGACAAAAAAACAGTAAATTTACTCAATATGGCCACCATTTTTTTAATTATTGTATCAACACGCGTTTGAAACGATTTGCATGCCTTCAAAATAAATTCTTCAGACATTTTATTCAATTCCTACTAAATAGCAGTTTTAAGCGAACCAGTACGGGAAGTTTCATTTATTTTGTTTTCTAAAACGCCCCATTAAAGGGTTTAAGGTTGGGATTTAAATTTTCTTTAATTGCTGTCCTCGCAGTTTTCTCGTAGGCTTCCAATTCATTAGCGTGCTTTCTTACTGACGTTGTAGGGTCCTTCTCAATAGCCGGAGCGAGAGCAGTTAAAAAGCCTTCTTTTTGTTTTTGTTCAATCCTTCACTCCCACTTTTCCTTAAAAAGTTATTTTTCAGTAAAAAAATGCTTTGTTATCTATAAGGTAGACAAAGAAACTCAAATTATTTCGGAAATTTTTTTGCTTGGTTTCGACGTCAAGCAAAACATAGATTCTTTGTCACTTTTTTTTTATGCTCACTCACATTTGGCCGAATTTTGATTTAAAATTGTTTGAATAATAGAGTAAATCATGAAAATTTAGATTTATCTCGTTTTTTTCAAAAATTGGACAAATCAGACTAAAAAAACGTTTAAGAAATTATTCCATATCTTGCTTCCGCATCCTGTATATATCCATGAGGAAATTATGATTTGTTTAAATTTTCTTTGCTTTCTTTTCTGCAGGTCCGTTCTATGTAATTGTTGAATATTGTCAACATGGTTCGCTGAAGAACTTCCTACGAATACATCGCCAGTCGATGTGCGTTCGAACGCAGCGAACGTCAGACGATAATGACCAGGGACAACTGACTTCCCGAGACTTGCTCTCGTTTGCTTGGCAAGTGTGCAAAGGGATGCGATACCTCTGCCAAATGAAGGTAAGCACCGTAAGGTCTAATTTACTCATTGTACCTTGCAGAGCACCCGCTCTAGAGAAGATCCTATCACTATGAAGGGAAGTGCCAAGGAGATGGGATATTGTGACTATTTTCCATTTTTATCACTTTTGTTTCAGTCGTTTTTCTCTACTGCCCTCCACAGTTGTATTTTTCATACGGATATCTTTAAAGATCTCCAGAAATGTGTTTTCTTGTTCAAGACCCGGGTTAAACATAGTTTCGATTCGGTTTAATGGCATCTCAAACTTTGTGTGTCATTTGATGCTAAAGCCATCCTTATCTAAAACAGTAGAGGTGCTATTTCCCCTATAGCTGAGGGAAAAAGGGAGTCCATACCTTTCTCGAGAGTATTTGTTTCAAAATGAGCGACTGGAGTTCGAAATTGATTACTACAATGTCGCAATCCAACGCGTCAGCCACTAAGCTACCGAGACCTTCAGGGTTACGGATAGAATTTCATATTTATCTATGTAACTCTAACCTAAGCATGAATCCATCTCTTCTCTCCCGCCTAGTTATGGGTAAAATAAGAGGGAAAACAATCCAGGAAAAGAAAAAAAAACTGATTTCAAACCAACTCTACAACGCTTTAGATTAAATAGATTGATTGAATGCAAGCCTCCTTCTATTTAGTGTATCTTTATTTTTAAAAAATCTGTATTTTTGCTCTGCTGGAGTCTGGAGAGTCTCAGGTCTTCAAATTTCTAATTCATTTGTCGATTCTCGTGTTTTATCACGTTTCCAAGTCCGCCAACTATTATGGGCATTACCTTAACCTTCCTATTCTACGGTTTTCTCAGTTTTCGGGTGAGGTTCTGACATATTTGTGATCTTTTTACTTTACTCTGTGAACCTTTACCACAACCAAATCTACGATATGTTAGGTCCTTCTGTACTTGCTTAAGAATATTAAATTTGGCTTTTTATTTTTAGATTTTGTTATCCTAGTGTATTTTATTCTCTAAAACAATTCAGAATCTATCCTGGAGAATGACGTACATAAACTCCTGTGGGGTTTTGACTTACAAACGGAGCACCTAATCTCGGTCAGAAGACCAGACCTTATAATAATCAACAAAAAAGAGAACTTATAAAATCGTGGACTTTGCTGTCCCAGCTGACCACAGAATTAAACTGAAAGAATGTGAAAAGAAGGATAAGTACCCCGACCTTGCTAGGGAATTGAAAAAAATGTGGAACAAGAAGGTGACAATAATACCAAACGTAATTTGTGCTTTTGATACAGTCACCAAAGGATTGGTAAAAGATTTGGAAATAAGAGGACGAGTGGAGACTATCCAAAACTACAGCTTTGCTGAGAGCAGTCAGAATACTGAGAAAAGTCCTGGAGATTTAGGAGACTTGTTGTTACTTAAACTCCCGTGAAAGATCATCAACTAACAGTGATGTGAAAAAAACTCTCAAGAAGTAAAAATAATAATTCTTTGTAAACAGTTATTACTTCAAATAACTATTTTTGATTACCAATAATTTACACTCAATAATATGGTATCAATTATTACCTAATTTCCAAACATATCTATTTGACTCATTTATAGAATCTTAACAGATACAGCCACTCCGGATCAGAGAGGACCTGAAAGTAATAGCAATGAAGAGGTGACTTCATACTCTCCAAGGTTCCTGAAGGGGAATCTCATAACTAGATGCGATTTAAAGTCACGTAAAAGACACTCTTTGTACAGGGAGGAGAAAGAGGAGGTTTTTACCTATTGCAGAGGATGCAGTCAGCATATTCCGAGTCACTGACAGGGTTGGTTTCGTTTCGTTTCGTTGATTAATGACATAGCCATTACGTCATAGGGACTCCCAATCCCCACCAACAAGGAATTTTGTCAGAAAGACAATTCAACGTGTAAGACAACTTGGCATTTATTGCCTAAACAGAAGACTCCAGATTTTGATGTTAGCACTCCATCAGTGCAAGTTACTCTTTCAAGTTTGTAGGTGGGCGTAAATTTTGAGTTTTCTTTCTCCTAGATCTGTTGCCTTTGCAAAAGATTGAGAGACAAGTGTATCCAACTATTTGCCCAAAGCATGTGGGGAGCTGTGTTCATGCTTTTCAAATCGGCGTAAGTACACACGCACAAAAAACTGCTATCAGCCTCGTCCTGTACTTTACCCACAACGATAGCTATTACGTCATCTGTGTGCACTTTTCCCACAACGATAGTTACGTCATCCGTGCCTCAAACGGTATGCAGTTGTTAAGCCGTCATTTGTATCATTAGATTCAGTTTCTATGTGATTTGTCGGCAAGCAAACGCCTATAATTTTTTTAATCTCGAAAAGTGACCCTTGGTTCATCTGGGAAATTAGTAAACAATATCATTCTCGGTATGAGCTGGAGTCAGTTGACTCTCTTTCAGAACGTTTATGTAAGACCTTTGCTTTGTGACCTTAAATTAAATGTTTACGATAAAATACCGCTTTATTGGATTTATGGACATTAAAGTATTCCGCTTATTAAGGAATATATAAAATCATAATAAGATTTCATATAAAACATCATTATATATGGTGTCCCATAATAACAAGACACGTTACTCAATGTCATTAATATAATCAAAGATATTTGCATTTAGAATTTGTTCCATAATTATGGGACACCCTATATATTTGATGAGTTTATTTTTGTATAATTTGATTGAGTTTCCGTGGAATTTGTAAGGCCTGGCTATTTGTTTTTTCACTCTTTTATGTTCTAATGAGGTTCTGAAACTTTGATAAAAGAGAAAGTAAAATCAATTCCAGCATCAAATGTGAAATCAGATGACCAAGCAACTAAAATCAAGTTTAGTAACTGGTGTGTAAACATGACGATGTGTGTGTCTTTGTAGATTGGGAGAAATGAATTCACAAATACCAAGGATTGTATTACAGAAAATTTTACACTAGACTAACCTGAAAATGTTCTAATATCATTAACTATAAAAATTAATATTGACTAGTGTAGACTGATATCAAAATCTTGGTTTTTGGTTGGATTTTAGCACTGTTCTCAGACACTGTTGGAAAATACATAATTATTTCATCCCAGAAGTAGGGCTTAGAATAAACCAAATATATCACCTGCAGTGGGGTAACCCCATCCCTCAAAAGAGGTATCATTGTTATGACACAAAACAACATCTGATGGTGAGGATCCAATTCCTAAGATCTGGGGACTGCATACTACTTCTTCATTAACATTATTCCCAGGGCCACAATACCCGGAGTGGTAGAACCTGTTTGGCTCCTATCTTTGGGTCACATAGATCTTTTTAAAGATTATTTATGTTAGACAGAAATACTTGATACCACATAATTGTGAGCAAATCATTTTTTATCAGGAACACTTACTTGAAGCTATAATTGTTTACTTAGGGTTATCATTATTTACTTGAAGCCATATAATTGCTTGCAGATTATTGGCTTTAGATAGGAATACTTAAAACCATATAACTGGGTGCGAACAATCATTAAAGAGAAAAAATTGACTTGAGATCATATAATTATGCATAAATAATTTGTATTTGATAGAAGTGCTTGAAATCATACGGCCTAATCAGCCGAGGTTGTAGAATACGTTGACGTATCTCAGCAGAGGGATAAGACTCTCTTCTCTATTGAGTATACCGGATATGATATTAAATCATCGGATGGTGAGGCTCCCGTCCTGGATCTTTGGAAAAAGGGGAGTATCCTTTTAATGACATAACTACCAGGACCGACTCTGACCCATAATAGTTATACCTGTTAGGGTCCACCTAGGGATCGAATAGAACTAGTTAATTAATATTAAATTGAATTATTCATTTTAGATAGCAACACTTGAAAATATTCAATAGAAATAGAGATAGAAATATTAGTGTTAGATTTCAATATTTGAAACCATTTAACTGCGGGCCAACAAAAATCCATAGCTCGTTTAGAAATGTTACTTACAATCTATTCACTAAAAAGTCATGATTGCAAACAGGATTTCGATAATTATCTAACCATGAAAGGTTAGTTGCTTGGTTGGTTGTTTTGTTTTACGGCATATCAAACTTTTCTGGTTATTTAACGCCAAATTAAGTCACTTTTATGAAACTTTCAAACAATTCAGTTTAGTATAAGTTTTGTTAACCCATAGTTAAATGTCAAAACAGTTCTATTTCGAGCAATTCAGTTTAGTTTAAGTTCACAGTTTAGTTCTATTTGATCCATAGATAGGACCCTATCTGGTGCTACCACTCCGGGCTAGAGTGGACCTCTGAGCGATGGCAATAACAGGCTACTCCGCATTCCCCAAAGCTCCAGCATTACTGGAACATCACCATCAAATTATTTAGTGTCACATCTAGGACATTCGTTGGGGGAGTCTTACCCCTCTGCCGAGTCGGTGCATTCTGCAACCCCAACCGACTGGGCCAATCAAGGGTTGATATGCCATTAAACCAAATTAACTAATATTACCTTGAAACTATACGTTTCTGTGGAAATTATTTTGTATTATATAGAGATACTTTAAGTCTGAGTACTCTGTGAAAAAAAGTTTTAAAAACTCATAACTAAAAAGATCAATATAAACCAACAATGTATGCGATTCCTCAAACTTTAGGCATAAAATAATCCCAGATGAATTGAGATGCCTTAATATCAATTAATCAATCGATCAACCAGAAGTAGACTATCGTCGTCTCGTTATTTGTACTTACTCAGCTTAGTTCATAAAAGAAAAGTTGGAAGACTGTGATGCGTCAGCCTTCTAAATGATTTGGGTTTATATGCTTAGAATAAAGAGAATTCAAAATCATGGCTATTACTTGGGCTCAACCAGCAACGATTTGTTCTACTTGAAAATATGTATCAATACCATTCGGGAAGAACCCTCCCCACCCGTGATGTAAAGGTTAAAAGGTTGAGCTTAGTTCTCGAAGTGAGTTCGAATTCCAGTCACGCTTAATATCCTTGAGAAAACTATGAATCGCTTTATCCGTCTAGCTATGGGTTAAATAGAATCACTGTTATTATTCTTCAAGGATGACGTTTGCATTAAATAACCCATGAAGCTTTATATGCCATTAAACAAAGAAACCAAGCTAATGTCATGTGGTTGATCTGCACCGATTCCATTCACTTTTAGAAGGCTTTTGTTTTTCGACCTTAAACTAAATTTCTACGTTATGGTATCACAGATAATTTATAATAATGATAATTTATAATATAATAATAATTTATCACAGAGACTTTATGGACAATAAAGTATCCATTTATTCTGGACTTTAAGATTCAAGCTAAAAAGACAGTTCAGTTTTGAAAATCTTGCATTACCGTGAACTGTTGGCATTAAGTTTGTTCGATTACCTGATTTACAAAATAATAATAAATCCATGATTAACTACGAAGAATTAATTATCAAAAAATGAATTATGAAAGTTTTGATTCATTGGGAATTGTGCAAGAAATTAAAATCTATTTGTTTACAGTATGTACTCGTGTATAGGTCGAAGTTTGATGATATAATTTTATAGATCAAAAATTAAACCCGGGATATTTTGAAATTCAACCGAGGGAATTTAATACAATTCCTTAATTGACAAATTAACTAAATAGAATGATGATTTCGTATCATGAATAAAAGATCAAGTTATGTACAAAATCGACGATGACACGAGGATGTGCAGTATTTTATAGTTTAGTATAGTGAACATAAAAAAAGTTCTAAAGCTACCAAGGATGTATTTGATTCCGTGGAAGAGTTTGTTATTTACCAGCAGAGCCTGTGGTCATTGTTCAAGTTCAGATAAAAGCTATAAACTCGCATGCTGATTTTCAAGACGAGAATGACTTCTATATTTCTGTTGAAATGCGGACGTTAAGATCAGCCTGAATACTGAGAAAAGTCCTGGAAACCTGATGGGACATGCTATCACTCAGATTCCAGCTAACACCGGTGTGAAAACTCCCAAATAATAATAATAATAATAATAATAATAAATAACCAAAAAACAAACGTGTGAAGAAAAACAACTCTATGGATGTTTTAAGCGAATAACAAGCAACATTTCACACGAGAAAACGTGGACGTGACTAAAAAAAAGGAAACCTTAATAGAGAAATGGAATCTCTTCTAATCGCAACACAAAACAACACCATAAGAACTAACCATATCAATGCGAGAATAGACAAGACGCAACAAGATAGCAAATGTAGGTTATGTGGTGATAGAGACGAAACCATCAATCACATAATAAGCGAATGCAGCAAATTAGCACAGAAAGAGTATAAGACTTGGCGCGACTTGGTGGGCAAGGTAATCCACTGGGAATTGTGCAAGAAATTGAAGTTTGACCATATGAACAAATAATATATCCGCAACCTAGTGTCTGTCCTGGAGAATGACACACAAACTCGTCGGGGATTTTGAGATCACCAAATCTCGGCCAGAAGACCAGACCTTATAATCATCAAAAAAAAAAAATAAATAAATAACTTGCAAGATTATTGACTATGCTGTCCCGGCTGACCACAGAGTAGAGTTGAAAGAATGCGAAAAGAGGGATAAGTACCCGGACCTTGCGAGGGAATAGAAAAAATCTGTTGAACATGAAAGTGACGATTATACAAATAGCAATTGGTGCCCTTGGTACAGTCACCAAAATATTGCTACAAGGACTGGAAGATTTGGAAATAACGGGACGGGTGGAGATCATTCAAACTACAGCACTGTTGAGATCGACCAGAATACCGAGAAGAGTCCTGGACACTTGAGGAAACTTGCTGTCACTCAAACTCCTGTGGAAAACTATCAGCGTTAGCTGATGTGAAAAACTCTCAAGGAGTAAAATTATAATAGGATGAAGAATTCCCGAAACTAAGCTCTGCAGGAGAAATCTCATCAAACGATAAAATACCAGTCTAGTCTCCCTTGTAAGATACTCTGGACCATTCTTAAAATGGACAAGGGAGGAACTTAGTCAAATCGACTAAAGCACAAAGAAAATGATTACAACGTAATAGGATTTACACACGAGAGGCGACATAGACACTATGTGACAAGAAAAGAAGGAGGGAGAAGATTCTTCAGCGTTGAGGATAATGTCGATGCATTGATATAAAGACTCGAGAAATACATTAAAAAGAACAAAGAAAGAATAATTATAGCGGTCAGTAGCAGCAAGAGCAACATTAACAGACAACAAAAACAGCAAAAATTGGAAAACAGAAATGGGAAGAAAAACAATAGTATGAATATTTCATGATCTGTACATAGTTAAGAAAAGGAAAAATCAATAAAGAAGCTGAATCTCTTTTAATTGCAGCACAAAACAAAGCCATAAGGACCAATTATATTGAAAAAAAAATTACGTAACACAATAGCATGTCTATCTTATATGGAGACAAAGATGAAACGGCTGATCATATAATGATCGACTGCAGCAAACTAACCCAGAGGGAGAACAAAACAAAGCATTACTGGTTGGGGAAGTTGATCCACTGGGAATTGTGCAAGAGACTAAAATTCTACCATACTACTAAAGGATATACGCATAAACCAGAATATGTCATACAGAATGCGATTCATGAAATTCTATCGACTTTTGAGATACAAACGGATCACCTTATCCAGGCCAGAATACCAGACCTAAATGTTATTAATAAGAAAAAAGCTTGCCATCAAGTTAATTTTGCCGCTCCGGTGCACCACAAAGGGAAAATGAAAGAAAGCAAAAAGATAGACAAAGATTTGCCAAGGAACTAAAGAAAACAACTACTAAACATGACAGAGGTCAGTGATACCAAGTTCGCTTAGAACGGTCCCCAAATGTTTTTTAATATAAAACCGGAAGAATTCGAAGTAAGAGAAAGACTGCCGACCATCCCATCGACAGCATTCTTAAAATCGGCTAGAATACTGGGATGAGTCCTTGGTGTTACGTAATTGAACGGCTCAAAGAAAATTGAAATTTAAAGAATTAATAAATAAATGAATAAAAAAGCAGACTGTTTCCGAATGGCCAGGACAAGGCTCTTGTTGGAGTTAAAATGACTAGGGAAAACTGGAGGTCACAAAATCTTCTACGCATTTGTGGAACCAGGGGAAACGGATGTTCCTCCCGCTGACACTAGGCGGAAGGGAGGTGACGACTCGCTTTTGAACAGTTAGTTGCGAGACGTGATGAAGTAAAGACAGTCATTTTAGCACTCGCTACAAAGATGTACGGAGACAAAAGTTTACGTGCCCCATACGCTCTTCCTCCCCCCACCGGCGACTAATTATAAATTGTAATAGTAAATAAACCTTTCGATGGTTGAACAGAGTTTTGGGCGTTCGTCATCTGTTACTAGGGCAGGGTCACAATGGGGTCATGGAGGTACGAATGTCTATTTAATACCATTATGTACAACTTTCTATTTGGTGTCGTTATGGTACATTTGAGACCTGGGAAGACTTGTTTGGTTGGGTTCTATGGCATATCAACCATTGAAGGTTATTTAATACCAAATCCTGTTTATACATGTATATTTCATATATATGATTTTCAAACATATATCGCTCATGACATTTTAAACGAGCTTGAGCTTCCCCTTTTTGCACACAGTTAAATGGTTTAAACTATTCCTAAATAACATTCACAATTTCACATCAGTAATTTGTTTGTACACAGTTTGTGGGTGATTTTATTTTTAAAGTAGTTAGAATTAATCTGTTTTCACACTAGTATTGCTATTGGTTCTATTCAATTAAATGGTTTCAATTATGGACCCCCACATATGGCCGAGCAAAAGCAGGACGACCAGCGCGAACATACATACAGCAGCTATGTGAGGATACGGGATATAGCCCTGAAGATCTGCCTGAGGCGATGAACGATGGGGAAAAGTGGCAAGAGAGGGTCAGGGATATCCGTGCTAGCGGCACATGATGATGATGATGATGATGATCACTAATAATTCTATTCGATATTAATCATTTGTTTGGACACAATGAAGTAGTTACAAATATTGCTATTTAACACTAATAATTCTATTCATCATTACTCATTTGTTTGCACACAGTTAAATAGTTCGAAGTATTGCTCTCTATCTCTAACAATTCAATTAACATCGACCATTTGTTTATGCACAGTAAAGTTGTCAAATAGTTCTATTCCTAGCAATTCAATTTAACGTAAGTCATTTGTTTGTACACAGTTCTGTTTGACTCATACATAGGACTCTCTCAGGTGCTCTCACTCCGGATGAGAGTGAACATGGGAGTAATGATAATGAAGGAGTAATCAACATTCCTAAAAGCTGTAAGGCTGGAGCCTCGCCATAAGATAGTTTAAGGTCATATCAAGGACACTCTATGCAAAGAGGGAGGGTTACCCCTCTAAAGCCAACTGGGCTATAGTCATTTGTTTGCACACAGCTTAAATTGTCAAAAAATTCTATTTAACCCATAGACAGGACCCTATCAAGTGCTTCCACTCCGGGTTTTAGTTGACCTGTGAGTAATAGTAATGAAGGGGTACTCCATAATTCCCAAAGCTCCAAGGCTAGAGTCTCGTCATCAGATGGCGTAATGTCATATCAAGGACGCTCGATGGAGGCGGGGTCTTACCCATCTGCAGAGATCAGTGTATTCTACAGCCTCAGCAGGCTAGCCAGGAGGAGATTTGGTGTCACTCAAACTCCCGTAAAAATACCATCAGCAACGGCTGGTGTAAAAACGAGTGATATCATCATTTCTTTATTTTCTCTTATAATCACTAGGCTTCATAAAGACGACCGTGTAAGAAGGGATTGAATATTGGCTGCAAATATATTTGTCAACTTAAATAAGCATAAAGATATGACATAAGGTTTATTTATTTTGTGTTTGCAAAACCATGTCAAATAAGATAAGTGAAAGATTTAGAATAATGAATATAACATTTAAAACTAGCAGTAGCTGTGGCAATTCCATAGAATATATGTACATGTAATAATTGTACAAATTAAAACTACAGATAATATTCTGATGGTTGGTTGGTTGGTTGTTTGGGTTTTATGGCGTATCAACCTTTGTAGGTTATTTAACGCCAAATTCTGTCTATATGTATATACATTCAACCAAAGATTTCTGAACGAATACTTTGTAGGTAAAATTTTCAATAAGCAGGATTTCATTTGTTTGCACATGATTAACCAGTTTTAATTCGTCATATTTTTTCCTACTAACATTCTGAAACAATATCAAACAAAATATACCTCACAAAATCAATGAAATGTAAACGTACATAAAAATGAATTTTATAAAAAAAATTTTTTTTAATGAGTGATGAAGCATGGTTAAACATTTTTCTACCTTATCTTTTTATACTAAGTGTTTTTGTTAAAGCAAAATATACAAATTAGCCAGCCTTATTAGTAAAATCGCTACTTTTGTTACGTTGTATTGGCGGCTACTCCGAAAGTCCATTAAGACGGGAAGAAATCCAAGTTTTGATTCCTGCCGATATATTAGAAAAGCTTCAGTGGGGTATCCTTTTGGGCAACTTCTTCACACCTACCTCCTCGTCTTTAGGAGTAATAGTCGGGTTAATGGTCTGATGCCTGAGGTTCCTCTCGAGAGAGGAATGCCAATGGAGACCAAGCAATTTCTCCGCCGAAAAATTTAACCTTTCATCACATCCTGTCAGTTGCAGAGTAGTAAAGTAAGAACTGCGATGAGAGGAATGGGGTTGTTTTGGTGACAACATTTTACTTAGAACCCGTGCAGAATAACAAACAGACAGAATAACATTATCTATAGTAAGCTTCTTTCAGTAAACGGACGTGAGTTCAAAACTTATCAGAGTCTTATTATTAAAAAAGAATATTTTAGCTGTCTAAATTTCTGAGACGAAGCTTGATGATTTTTATCATTAAGGGTTTTCGGACTATTGTCTTTATCTTTATTGTTATATTCACAACTTTTTGGCCAATGTGTCCTTCGGCCCTTATCAGTTGTTTTTTTCCGAGCTCGGTAGCCTACACAGAACTTTGATGCACGTCTTTTATTTAGTCCACGGTGGTCGTTTGCTCTGATTCCGTTAACCATAATTGTGTACAAGTGTTAAGAATTCCTGTATTGTTACTTAATAAGTTTGTAAAGAAACACCTGAAGAATACCGGAGGACACATCAGCCGAAACGTTGTGAATAAAACAATAAAGATGAAGGCAATATTCTGAAAACCCTGAATGACAAGAATATATTTAAATTTGCTATTTTTGTTTGTTGAACAAGAATTAAAATGCAAAAAAGGAAATGGTCGCAGAGTTTATTTTTAAATCAAATTATTTCTTCTTTAATTTTTGGGGAAACTGATATTCACAGATATAATAATAATAATAATAATAATAATAATAATAATAATAATAATTTTTTTTCAACAGTTGGTTCACCGAGACCTTGCCGCTAGAAATGTCTTGGTAGCGTCGGGGAACGTCATCAAAATCTCAGATTTTGGACTTACGCGCGATATCTACGAAGCCGATGCTTACATGAAGAAAAGCAAGGTAAGCTTTTTTACTCTACCAGCAATCAGCACCGAAAACATACAATTCTAGTTATTTCAGTTAGAGAATGTTTCTGTCAAAAAGCGTTTCTATAGTTACAGATTATTTTATTCGACCACAATTGCGATATAAGAATATATTGATATTTGTTTTATTGATAATATAAAGGTGTTAAGATATTTTATACATTAATCTAAAAGAACTACACTTCGGCGTATCAATTTTTCTCTGACAGAGTTTTAAGGCAGTAAAGTTCAGTAGTGAATAATAACTAATAAAATCTGTTCGGGTTTCGAAGAAAATGAGCTTAATAGAAAATTTGGTGGTGGTTTACTTATTTACAGACGATACTGTAATGTAACATCTTTCAATTATTTTCAGAATTCTGGCAATCAATTTCTTTCTGATTTCCTCAGCATATTTACATTCTAACATATTTGATAGGGTTTTAAATGTAAATGATAGCCATTTTTTTTCAGTAACCATTGCAATAATTCCTCAACACTTTATTGATTTTCAAAAGACAATACACAATAGTGTTTGTGCCCATGGAGTAATGGTTATCGTTATGGGAAATGGACAAGGCGACACGAGTTCAAATCCTGGACGTGGCAGTTTATATTTCACATAGCATTAATACCCTTGAGGAAGGCTTAAATTCAACTATTCTCCTCCCGTCTATGGGTAAATAGTCGGACAGACTGGGCTCTTTAAACTTGGAAAAGAAAAAACATGAAATCAAACCATTTACATTCTGCTCAAAAATGACCTTGTGTCATATCCTTCTCGAGCGGAGGGGCTGCTAAATACAATATGTGTATATTGGATGCTGACCGTTATCCGAGCCAGTTTTACGCGCTTAGTAATTAAATGACTTTTCTATACCATCCGAAATGTTTATTTTGATACTGCAAAAGTGACTAAACTTAAAGAAGTGGTAGACTAGCTATTGGGTAGTGATGAGAAAAGCTAAAATGTTCCCAACATTTAACGAGTTTAAATACGATGGTGTTAAAATAAACTTGATCATTGCTTCATTCCCCACTACCTCAAATTCTTTATGCCACAATATATATATATATATATATATATATATATATATATATCACTGCTAAAGTTGCTTAGGTTTTGTTATCCAGATTTAACCTTTGACGTCAATGCATGGAAACTCCCTGACACTATAAATAGTGACAGACTCGATAAACGAGTCAAGCTATTCTAGTCAGTTACCGGTAACCATTACTGTTTGTATTTCCGTAAATATATAGTGCTGTAAACCTTACATCTCTTTGCATTATTCATTTCTGGTCCTTCAAAGCCACAACAGGTTTATAATGCCCTACTTATCAATTTAGTCGGGCCTGAATTCGAGAAAATTCTAATGAAAATTCAGAATTGATTTCGGTGTAATCGATTCACAATTTTACAGATGTTGACTTTCCATCGAATCATCGAAGGAGTACGTGGAAAAATTTCGAAGTTTCACTTTTTATTCGTTGAAGTCATTTGATTGCAGAGACAGAAAAAAGATGAAGCAAATATTTCTATCATATGATCTCCCCAGAGAACTATAATGATGATTTAGATAAACACAAAAACTACGGTTCGCTCCTCAGACGGTGACATCGACTTCTTTGACATTGTCGCTGGAATCTTTCAAAAAGATACACAAACGCTATATATGTTTATAATCTGCCAAGATTATGTACTACGAAGACAATAGATCAAATAAAAGAAAACAGTTTCACATAAAAAAAGAACAAGTGGCTGAAAATATTCTGCAGAAACAATGACAGACTCAAACTACGCTGCTAATCTAACGCTTCTTGCAAATATACCAAACTGAGACCCTGCTGCTTAACCAAGAGGACACAAGTAGATGTAACGTAATTGAACTGCTTACTGGAAATTGTATGAATAAATAAATAAATAAAGCAAGCAGTGGTCACCGAATAACAAGTCCAAGGCACTCGTGGTAATTAAAAATGATTGGGATGACTAGAGGTCCGGGGATCGTTTGTACATGTGCACAGGAAACGGGTGTCTCTACTCCCGACACGCCAAGCGGAAGTGAGGAGACAACTGGTGTCCTTTCCAGAGTCAACAGCCAGACATGAGAAGTTGAAAACGTTAGTAGAACACCTGCCACGAAGATGTAAGGAACGAAAGTTTATATGCCCCAATTTGAGCGGGGGGGGGGGTATTCCAAAGTGGCCGTTAGACTACGCGACCCATCAAACAAGCATTTTAGATCCTGGAAAAAATTCAAGGTCTATATCTGCTCATCTACTTCTCACTAGCATGTGTTGCTTCTTTTCGTCTAGTTGACGGTCATCTCGTGTTTCGAGACTCCCTTTATTTATCCCAGCAGCTACTTCTTATCGAGTTGGAAATAAACCTTTGGTGTATGTTTAATAGCGTTTCGCATTTTTCAGCTCGTTTCCACAACGGGGGTCTAAAGTCTCTTTAGTGCCGCTATGGTATAAAGGACATTAACCACTATGTTTTATACAAGGAGCCATCTCCTCTTTTAAGAGGTAAGCTTCTAAGATTACTAGACCAGTACACATACATCGGCAGCAATATCTCATTTCCAGAAAGTGATGTCATCGTACTTAGAAGGAAGACATGGACTGCTAATAACAGGTCGGAAATCTTATTTCTCAGCTGTTATAAATGGGGATTTCTTCCAAGCTACGATCGTGTTCTGCTATATGGTTGCTCTACACGGACTCTCACGAAATGCACTGAGAAAAAAAAAACTTGAGGAGAACAACACAGGAATGCTACGTGCTGTTTTGAACAAATCTGGATGAAATATCCCACTAAACGTCAGCTGCACAACCACCTACTTTCATCTCACAAACCATTCAAGTAAGACAAACAAAAAATCTGTGGCACTACTGCTGAAGTAAGGACAAATTCATAAGCAATATTTTCCTTTTGAACTCCCTCGAATGGACACAGCAGTGTTGGCCGAACAGCAAAGACTGACTTACATAAGCCTTGTTCGTATATCAGATGCAGTCTAAAGAGCCTACTATGGGCTAAATGCAATAGGGACGAATAGAGAGAGAGAGAGAGAGAGAGAGAGAGAGTCAAGGGACTCCATGTTATCAGCACGACTTGATAATTATATATATATATATATATAGTTTGCTATACATATTAACAAGGAATGCTCAATATCAGAGACCAAGTATTTGTCGCTGCCTCCCACCAGACACGACTTGACACAAGGTCAAAAGCCCGAAGGCCGATTAAAGTGGGGATAAAGGGGAGGGGAGGTCGGGAACGAGCCGAGACTCGAACCCTGCTTGTCTGTGCTGCTCATCGGCTCACTTGGTGCAATGTGAGCCTGATGAGGCAAGCAGTTTCACGAACCCAAATGTGGGTCCGGGCACGTATGCCAGTTTGCGGCTTAAACTAGACGCATGGTCTAGTGCCGTACAAAGGGGACAAAGGAGACAAAAATGCAGCTCGCCCACCCGAAGGTAGCCAAGTCGAAACTAGGTGCCTAATTAAAGGCCCCGAGTCTGCCATTGTTCCTTTTCCAGGGCCACGCTCCGGACCGAAGTCCAGAGACCATATATATCTAAGATTAGATAGAGAAGACACAGAGTCAACGGTGCTTGGTAATCAGGTTTCTCGCCCATAATGGTCCGGCTGGGATAACAGTAATCGAAATAATTTGAAACAACACAGTAAGTGTTCATTAAAGTTCCTTTTTTGTTGTGAGATCCTGATGGCTTTCCATCTCCTTATATATATATATATATATATATATATCATTATTATTAAGTGATGCTGAGAGGACGGATTCTTGGCTGTCTCTTTCAATCCATCCCGGTTGGCTATCTCTCTTTATCGATCCTATAGACTGCATATGGTGTCAGCAGATGTAAATCTTTTGTTAGTTGACCAACACTGGTGTGTCCATATGTAAGAGTCCACAGGAGGGCTCGCTTATGAGTTAGTCCCTGCTGCTTCAGCAGTGATCAGAATGTCTTGTTCGTCTGACTTCGATGGTTTGGGAGATTGAGGTAAGTTGCTGAACAGATGCTATTTTGTAAGGTGTTGCTTTTAGGATTTGCTCAAGACAACATGTAGTATTCTTGTGTATTTCCCATCTAGTCTTTTTTCTCTAAGCTTTTCATAAGATGGTTGGTTTGGTTTTATGGTATATCAACCATTGCTGGTTATCTAATGCCAAATCATGTTTTTAAATATATATTAAATATATGATTTGTAAACATATTTTGTGGATACACACAGTTAAATGATTAAACACTTCTATTTCTAACAAATCAAATTAGCATAAGTCATCAAACTTAAATGGTCCCAAATATTGCTATGTATGATTAACAATTCAATTAAAGATCAGTAATTTGTTTACACATAGTTAAATGATCAAACAGTTCTATTTCAAACAATTCAATTTATCGGAAGTAATTTGTTTGCACTCAGTTTAAATGTCAAATTGTTCTATTTGACCTATAAATAGGACTCTATTAGATGCTACCACTCCGAGCTGGAGTGATGGCAATGAAGAGGTATTCAGCATTCCCCAAAGATCCAGTATTACTGGAGCCTTACCATCAAAATTATTTAGTGTCATATACAGGAGATTCGTTAGGGGAAGGGTCTTACCCCTCTGCAGAGATTCAGTCAGTGTATTCTACAGATCCAGCCGACTGGGTTACGTTTCGGTAGAGTCCTAGCGGTGCAACCATACAGTAGTACTGATTCTACTAAAGGTTAAAATAATTTTTTGTCTCATTTTATCGGAGAGATCAGGTTTCCGTATGATTGATAACCAGTTGATAACAGTCCTTGCATTTCCTCTGTTTACGTTGAAGTCGCTTTCAGTAGATTACATTCACACACACACACACTTTTAATTGTCAGTAAACTTTTAATAATTGAGTAAATTAAATGATTCTCCTTTTTTTAATTCAGTCAAAATGAATTAAAAAAATAAAATAATTATAAATGAAAAAAAAATTCAGTAGATTCCATTTGGTGAGTCATTCATCAGTTTAAGAAGGACAAAAGAGGCTCTGGTCTGTTTTATAAATATCATGTGCGAAAATCAAGAGAAATTACAACCTGAAGATGTTTGCTTTAACTGATGTCCATCAAATTAGTCACATGCCTCATCCATCACAGAAATTTAACTGTAATATCAAGACTGATCCGGATCAACATTAAGGAAACGGGAGTAGATTAGTGCTCGTCAAGCATTTTCTTTTCCCACGCTGCTTCCATCACCTGGTATTCACCACAGGAGAGCCCAAAAAGGGTCGAAAGTGTAAATATCTTCTATTCACCCTGAAATACACAGAATAAGTAGAAGCGGTTGTGACTTAATTCAAGCAGTTTTGCAGATGACAGTAGAGCTCTATTGATATTAGATTTGATGCTGCAAGAAGATTATATCCTGGCGTTTACTAAAAGTTGATTGACATCTGTGAATGACGTGCGGAAATAAATTCAACTAAATAATTATACACGAAGCTTATAGCAATGATCTCTATGCAACTATATAAGACTCGACCTGTACATGAGTCAAGTGAAATCCGTTGTTCTTTGTCTCAAAATAGATTGTCGATCTATATAATGTTGATTTCTCCGGTAAAGTTAAAGTTTGACATATATATATATATATATATATATATATATATATGGGGTATGTAAAAATTCCCCAGTTTCTTGGCTCAAAATAAACAATCGACCAATACAAGAGGCATATAACAATGATTTCTTAACGAAGCAGTATGGATCGACCTGAATACAAAACTGGTAAAACGTCCTAAGCTTCATGTCTTAAAATAAACAGTCAACCTATAGAAGGAGCATTCAAAAATGATTTCTCAAGTAAAAAATAAAATTCAACCTGTATGGAATAATTTTTGGGCTCAAAATCAACGTTCGACCTATGGACAAAGTATAAAACTGTGATTTTTCGGCCAAAAGGTAAGATTCTACTTTTGTATAAGACATGTGAAAGTTTCCTGTCCGAAAGTCAACAATTACAATTTCACGAGGAATACCCAAATAATTTCTTGGTCAAAAGTTAAGGCTCAGCCTATACGAGACTCAGTCCATATGAGAGATTTGTGATACAATCATGGTTTTTTAGTCTGAAATCAAAGATTGAGCTATATATGAAGAATATAAGAACGATTTCATAGTCATAAAAAAAGGTATGGAAGAAATGAACGATTTTATGGCCCAAATTTAAAATTCGACCAATAGGTGATGTGTAAAACAATTATTTCTTCGCTAGAATATAAATCTCGTCTAATATAGGCCAACTTAATGGGGGGAGGTCCGAGGTTTAATGGTTAACGCGCTGACTGTGGAATCGTAGTAAGCGAGTTCGAACTCCTGTCGCGCTATTACGATCACTTTCGGACAAATAACCTTGGGAAAGATATGAACCCCCCTTACCGTCCGAGCTATGGGTTAAATAGCATCAGTGTCAACACGCTAATCATACCAATGCTGTGGTCTCTATGATCTCTATTCTTCTTCTGATAACTGATTCCTACAGTCTCTTTTCCCAGTCTTTGCGAACTACTCCAAGTGCACCAGCCATAATTAGTATCACTGTCATCCACATATTCCATAGCTTTTTCATCTCTTTTGTAAGATCTTAGTATTTGTCTATCTTTTAACTTTCTTTTATTTTCGCTCAGTGGTACACGAGAATAAAATCTACATGACGACCAGTAACTTTTTATTTTGTAAATTGCCAAAACGTGTAGGCTTCAGACCAGGAATGAGTGATCTGTTTGTATCTCAAAATCCCTGAGAATTGAATGTTTCATTTTCTTAGATAGATTCTAGTTTGTACATATACTATTTGGTATTATGATGAAAATTCAATCTTTTGCACAATTCCCAGTAGATCATCTTTCTCACCCAGTCGTGCCTAATCTTGTACTCCTTTTGTGCCAGTTTACTGCATTCGCTTCTTATGTGATTAACTGTCTCATCTCTGTCTCCTTATCACCTACACTTAATATTTTGTTACATCTAAAAAGTTTACGATTTGATATAATTGTTCCTTATATCATAACAATTAGTGAGTTTTTTACACTAGCGATAACTGGTGGTTTTCACTGGAGTTGAGTGAAAGTAAACGTTTTCACTCTGTGATCTTATGTAACAGAAACATTTACAATCTGACACTTTTTTTTCTTTTGTAAATTACTATTTGGCCTGGTTTTCTGGATGGCTGAACTTTGCCGTTCTGGCTGACCACAAGGTAAAATTAAAAGGAAGCTAAAAAGAGATAAATACCCAGACTTTGCTAGAGAACTGAAAAAAGCAACTATGGAACGTGAAAGAGACGGGGATTCCAATTGTAAATAATTGGTGTGTTTGGTACAGTCACCAAAGGATTGGTACAGGTAGTGGAGGACTTGGAAATAAGCGGACGAGTGGAGACCCTCTAAACTACAGAATTGCTTAGATTGGCCAGAATACAGAGACGTGAGTAGGCTTGCTGTCATTCAGATTCCAGTGAACGACCATCAGTTAACGCTGGTGTGAAAAACTCTCAAATGAGAAAATGATACGCAACCGAATTGCAAGTGTAGGTTATGTGCTGACCAAGACGAAACGATTAATCATATAAGTGAAAGTAGCAAACTTGCTCAAAGGAAGTAAAAGACTAGACACGCCCGGGTGGAGAATGTAATCAACTGGGAATTATGCAAGAGAGTAGAACTTGATTATACTGCTAAATGATATTATCATAAAGCTGTCTCCGCCAAAGAGAATGTTACGCTTAAAATTCCATGGGATTTAGAGATACAAACAGATCACCTTATTCAAACCAGGATATCAAAACACCAATGATGATTAGAAAAAAAAAACAGAATTTGCCGTCTAGTTGATTTTGCCGTCTTAGCTGAGTGAAAATAAAAGAAAGGGAAAAGAGAGACAAGTACTTGGAATTTGCCTGAGAACTGACAAAAAATGTGGAATATGAGGGTAATTGGAACGCTTGGAAAAGGGACCGGAAGAGTTGGAAATCAGGTGGATAATCTAAACCATCCAGACCACTGCATTGTTGAGATCGGCCAGAATACTGAGAAGAGTCCTGGAGACTTGAGAAGACTTGCTGTCACTCGAATTCCAGTGAAAGACTATTAGCTAACGCCGGTGTGAAAAACTTACTGGGAGTCTAATAATAATAATAATAAACAATTTGTTTTCAGAAAGCGAAGTCTTGTTTCCAGCAGATTCCTTCAAGTGTTATTTTACACACTGCTGGGATAAACGACTTTGTCTATGAATCGTGACAAAATGGCTCCCAATCAGAATGTTAATTGAGGAACCAAGTTTCATCAGACGAAGAATCAGATAAAGAAACCATTCCTAATTTTTCGTAAAGAGGATAGTTAAACTTGAACTATGCGCGCAATTAACATAAGAATGTATAGAAAAGTATTCGCAAAGTCATATTGCATTTGACAGGGCGTTTGGTTGGGGGTTTTTTTTATGACATATCGACCCTTTTGGGTTATTTAATGACAAATCCATTTTCTACAAATTATCAGTTCTATTTCAAATAATTCAGTTTAGCATGATTACACAATTAAATTGTCAGAAACATTTCTATTTCAAGCAATTCCGTTTTGTCAAACATTTCTAATTCAAGCCAATTCAGTTTAGCAAAGATTTAGTATTTGTTCAGACACAGTTAAGTGTCAAAAGAGTTCTATATTGAACAATTCAGTTTAGCGTAAGTACAGTTTCAATGTCAAAATCAGTTCAATTTCAAACAATTCAGTTTAGCGAAAGTATGCAGTTTAAATATAAATACACTGTTTAATTGTCAAAAACATTTCTATTTCAAGCTATTCAATATAGTTAAAAGTTCTAATTCAAACGATTCAGTTTAGCATAATAATGCAGTTTAAATATAAAAGCAGTTATATTTCAAGTAGTTCAGTTTAGCATAAGTACGCATTTTAGTTCTATTTTACCCACCGATAGGGCCCTATCAGGCGCTACCACTCCAGGCCAGAGTGGACCTGGTTGCGAAGGCAATGAAGGATGCTCCGTATTCCCCAAAGCTTGAGCATTACTGGAACCTCACCATCAGATTGTTTAGTGTTATATCTAGGACATTCGTTGGGGGAGGTGCAGTTGGTGTATTCTACAGCCCCATCCG
>OY757905.1:56859376-56880664 GCA_963585895.1 Sepioteuthis lessoniana | reverse complement strand
GAAAAATTCACTGAGAGTTATTTAAGGGAAGGTTTAACCTCAACTGCTTAACCACCAATATTCGGATCTGAAATTGTGAAACAAAGTAATGAAATAGAAGGAATTGATTTCGGGGTTATCTCCTCTTCTTCATCCCTCACGAAAATGGATAGTCAAAGAAAAAAAGGAAGTTTGTTGTTGAAAATGTGTTCCATAGTATCTAAGGTCGGTCTTAGGAGATGCGAGCCTGGTTGGGAACAGATATTTTGCAGTGTGTATTAGATGAGCCAAGAGTAGATTACACTCTAGCTCCTTTAGGTGCGTGGCCTTTTGGGGAGCAATGGGTCCAACTGGCTTAAGGCTGGCCCTGATGGTATTATCTTGCTTACTGTATCTGAATCAGGTGTCCGTGGTGTAATGATTATCGTCGCTGGAAATGGACACGGCGACACGAGTTCAAATCCTGGACGAGACTGCATTTCACATAACACTAATACCCTTGGGAAAAGGTATGAATCCAATTATTCTCCCTCCAGCTATGGGTAAATAGTAGGGCAGACTAGGTTCTTCAGCCTTGGTGAGGCACCTAGTCTAGGAGAAGGAAAACTCTGAATTCAAACCTGTTAAACTCTGCTTAAAAAATTGACTTTGTGCCATATCCTGCTCGAGCGGAAGGGTTGAGTAGAAAAAATTGGAGGTGCCCGTGGTGTAATGGTTATCGTCGTAGGAAATGGACACGGCGACACGAGTTCAAATCCTGGACGAGAATGATTGCATTTCACATGGCACTAATACCCTTAGGAAAGGTATGAATCCAATTATTCTCCCTCCAGCTATGGGTAAATAGTAGGACAGACTAGATTCTTCAGCCTTGGCGACGCAACTAGTCTGGGAGAAGGAAAACTCTGAATTCAAACCTGTTAAACTCCGCTTAAAAATTGACCCTGTGTCATATCCTGCGGAGGGGTTGGTAAATAGGGTATCTGAATTAGTTCTGTAGTAATAAATAGGGGGTTTATTTTCAAAGTGTCGCTAGTTCATTATTTACACGTATTTTCGTTGAGAAGTAAGGAAGGTAGAGAAATTATAGCAAGATGTATGTTGATAGGTAGATAGATTGATACATAAATAGATATAGAAGTGTTTGGGAATATTAGTGGCTCAGCTGAAAAGTTTATTAGCTGACCAACATACTTTCATGGAATGTGATCAAATGAGGTTTACTTTTCAACATAGCCCTCTCGCAGTCCACAAACTTCTTTCATCGGTGTTGCAGTATTTTGATCCCTTTGGTCAAAAATGTCATCAACAGTAGATATGACGTCATCATATGAACTTTTCAGCCTATGAACTTTTCAGCTCACCCTCCAAGTTGTTTACCAAGCTTAACTTAGATGTGGCACAAGACAACAAATATGGGGCGCTCAGAGATAATCTATCTGGCTAAGCTTTATAGCGCGTGAGATGCCCGAGTTCATAAACTTATGATATTTGGAGTGAACCGGTCGACTGCTGAACAGAATGAAAATCTTGTAATCGTCAGAAATAGATTTTAATTTGATTGCTAACATTTCAAACCTCATAAATTCAATCCGATTAATAGAATTAGTCTAATATTACACGTCAGTATTTTTTTTCACAAGGGCACTGACCTATGCCAAGGTTGACGATGGCTTTAACCGTATGTTACTTTTGCTCTCATGCCAGTAAGATAGTCGGGTTTAATTTGGTTGAGTTTTATGGCACATCAACCATTGTAAGTTATTTAATACCAAATCCATATTTATACATATAAACAGTTCTATTTCAAAGAATCTATTTTTAATATTTGTACACAGTTTAAATGTAAAAGACAGTTCTATTTCAAACGATTCAGTTTAGTATAAGTGCACTGTTTAGTTCTATTTAAACCATAGATAGAACCCTATTAGGTGCTACCACTCCTGACCATAATGGACCTGGGAGCTATGTCAATAAAAGGGCACTCTGCATTTCCCAAACTTCCGCATTTCTCGAGCCTCACCATCTGATTGTTTAGTGTCATATCTAGGACGCTTTTGGGGAATCTTATCCTTCTGCATAGAGGTAGTCGGTGTATTCTACAGCCCCAGCCGACTGAGCCTGGTAAAATAATACTTTTCCAAGATATTCATCCGCCTAGACTCATGATACTCAGCCACCGTGGCATGCCAGTGACGTGACATTTATTGTCAATGCATTAAACAAATGAAAAGAGCACAAATATGTGGATTTGTATTTCTTAAATATCTGATGAGGTTCGAACCTAGTATGTCGATTTGATCTTCAATACCGCTAATAATTGCGCCACCTCACATCTCATTCACAAAGTCTGTGAATATATATAGAGAGTGATTAAAATAGGTAGGTACTCGAAGAGATTTGCATTTTTTAGAATTTATTTATTTATTAAAGAATATTTTTCAAATAAATAAATAGATAAATGCTGAAAAATACAGATCTCTTCGTGGACCTACCTATTTTAAAAATATTCTTATTCTCTCTTAGGACCTACAACAAAAAATTATACATATATATATATGTGTGTGTGTGTGTGCATTAAAAAACAGAGGGAAACATTTTTTTATACAATGATTAATTAAGTGGGGTATATATATATATATATATATATATATATATATATATATATATATATATATATATATGGAAATAAATATATGGAAATAAATAATGGAAATTAAAACAAATTAATCCAAAAGTGATGAATTCATTATGATGGAAAGTCAACGTTAAAACCTTTTAGTTTTAGAAAACCTTCATCAGTATTTTAAGTTGGTGAAAAATGTTGCTTGAACAACGGTAGATGTGTTATTAAAATAATGAGAGAAAAGAAAATATATACTCATTATTGGTTACTTGAAACCAGATAATTGTGCAAGCATATGATTATTATTGAATAGAGGCAATGACTTGAAAGCATATAATTGTATATGAAATATGAACATTAGATAAGAATACGTGAAACCATTCAACTATGTGCAAATTATTTGTATTATATACGAATACTTGATGTATAACTGTAAATTATCAGTATTAAAAAATAGTCGCTTGAATTCATGATTGTTTACAAAGGATTATTATTACTACTTATGTTAAACCATATGATTATTTATATAAGATTGAAGACTTATGATATAACTGTGTCCAAAACGCTCTCAAGAAACAACTAAACAAAAATTTGAATATAAGCAAAAAAATGAGCGTACTTCTCTAACACGAAGGCATAAGATAATCCCAGACATGTTAAAATCCTTCAATTGAATTGGATTGAATTAAAAAAGAATCTCCGAATATATATATATATATATATATATATATATATATATATATATACCTGTGATGTTGAAAGGTCCTTCTTGTTTCAACGAAGAAATAAATGATTTATTTATTTAATTTATCGAGTGCTCAAAGGAAATTAAGAAACAACGTTCCTGGTATGTTAAACTGCAAGATAAATACGTAAATAGCATACACATTTTATAACTCTAGGCTATTTCCTTTTTAGTTAGGCCAAGAAGTTTTTAGCATTTCCTCGTACTAGGCCTAAACACATTGTCTCTTTTCAAACGAACGCAAGGTTTTATTTATACCTGTGACTCAAGATAGGGGCAATCGAGTAATACACTCGAGGATTAACATTAATGCAGAGATTATCATTAGTAACATCGGAAATACTGACAAAATATCACGAATAAAAACTCTTTATAAAAATTACTATACCTCCCAGTCGCATAAATTGTACTTGGATACGAGGCATAACCAATCACCGGTTGCGCATTAAGGGTGTCTTATTTCTATGAATAAGAGTGGAGACGAAGGAGATACGGTAGGCTGTATATGTATCAAATAATACATCTGGTTTCTACTTGTCACAGACTGCATTGGAGGATCTTGACCCACTGCCGTCCGATTTCCCGACAGAACGCCCGTTCCAACGAAGCCAAAAACCATTCCATTCAAACCAATCCAAGCCAACAGACACAAGCTTCAACAATGGTTACTGAAATACTTTAAGCCTAGTGCGTTTACCCCATGCCCACATCAATAACAGCAAACAATGGAGGGTAAACCATTAAACATCGAGTTCATTCCGGGGGCAAAGCCGACGGCAGTTCATACACCAATACTTGTCCCCAACCACTGGAAAAAGAGAGAAAAAGAGGAGCTGGACAGAGATGTCGCTCTAGGTATACTAGAACCGGTGCCAGAGGCACCCCAACTACCTGGTGTTCAAGGATTGTTGTCTCACAGAAAATGGACGGATCTTCAATGAGAACGGTAGACTTACTAAAACTAAACGATGCCACACTGAGGGAAACACACCACACATCGTCTCCATTTAACCTGGTATCTATGATACCCGCACTCACAAGAAAGACAGTCCTGGATGCATGGAACGGATACCAAGTCTACCGCTATCCCCAGCCGTGCGAAATGCAACCACATTTATTACTGAGTGGAGCCGATACAGATACAGCTGAGCCCCTCAAGGATTCCACGGATCAGGGGATGGATATACTCGTCGGTTTGACGATATCACCGTATATATGACCCGGTGCATAGATGACAGCTTCCCATGGGATAGAATTCTCATTTTGGCATACGGTTTAGTACATTAGTCACTGTTTGGACATGGGGATTGTAATTAACCGAACAAGGTTCATTTTGCCAAAACGGAGGTGAAGTTCGCGGGATTTCTGGTCAACGACAACGGTATTAAACCCACAGAAAGGATGACAGAAGCTATTCTTCATTTCCCTACACCCACGAGTATCACCGGCGTCAGGTCCTGGTTTGGACTCGTGAATCAGGTTTCATACACATTTTCACAAACGGAAGTCATGGCCCCCTTCCGAGAACTATTGAAAACAAAGAACAGAAAGTTCTATTGGGATGAGACACTTGAACGCCTATTCCAGGAGTCGAAGAGAGTGACATTGGGGTAAATTGAAAAGGGTGTTCGACCATTCAAAATCAACAGAGCGACGGGACCGACATTTGAACCATGGTACACACCAGTGGAAGGAGAAGCCTTAGCCCTTGTGTACGGGCTAGAGCCATGCCGAATGTTTATACTTGGGTGCCCGGACTTACTAGTGACAGTAGATCATTTACCACTTTTGAAAATATTTTCAGATTAGGCCCTGGAAAATATTAAGAATTCAGTGGCTGTTAAATTTCAAAGAAAGAACGCTGATGTAAAGATTCCAGATAAAACATCGCCCTGGAAAACTCAATTTAGCACTCGACTGCGTCTCCCGATATCTAGGAGGTACCCCACGCGAAAGCCCGAGCCAAATTAATGACACCGCGGCCAAAGCCGCCTTCACGTTGATGTGCGGAACTGAGCCCAAGGTAAAGGTGTTTACGCGGGAAAGGATTGTCGCCGCGGCGGCCACTGATGAAGAATGACGAACCATAGTACACGTAATCCAAAACGGCTTCTCCAAATCATGCAACGACCTCCAGCCCATAGTTCGGGTTTTCTAGCCCATCCGTGAGGAATTATACTGTTTGGAAAAAGTAACAGTCAAAGCAAATCAAATCCTGATACCTCGACAACTTCGAGCAGAGGTACTGGAATCAATCCATGCCGCACATCAGTGTTTAAACGGAAGACTGATGAACGCAAGATAACGATTATTCCGGCCGGGTCTGGATGTCAACATCAAGCAAACCAGATCTCAGTGCCGCATTTGCTACACAATCGCGTCGTCTTAGCCGAGGGAACCGTTGATGTCACTAGCAGATCCAGAATTCCTGCTCAAGTTACTGTAGCCTTTGTGAACATACAGGGCAAGAGTTACATGGTTACGATGACCAGTATACGGGATGGGTGGAAGTGGAAGGCCAAAAACGTGTGCGACACAATGAGGACCTGGTTCTGCACAAATGGCACACCCGAAAAAATATAATCGAATGAAGGACTCTTTGAAAAACTGGGGTATACGGAAATGCACCTCATCGGCCTATTACCCTCAAAGCAATGGGAGCGCAGAGTTAGTCGTTAAAACAGCAAAACGAATACTTCTCGATAATACGGACAACTGCAGACGCCTATACCAGGATCGAACTGCTTGGAAATTGCTGACCCATCGCAACGCTCCCGTCCAGGGCCTTGATATGTCCCCGGCCATAATGCTGTACGGTCGAATCATTAAGGACCATCTCTCAGTCCTAAGGGACAAATACCAAACACAGAAGCAGTGGAAGGAAATAGGCGAACTAAAGAAAATGGCAATGGATAGGAGATACTTGCCAAACCAGCGTTGCCGACCACTCCGGGAACTTCAAGTCGGAGACTCAGTTCATATCTATAACCAGGATCGTAAATACCCTCGATAATGGACAAAGACAGGGAGGGTCGTAGAGACACATGGTAACCGACAGTACCTGGTTCAGGGGGTGGGCGGAAGTGGTCGGATAACACTGTGCAACCGCCGGTTCCTCCGCAAAATCTACCCGGTCGTGGATGGCCCGCCTCACGCCACTCCGGGAACCTCAGATCCGTCAACAAATCCAGAGCCCCCACAGGAACAAACCTCAGAGGAGCCGATGAATATCGAACGGGATATCAATGTCACGATGCCAACCTAATGAAATAGAAATGGAAGTGGACGACACCACAGATGTGATGGGAGGCAACACAGGAGGGTATATACAACCGGTTGGTCTCCCACCGTTAAAACAACCCTCATGTCGCAGAAAACAAGCGCCAAGGAATCTGTCCTCACGAATACGGGGAAAATCGCACGGGTTCTCTGACGCATATAAGGATGACCATGTTAATTCATACTGTGGTCACGGGAGTGAGAGGAGCATGTATAGATGGTTACTGAGTTATCTGCCCATAACTGGTATAAAAGGAGTAGAGAGGGAAACAGCCATTTTTTTCTTCATTGCGGTCTGACTCAGAGGCAAACTGGCTGATGGCATCTTCTCTATTTTATAGTTATATATTCGTAACGTGAGGTACAATTCTGTGACTTCAGATGCTTTTACTAATGTCGTGAAATTGACGAGTCTTACAAGATACCGATTTCACCAGATACTATCCGAGTATTATTCTCCAGAACTGCTTAGAGCAAAGCCTCGGAATCCACGCTTTTAGGCCTACCTGACATTGCTTTATCGTTGACGTTCTTAAAATTTGAGCAAAATTTCTTCAATCATATTTACCAACCCCTCCGCTCAGACAGGATATGACACAAGGTCAATTTTTAAGTGGAGTTTAACAGGTTTGAATTCAGAGTTTTCCTTCTCCTAGACTAGTTGCCTCAACCAGGCTGAAGAACCTAGTCTGTCCTACCATTTACCCATAGCTTGAGGGAGAATAATTGGATTCATACCTTTCCCAAGGGTATTAGTGCTATGTGAAATGAAATTAGCCTCGTCCAGGATTTGAACTCGAGTCGCCGTGTCCATTTCCTACGACGTTAACCATTGCACCACGCGCAAAATTTCTTCAATATTCGGGTTATTGTACAGTGATTAAATACGTTTTCACCTTTCACAAAACAAATATTTTTGGTTGCTTCTGCGACGTTATAATCCAGTTTGAACACGTAAAGCATAACTTCCTGAATTAGATTACGTTGCACAATTATTTGTGTAGTTTTCAAATCACACAAAGACTGAAACAATGCGCAACATATTAGCGCACCATCTACCACGATACTAACAACAACAAGTGGTACCTTTTTATGGCTTGAACTGCTTTGATTTATTGATATATGCACTGCAAGCGAGCTCGAAGCAAAATATTGTAAAACTTTTGACTTGCTCTAGTAGTAGAGATAGCCTGACAGAAGTAGTTTCTATATCTGACAACCTCACAAAGCGATAGTGTAGTTAGTGGGGTGCTAGTGGATAGATGCTCTCTGACTTTGCAGTGATTGTTGAAAGGTCGAGAGCTTCATTTTCCAAAGAAGTTTAGTTTCTTTAGTTTAATGCTATAATAAACTTTGTGGGTTATTTAATGCCAAGGTCATCCTTGTAGAAGAACAGTACTGGTTCTATTTAATCTATATCTAGAAGGATAAGGAGGTTCATACCTTTTGCTAGGGTAATTATCCGAAAGTGAATATAATAGCGAGACTGGAGTTTGAACTCGCTTACATTGACGTCATAGTCCTGCACGTTAGCCATTTCGCAATGCGGATTGCTTTACCCTAAGGAAGTATTTTCAGTCTAAATAAAAGAGATTTTGTTTTACATGAGCCTGGCTTTAAGCATTTTAATTTTGATCTTCAATATATATTTTTTTCTTTTAAACAATTTTTCTTTTGAACTACCATTTTTACCATTACAATTGTTTAAACTATTGTTCGCAGGATACCCTTTTTCTTTTTTTCCTTTTTTTTTTTCTTTTTTAAAAAATTAATTCCTTTTTCTTGATTTTTTTTCTTTCTTAACGCTCTCTCCCTTAACTGTTGTTTTTTTTTTTACTCTTTTTCTTTATTGATTTCCCTTCTTTTTTTTTCTCTCTCCTATCTATACCTCTTTTATTTTCTTATACTCTCTATCGTAACGCTCTCGTTTTCTCCTTTCATTCATTCACTTTCTTTCGGCTCTTTTTTTTTCTGAGACTCCAAACGATCTAAAATAAAATGAAATAAAATAAGATACAATCTTTATTTGACTTCTATCGCAAAGAACCGACGAACTTGGATACCTGAAATTATTTACTTTGCATTTGCTGAAGCTGCAAAACGTATTGAGCCTGTTGGCGCCGAATGTACAACCGAGCTAGTCAGCCCGGGCAAACGAAGTGGGTGAGGACAGGACGGGGTGCAGAACAGCGTATCTTACAACGCGCACACTCATAACAAGATCCTTCACCATCTCATTACCATCACCATTATCATCATCATGAACATCATCATCATCATCATCGAAAATAGTAAATAGTAATACAAAGACAAATCAACACTTCTCTTTTCCTACCTTCTTTTATTATTATTATTGTTATTATTATTTGAAGACGACCCAAGAGATCACGTGACAACCGAAACCCAGCTATTTCGGTGATGGTGGCGTGGATGCAAGAGGTGGAGTGTCTCATTAATAAATGGTTTGGCAAATGTTTGACGTGTGCTTTTGCGTTATTTGCTTGCGCTCTCTCTCTCTCTCTTGCTCTCTCTCTCTCACATCGCATCACAACAACCGCAACAACAAAGAAAACAAAATCGATAGTCGAACAATGGCCGGATAGTATTGATAGATCGATTCTCTCTTATATAAGATTTTGGTCTTCGTTACAAAACCTTACGGTTTTTCATTAGAAAAATTTATTACATCGTTTAAAGAATTAAATGAAATGAGTCTAATTATTGATATATATTGTTCGTATTCGGCCAGCAAAGATTTCATTAATTCCTGACCACCGAGAATATGCTTCTTTTTTTTTCTAAATTGCATTGGATTTTATCGTAAACTAAGTTACAACTCTACATATAATAGTCCTATTCTGTCGTCAATAACTGATCCCTGACATCTCTGTTCATCCAGATTTTTATACACAGCATGTATACTGAATGAGGCAATAAATTGAAGGTTCAGTACAGAAGAAGCTGATAGGGATCGGCTTGAAAACGGTGAAGATTTCTAAAGAACTGAAGAGATTGCTGTAACCAGGACTTCAGTAAAAGCTACTTAGTACTACAAGTGTTGAAACTCGCAAAGAATATAGTATATAATAATATAATAAAAAGATAAGATTAATCCCCTAATGGGCATGGAGGACATCAAACTATTTGTAAAAAATGAAAAAGAACTGGCGAATTTGGTAAAAAAAAATAAGAATATACAGCCAGAATATAGGAATGGAATTTGTTATTGAAAATATGCCATGCTTATAAGTAATGGAAAATGGATAAAAAAAGAAATGACGGAAAGTATAGAACTACTAAACCAGGAAAAGATAAGAAAATGGGAGAGAAGGAAAACTACAAGTACTTAGGAGGGTCCTGGAAGCGGACACAATCAAACAAATAGAAGCGAAAGAAAAAAAACTAGAAAAGAGTACATCAAAAGAACGAGAAAACTTCTCGAATTCAATCTCTTAATGAGAAGTTTCATCAAATGTATAAACACCTGAGCAATTCCCCGTGTAAGATACCCGGAACCATTCTTAAAATGGATAAGGAAGAGACTCAGATAGATGGGTCAAAGGATTAAAAAACTGGTGACGATGAACAAGGCTTAACATCAGAGAGATGACTTAGAGAGATGCTATGTATCAAGAAAAAGATAAAGCAGACGTACCAGTATTAAGGACTGCGTAGAGGCATCTGTAAAATGACTCAATGATATAATTAAAAAGAACAAAGAAAGACTGACAACGGCAGCCGGTAACAGCCAGTAACAGCATTGACAAAATAAGAGCAGAGAGAGAAACAGCAAAAACCAGGGAACAGAAGGTATGAATCCAATCATTCTCCCTCCAGCTATGGTTCTTCAGCCTTGGCGAGGCAACTAGTTTAGGAGAAGGAAAACTCTGAATTCAAACCTGTTAAACTCCGCTTAAAAATTGACCTTGTGCCATATTCTGCCCGAGCGGAGGGGTTCGGTAAATATGTATAATAATAATGATAATAATAATGATAATCTGTCCTGGAGAATCAGACAAACAAAATTGTCTGAGATTTTGAGATACAAACAGATCACCTATTTCCGCCCAGAAGACAAAAAATAAATAAAATAAAAAAAACTTGTCCATGAGTAGACTTTGCCATCTCGACGGACGACAGAATGAAAATCAAAGAAAAGTACTTAAACCTTGCCTGAGAACTAAAAAAAGTTATGTAACATAAAAGTTATAGTGATGCCAATTATAATGAGTTCGCTCGGATCAGTCTCCAAAGGCTTGATTAGGGGACTTGGACGTGCGGAAAATTGGATGATGCGCCGTGACCATTAATAAGATTGGCTAGAATACTAAGAAGAGTCTTGGAGAATAACAAGAGTAGGTTATGTTGAGACAGAGATAAGACTGTTAATAACATAACAAACTCATGAAGCAAACTAATACAAATAGAATACAAGACTGGATACAACTGAGGGGGAAAGGTGATCCACTGGGAATTATGCAAGATATTAAAATTTGAACATTGGAGAAAATAACTCATAAAATTCTCAGGGACATTGAAATATAAACGGATCACCCAATCTCAACTAAAAAATCAGGCATCGTGTCGAGAATTATCTTGCGGAATTTACAATTCCGGCGAACCACAGAGTGGTTGCTAGAGAGCTGAAAAATCGATGGAACATGAGAATGATGGGGTTACCAATTGTTGACGGAGGACTAGGAACAATTTTCAAGGACTTGAAAAAGGAAGTGGGTGAACTTGAGTTCAGAGAAAGAATTGAGTCAATAAAGACCATAGCACTGTTAAGATCGACTAGAATACTCAGAAAGGTCCTGGATATCTGAGAAGACTTGCTCTCACTCAGACTCCCGTGAAAGATCTATAGTTGGTATGAAAAGCTCAAATAATAAACTTCTCACAAACTGATTTGAATGGAACATAAAAAACAAACCCAATAATGAATGGCCCAGTCGTCTATGACTACAGATTACACCGACTGCATCTCCACAGAGGTTTAGACTACCCCAGCGATACTCCTGGATGTTGTACTAAGCAATCTGATGGTGTGGTTCTAGTAATGCTGGAGCTTTGGGGAATGCGGAGTACTCCTTCATTATCATCGCTCCCAGGTCCACTCTAGCCCAGAGTGCTAGCACCTGATAGGGTCTTATCCATGGGTTAAATAGAACTAAACAGTGTACTTATACTAAACGGAATTGTTTGAAATAGAACTGTTTAGATAGATAAACAGATAGATATACTTGGCATTAAATAAGCTACAATGGTTGATATCCCATAAAAACCAACCAACCAACCAACCATCAGTAACGAAGGAACAGTAATGCTGTTGAACGTGAGTAAATGACGTGGGCATGGCTATATAAACAAAGGTTTCGCTGCGTTAATACATTCAACATTTTTCAATTATCTGCCCTTTCTGAGGAAATATTTTCCATAGCACTATAAAAGGGCAGACAATTGGAAATGCTGTGTTATAACGCAACAGACTGACAGTTTTTTTTTCCGTGATAATCGTAATTTAGAGCTCCCTATGATGTTGTTGAGAACATCTCTTCAGAAAGGGCAAATAATTGAAACATGCTGTCTCTATTAACAGCCTAACCAGGCATCATTAATATATTAATAAGCTGAGTGAATATTTTTTATTTCTTTCATTATATAATACCGCCTTTTTTTATTCCTTTTTTAGGGACGAATACCAGTCAAGTGGATGGCTCCCGAATCTTTGTATGCTCAGGTGTACACTTCAAAGAGCGACGTGTAAGTTTCTATCTTTCATAATTTTGCCTATTAATAATGCATATCTTCTTAAATCAATTCATAACCTTGTTTTTTTATCTATCTATCTCAGTCTATTCCTATCTATCTATCTATCTATCTATCTATCTATCTATCTATCTATCTATCTATCTATCTATCTCAGTCTATTCCTATCTATCTATCTATCTATCTATCTATCTATCTATCTATCTATCTCAGTCTATTCCTATCTATCTATCTATCTATCTATCTATCTATCTATCTATCTCAGTCTATTCCTATCTATCTATCTATCTATCTATCTCAGTCTATTCCTATCTATCTATCTATCTATCTATCTATCTATCTCAGTCTATTCCTATCTATCTATCTATCTATCTATCTATCTATCTATCTATCTATCTATCTCAGTCTATTCCTATCTATCTATCTCAGTCTATTTCAATCTATCTATCTATCTATCTATCTATCTATCTATCTATCTATCATTGCAAAATTTCTCATTTTAAGCAAACAAGAGTGTTCATTAGAATAATAACGAATATTCGCTCTTACAGATTAAATAGAAAGACCCAATGTTTTCATAATTATTTATCTATGTCGATGCATAAATGTTCAAAAATAAATTGGGAATAAGTAAGAAAAGATGACTTCGCGCTACTGAACGGAAATTGAGTACTTCTTTTGTTGCTCCTCCTAACACGTATCCCCCTCCTCTTCCCCACACTTCTTCGACTTCCGCTGTTTTCCCTCTTATACTGCTTCTGCATCTTCTCATCTTTTTACTTTTCCACTTCCCCTCTTTCATCTCATCTCCTCCCACTTCGTCAAGATTTTTATGTAATTTTCTCCCTCACTCAACTTTTCTTCTTCTTCTTCTTCTTCTTCTTCTTCTTCTTCTTCTTCTTCTTCTTCTTTTTTATTACTACTAAGACTACAATTACTACTACCGCTTTTTCTTTTCATAGTTCTTTTTCTTTTTCTTTGTTTATTTTATCATAATGATAAAATAAACAAAAAAAAAAGAACTAAAATTCAATTCTGTTTTTATTTTAAACCACCATTTTTATAAAATGAAACAAGCCAGCAAACGTTGATCAGAACCCCGGAAGCTAATATGAATTGATTGCGACTTAGTAAACTTAGAACTGCATAATAAAACGAAAAGGGACGTTTGATTTTTTTTTGTTCATCGTCTCTCAATGAAAATGTCAAAGGTAGTAAAAAAAAATGAAGATAAGTGGTCATTCTGAAAGCATCTGACTATTCAAGGGTTCTTCACCTTTAGAGGTTAGGATCTGATTTTATAAATTGTCTGCCGATTCTTTACAAAATACTTAAATACTCTAAAAAGGTAAATTTAGATCTGAAAGTATTTACCAGAAAAATATAAAGAAAACGTAACGCAAGTGTTATATATATATATATATATATATATATATATATATATATATATATATATATATTGGATGTTGGTTAGTTGTGCTTTACGGTATATCAACTCTTGTTGGTTATTTAATACCAAACCCTCTTTATCCATATATATTTAATAAATATGATTTATAAACGAAGAGTTTGTTGGTAACAATTTTTAAACGAGACAAGGCACGTTTGTTTGGGTACAGTTAAATTGTTGCAAAGATTAACATCTAAACAAATAGTTTTACTGGCATGCAGTTAAATTATTTCAAGTATTGATATCTAACACTAATAGATTTATTTGCACGCACGTAAATGGTTTCCAGTATTACCATGCAACACTAATTATTCAATTTAAAAGTTATTTGTTTGCACACAGTTAAATGATTACACGTGTAGTAAATGATTAAAAAATTATATTTGACCCATTGATGGGGCCATGACGTAGCTAGTATTACCCTGAGTCTGATGAAGGAATATTCCGCATTCACTAGAGCTCCAGGACCGAAACCTCGCCATCAAATGGTTTAGTGTCATATCTAGGACACTTATTGGGGGAGTCTTACTCCTTTGTAGAGAAGCAGTCGGCATATTTTACAGCCCTAGTCGACTAGACTGATATATATCAGGGCGTTTATATTTAATTCGTGTCGAAATGCAAACCTTCATAAATATAACCAGTTGCTATATTCAGTCTATACATGTTTTTAAGGTTCGCTTTTTGGTATTTGTCGTAGGTCCCACCAACCAGACGAGTGGGGCACAAGGTCTTGTGGGTCCGGGTGCAGGATCGTGGCCTAGACACGCTTGACATTCCCAAAAATACCTCGGGCCCTGTCGGCATTTCCCTAAAAAGGAGCGCCTTAGGCGTCAGGCGATAAATCTAACCCCTCCAGAGAGGATTAGAGCCCGGTGGGGGACGGCCCCTTGAGGCTCGAGGAGTTTCGGTCTCAGTGCGCGTAACATGGATGGCAGTTTCCCGTTACCCATGCCCAGTGGCCTTGACGAACCAAACGACTAAGCCACACAAACCGATCCGCGCTTCGAGGAACACAGGCGGCGTCGTGAAGGATTTTCGCCTGGTCGGCGAGACTTAAAATACGCTAATTGTATCCCCAGCAAAAAGGGGAGAACCCTCAAACACTATAACACTAAATTACATCTGATGTTGAGGCTCTAAGGAGTTTAGAGTGTAAGGAGTGTAGAGTGCCATTACTCTCAGGTCGACTCTGACCCGGACAAGTAGTACTGTTTGAAAATTATTAGAATTGGATAGGAATACTTGATATCCAATAAATGTAAAAAAAATCTATGACTATTCATCAGAAGTATTAGTAGATACTTGAAATTATATAGCTGTGTGAAAACAATGACTATTATTAGATAGAAATAATTACTTGAAACTACATAATTACTGGTATGATATATAAATGCTTGAACTGTGTACTAAGTATTTGTATTAGTTAGGAATACGTAATACATAGTTCAGTTAGCATATAACTGTGCAAAACCTCTTAAGAAACAACAGCACAAAAATATATTTATAGACAATGAGCACGATTCTCAAACCACTAAGCATAAAATAAACCAAGATCCTTTCGCATATTGTTAAAATCAATCGATCAATCAAATTATAGATATTAACACGTTTTAGATGTTCTCTCAATTGATAATTACATGTTTTGTCCAGGAAAGAAAAAAGAACTTTAAAAAAAGATTGTACGGTATTATTTTTCCAAATGTGTTATCCTCTATTTACCTCGAAAAAAATTTTGACGGTGCCCAGGAAGGAAAAATACCAATATTTATCTATCTAATCTAATCTCAATCTTTCATATCTCTCTCTCTCACTCTCTCTCTCTCTCTCTCTCTCTCTCTCTCTCTCTCTATCTATCTATCTATCTAATCTAATCTCAGTCTCTTCATCTCTTTCTCTCTCTCCCTCTCTCTCTCTATCTAATATAATTTCAGTCTCTTAATCTCTCTCTCTCTATCTAATCTCAGTTTCTCCATCTCTCTCTCTCTCTCTCTATCTATCTATCTATCTATCTAATCTAATCTCTCTCTTAATCTCTCTCTCTCTCTCTTTCTTTCTTTCCCTATCTCTCTATCTGATCTAATCTCAGTCTCTTCATCTCTCTCTCTCTCTCTCTCTCTCTCTCTCTTTCTTTCTTATCTAATTCTCTTCATATCACTCCCCTTATATCTATCTATCTATCTATCTATCTATCTATGTTAGTGTCCCGAAAACCTCTCGGTCAGCTTAGAATAGTATGATCTTTGTTTCGAATATTTATTGAATTATTTTTTTCGCATTGTCGAAATGAAAGTATATGTGAATATATTTCATAGATCTAGGTTAGAGCCTCTCTGATTGAGCCGAGATCAACTCTCCCTCCCTTCCTCTCTCTCTCTCTCTCTCTCTCTTGCTCTCTCTCTCTCTCACACACACACACACAATATATATATATATATACATACATATATATTGAACACGAGTTCAAATCCTGGACGAGACTAATTGCATTTCGCATAACGCTAATACCCTTGGGAAAGGTATGAATCCAATTATTCTCCCCCTAGCTATGGGTAAATAGTAGGGCAGACTAGGTTCTTCAGCCTTGGTGAGGCAACTAGTCTAGGAGAAGAAAAACTCTGAATTCAAACCTGTTAAACTTCGCTTAAAAATTGACCTTGTGTCATATCCTGCCCGAGCGGAGGGGTTGGTATATATATATATATATATATATATATATATAAAGTCTCTATTTTTGCACATGAAGTATGAGTGCCTAATCATTCACTTAAAAATGTGAGTCGCTAGACTTATGCTAGGGATTTTGTTTATAGAGTTAATGGCTTGTGTTGGATCAGCTACACTTTTTGGATAAAGTTTCATCAAAAGAATTCTGTATCGGTAGAGGATTAGCACTTTCTCAGGATCATTTGCACGAATTGAAGAACAAACAGCCTCAGGCACGATATGAACTCGACTTGTGGATTTCATTTCTTACTATGATCATAACACTACACGTACATCCACACACCTTTTTCTCTTTCTCTCTCTTTTTCTCTTTCTCTCTATATATGCATGTATATATATATAAGTAAAAGTAAAGTTGGTGACCTTAGTCGAGGGTGACCCGAAGGCTCCCTTTTCAATAGCTACTACACCGAGGTGTAGGGGAGGGCGCTACTCCTTCCCCTGGATTCCTCCACTTTACCCTTGATACACACCTTATAATGCTGAGTACCATTTTTTAAGTTTTTGGTATGTCACGACCTTGGATTGAACCCTGGTCTCCCGGACCATTGGCGAATACGGTATTCATTAGGCCAATGGCCCAATATAGTTAATAAAAATTTCCTGCTAAATACCTTTTAAATCAGTAAAGTACGGTGCTCCATGCATAAACATCAAAATAGTCCGATTATGAAATAAAACGAAACGCGGCAGAAATTCACATTTTTCGGGATAAGGATAATTGATGTTCGTTCTTCAGTACAACATCTGATTCACGTGACTATAGCGTTGCGAATTCACTATTCGCAACGCGATTGTCACGTGAATTGAATATTGCGCTGAGAACGAACATCAATCATGCTCGTCTGAAGATTGCGAATGTCACGTGACTCAATCTGGCGCCAAATTACAAAGTAAACATTTACCTTCTTTCTGACATTTAGCTACCAATTCCGATATTTTATTCAGTGGACACACACACACACACACATACACACATACACACACATATATATATATATATTTATCAATATATATTAGTGTGTAAATTGTTATATCGTTAGGTTTTTAATTATCGTAATTGCTCCGTTGGCGAATCCTGATTGTTTTTTTTTCAGTTAGATTACTTCACCCTCGTTGACAATAATTATATTACCCCTTATTATATGGTGCCAAATGTTATATCCAACTCCTGAGCAATTATCTTTTCTAGTGTCATTATCCTTTTTATGGTACAAATTAAATCCGTTGGAGGTAACGATATGTTTCAAACTCTTTCCGATTATGTTGTACCTTTTTTTTATGTATCAAAATTTGTTAGTTTGACTCTGATCAGTAAAATTCTGTTACACTGAATCATTTAATTCGTCAATCATTCCTGATATCGATTTATTTACGGTTGTCAGCGACTGACTTGGTAAATTTCATAATATCTCGTAAGAAGCGTAATTTACACAGGACCGGTAATTGGAATCCGGCTAGTTCCTTGTCAACAATTCACAGCCAACAATTCATTGCCATAGACAATTCATGCCAAAAAAATTCATCAGTAGCAATTCCTAGCAGCAGATTACGGAACATTATCATCAACAATTCATAGCCCACAATTCTTTGCCATGGACAATTCTTGTCTAAATATTGAACAAATATCTGTCAGGGGTCTGTCATAAAGCACGTTTTAGCCAGCTGATCTCGCAAGCCATTGTTCATAAATTCCATTCTGCTCGATTCCTCGCTGTTCTGGCTTAGATACTGATTCAGCTAAAGTCAAATAAAGACCCACTTTAACATTGATGTTTGCCGGAATCTACATCAGAAATATTAGAATGGTTTGTTATGATTTATTTGTTTAATGGTATAACAAATCCTTATTTGTTATTTAATGCTGAAATTTGATTGATGTGAATGTTTTAAATGAAATTATGACTATATTTTTAATATTCCAGAGTGATTTTTAAAAAAATTTACTCTTCTTGGTCAATAATCATTTTTTTGCCTATTTATGATATCAGTTGGGTTTGATTTGGTTTGGTTTAGTTTATAGCATATCAACCATTGTAGCTTATTTTATGCCAAATCTTTTGATGCAAAAATTGAATATATGATTTCTAAACACATTTTGTAGATAACATTCTTTCACACAGTTAAATGGTTTTATCTAACTTCAAACAATTCAGTTTAGTATAAGTATAGTTTGTTTACACAGTTAAATGTAAAAACAGTTCTATTTCAAACAAATCAATTTAGCAAAAATACAGTTTAAATATCGGCTCTATTTCAAACAAATCAGTTTAGCATGTCAAAGTTAAATGGTTCTAAGTATTGCTATGTATCATGAACAATTGAATTAAATATCAGTCATTTGTTTACACACAAATGTAAAAACAGTTTTTATTTCAAACAATTCAATTTAGCCTAAGTGCAGTTTTTGTTTATGCACAGTTAAATGTAAAAAAAAGTTCTATTTCAACTATTTCACACAATTCAGTTTAGTATAAGTACACTGTTTAGTTCTGTTTGACCCATTGATAGGACCTTATTAGTTGCTACTACAACGGGCAACAGTCGACCTGGTAGCGATGGCTATAAAGGGATACTCCAAATTCCCCAAAGCTCCAGCATTAGTGAAACCTTACCATCAGACTGTTTAGTGTCCTATACCACTCATTGGGGGGTCTTACCCCTCTGCAGAGATGTAGTCGGTGTATTCTACAGTCCCAGTCGACTGAGCCACTCGTTTGGGGGAGTCTTACCCCTCTGCAGAGATGCAGTCGGTGTATTCTACAGCCCCAGCCGACTTGGCCACTCGTTTGGGGAGTCTTACCTCTCTGTGGAGATCTAGTTGGTGTATTCTAAAGCCCCAATTGACTGGGTACTTTATGATATCAGATATTCCTTTCTAACTCCATTGCTTTATACATAATTATATGCTTTAAAGTAGCGATTCTTATCTAATATTAATTTGTTGGCTATATGATTCCAGTTATTCCTATCTAATACCAACAATACGTTTTCAAGTAACTAATAAGGCTAAACTTTAGTAATTATTGCTTCAAGTAACTATTCTTAAAACTAATAATTTACACACAATTATATGGTATCAAGTATTTCTATCTTATACTAATAATTTTTAAACAGATCTATGTGACCAATGGATAGAAATATATATAGAAATATATTTTCTAATGATTTTATTAAAGGAATGTGTCGTAAATCAACAAGAAAGTGATTGTCAATGGAGAAGAAATAGAGAAAAAATTACTGAGAGAACATCTCTATATGAGTTCCTAAATGATATTATGATTTTAAAGTCTCCACCTGTTTGTCATTTCTGTCAAAACGTTACTGGACTATTTCCCAGTTGCTCTCTTTAATATCAGTCCTACTTTTCTCGTAAAGATACTCCCATAGAAATATCAACATGTTCTTTTTAATCCCCTGAGGAAGATTCCGAGAATGTATTGACAGAAATGGTGAACACGTGGAAACTTTTTAAAATTATGTCATAAAGGTGTTCCCATAAGGATGTTAACATTTTTTTAATCACCCTATAGATGATGAGTATAATATGCTTTGTTCTTACATTGCAAAAATACTATTAAGAATTTGTCAATGTTTTGTTTGTCGGAATAACTTTTTAAAGCAGCTTAATCTGCTTTGGGGATTCATTTTTATTGTAACTTAAGAATCCATGATAATTTAACCAAAGACACAGAAACTAATGTAATTTATAACTGAGCTCCTATCAAGTCATTTGCTCTTAAAGAAAAATACTTATAAATGTACAAAACATATCTGTATAGTCTCTTCTAATTAATTGTTTTTATCTATTAAGTTTTCTATTTATTAAAGATTCCTATATAATACAAAAAGTTTGCATAAACTTATCTGGTTTAACGGATTTCTATACGATCCTACTAATTTTCAAACAGACCAATTTGACCATGTATGGGATCATAACGGATACGACAACTCCAAGAAAGGGAATCTGGGAGTATTAGCATTGCCCAAGAACTTCACACTCCTAAGAGGTCAAGAATTGTAGCCTCACCGCCAGATGCTGCTTAGTGTCATGCCCTAGACACCCCTTTTTGTGATTTCCCAGTCGGCAGGGGCTGTTGAATACACCGACTGCACCTTTGCAGAGGGGTAAGACCCCCCCACAATGAGTGTCCTGGATATGACACTAAACAATCTGACGGTGAGGTTCCAGTGTTGCTGGGGCATTGGGGAAAGTGGAGCACTACTTCATTGCCATTGCTCCCAGGTCCACTCTGGCCCGGCGTGGTAGCACCTGATAGGGCCCTATCAATTGGTTATATTGGTTATAAATAGAACTATCGGCATACTGATGCTAAACTGAATTATTTGAATAAACTGAATAGCTTGAAATAGAAATGTTTCTGATAATCAAACCGAACTTACATTGAAACTGCGTGCTAAACTGAATTATTTGAAATAGAATTGTTTTTGACATTGAAACTCTATTTACACTAAACTGAATTGTTTAATATCGAACTGTTTTGACATTTAACTTTGTGTAAACAAAATCTGAACTTATACTAAAGTGAATTAGCTGAATTAGAACTGCTTGACTAAGCTAAATAGCTTGAAATAGAAATGTTTTTCACTATTAATTTCACTTACATTTAAACTGCGTGCTTATCCTAAACTGAATTGTTTGAAATAGAACAATTTTCAAAAAATGGATTTGGCGTTAAATAATCTACAAAG
>OY757905.1:56851876-56856876 GCA_963585895.1 Sepioteuthis lessoniana | reverse complement strand
TCGAACTCCAGTCGCGCTATTACGTTAACTTTCGGACATACCTTGGGAAAGGTATGAACACCCTTGTCCTCCTAGCTATGGGTTAAATAGTACCTCTACAATCTAGAAGGATGGATTTAGCATTAAATAACCCAAGAATGTTGATATGCCGTTAAACAACAACTAATCACAATTTTATGGTTTCAAGTAACTATTTCTATTTAATAATAACCATTTGTTTGCACTTATATAGTTTAATTATTTGACCAGCTCATTGGCCTAGTGGGTAGAGTGTTTGCCAATGGTCCAGGAGACTTGGATTCAATCCCAGGTCGCACCATACGAAAGACTTTAAAAGTGGTACTTGATACCTCCTTGCTTAACACTCAGCAATAAAAGGTACGTACCGAGGGTAAAGTGGGGCAATCCAGGGAAAGGAGTAGCGTCCTTCCCTACACGTTGGTGTAGTAGCTATGAAAAGGGAGCCTTTGGGTCACCCTCGACTACGGTCGCTAATTTTACTTTTTACTATAATTACTTAATACAAACGATTTGTAAAAAAGATCTATTTGACTCATACATGTGTTGCATATTGACCTTTGACAGAGTCGTCCATTAGGGATTTCTACTCAGTATGCACCTGTGTAAACAAAGCAATGCGTGAGTGTAAGCTGATCACGTGAATCACGAGCCGGAAGGAACGCGTGGCCGTTATGAAATTATATATACACGGGTGCCCACTGACAGACAGTCAATAATATTCAGTCTGACAGAAGAGATTCGGGCAGTCAAGAGGTTCAGAAAGCGACCATTGAGTACCCAGAGTGTGTAGGGGCCCCGGCGGAACCTGGTTGAGAACCTGTTGTCAAAGAAACAAGGAATCAAGCCCCTGAATATGGAATCAAAGTTGGGATAAGAAAAGGTCAATATGCAGTCCTCCGTCAGCCTGTGGCCGTGTACTTCGTCTCCGTCTCTCTCTTACGTTTGCAGCCAATTTCGACCCTTTCGAATATTAAAGATGAGAGACTTGGATTTTTGTAAAAAATGTATTATGGTAATTCATTCATTTCTTCATTATGTTTCTTCATCTTGTTATGCAACACACGTATCTCGTATAGGGAGGGAGTCACCGTGGCGCAGTGACTAACATGCTGGACTGTGACTCTAGTCACGCTTATACGATCACTTTCGGACTAATATCTTTGAAAAATGTATGAACTCTTTTATCCCCTTAGCGATAAGTCAAATATTATCACTATTTGCCAATTAGATAGTTTATGGAAGAAGAACTTGGCGCAGTATTGAAAAAAAAGTTAAAAGCAGAAAAGCTGTAGGCCTCAACGAATACCTCCTGAAGTATGCATGACAAAAAATTTGATAACATACATCTTCGATTATGCAACGCTGTGCAAAAAAAAAAACCAAAAAAAAAAACATAATAAAGAAATGAACGAAAGGCAGTATACTCCTCTTTCTCAAGAACGGCGACATCGGAATCATAAAGAACTACAGAGGCATAACTCTGACAACTATATCTAATGAGATTAATTATGCCCTATTTCTCAATCGAATCTGTATTGAGAAAATTATTAGAAAAAACACGAACGGCTTTCAGTGAAATCGATCTTCAATATCCCATATTCTGACAATCAATCGAATCATCGAAGTAGTACGTGCAAAAAATCCCGAAGAAACACTATTGTTCGTAGGTTTCTCCGAGACATTCGATTCTACATGCAGAGGAAAGATGGAGCAGATACCACTAGGATATGGTCTCCCCAAACAAACTATTACTGCTATATTGATGCTCTATAAAACACAAAAGCAATGTTTCACTCATCCGATGGTAACACCGACTTCTTCGACATTGTCGGTGGAATCTTGCACAGAGATACATTAGCACTACGCATATTTATAATCTGCCGAGATTGCGTGCAAATAATGTAAACAGACCTAATAAAAGAAAAATGGTTTTCCATTTAAAAAGACAAAAACTAGAAGATATTCCGCAAAACCATTGCCTAATCGGCTGGGGCTGTAGAATACACCGACTGCATCTCTGCAGAGGTGTAAACTCCTCCTACGAGTGGCCCAGTCGGCTGGGGGTGTAGAATACACTGACTGCATCTCAGCAGAGGATTAAGATTCCCCATCGAGTGGCCCAGTCGGCTGGGACTGTAGACTACACAGACTGCTTCATTGCAGAGGGGTAAGACTCCCCCAACGGGTATCCCAATCGGCTGGGGCTGTAGAATACAATGACTGTATCTCCGCAGAGAGGTAAGACCCCTCTCCAACGAGTGTCCTAGATATGACACTAAGCAATCTGATGGTGAGGTTCCAGTTATGCTGGAGCTTTGAGGAATGCGGAGCACCCCTTCATTGCCATCGCTCCTAGATCCACTCTGGACCCGAGTGGTAACACCTGATAGGGCCCTATCTATGGATCGAATAGAACAAAACTGCGTACTTATGCTAGACGGAAATGCTTGAAATAGAACTATTTTTGACATTTAACTGTATGTAAAGAAAACTATAATTATACTAAAATGAATTGTTTGAATTACAATAGTTTGACTAAACTGAATAGCTTGAAATAGAAATGTTTTTGACAATTAAACTGTGTAATAAACTGAATCGTTTGAAATAGAACTGTTTATTTGTATAAAAATGGATTTGGCATTAAATAACCTACAAAAGGTTGATATGCCATAAAACCTGAACAACCAACCAACGGCAAAAACAAAGATATACGCAGACTATGCAAGTTCTTGTCTCAAATATACCTGCCCAAACCGAGTCCCCGCTGTATAGTCCGGAGCAAGCAGCAGTAGGTATTGGCCTCAAAGTGAACGCAAATAAAATTGGTTTCATGCGTCTTAAATATCCCGTTGTGAGACTCCAGTTTTAGATCACTGGGGAGTGTGGTGTATACTTTATTGTCATTACTCCTAGGTCCCCTTAACCGTATCTTGTAGTGAAATTCCAGCTCTACTATTGGAAGTATAGAGCAATCTTTCATTGCCATTATTGCCAGATCCACTCTAGTTCGGAATGATAGTACCTGTTAGGGTTCACTCAATGGATCAAGTTGATAAGTTTTAAAATGTTTTCCAATTGGATTGGAATACTTGGTACATTAGTTTATACCAACATGAGCGATATAATTATGAAATAATAGTTTTAACAGTTAACACTAACTTGTTACATTGTTATGCTTCATCAGCATGAGATATAATTAAAAAAAATACAAAATAGTAATAGATAATATATATTGAGATATCCGTTTTGATTGTATAATTGAAGAACTGGGATCAGAAAAATAAATTGTCTCAGAAAAAAAAAATTATAAAGAATTATCCAAGTAGATCCCTGAAAATTTAATAAATAATATAAACCCTTTTTTCTTACAGTTTCGGTTCAGGTTTTTTGCTAAATGGAAAAGAAACCTTTGTGGGTTAATGAATACCAGAGTATTTTTGTAAAAGAACATTAGTGGCAATATTAAACCCATAGCTGAGGAGATAAGAGGGTTCATTGTTTTGTCATAGGTATTAGTCCGAAAGTGAACGTAAACGAGGGGCTAGAGTTCGAACTCACTTACTACAATGTCACTGTTCAGAACATTAGCCACTAATTTACAGGAACTTCACTCATATATATCTAACCCATAGCTGTTTTTTTTTCTTTCCTTCTTTTTTTTTTGACGAAATGAACAAAATGTTGTATATGTTCATGGCACTTGAAATTTTCTTGAAAGCCTAGTTGGTGGGGCTTAGAGCACACCGATTGCAACCTCTACAAAGGGGTCTGATTCCTTCCTTAAAGATGTGTCCTGGATATGACATTAGACTATATCCGATGGTGAGACTCGAGTATTGAGATCTGCAGTGTACTCCTAGCTCAATACTCCTTGGTCCACTCTGACCCGAATGGTAGTACCTGTTAGGGTCCAATTTATGGCTCTTATAGATCTGTTTTAGAAATTGTAAGTAGTAAATAGTAATACTTAAAACCTCATGACTATTTAAACAAACGATTATGTTTAAATAGAAATAGTTCCTTAAAATCATATGATTATTAGTATTTGAAAGGAAAACTTGAAATCAGACAACTATGTGCAAATATGTTGTATTAAAATGGAACACTTGATCTAAATGAGTGCAAGCAAATGATTGTATATAAATATGTTTAATAAGTATTGAAATATATAGTTGTGATTGTAATCAAATATGTAGAAATTAATCAAATTCCGGCATTACGATTAATGTGTGATTAAATAAAGTAAACAAAACCAACCAAACTATTCAGTCGGATTTTTATTCCAATCCATAACTTTTCCTCGATTATAATAAAAAATTTTCAAATGAATCAATTTTTGGCATCAAATAACCCACAGGGAGTTGATATACTATTGTATATTGACCTTCGACCCGGCCAAACATGCCATTCAAAAGTGATGCACAGGAAAGAATTGACACATTCCGATGGCAGTTATGAGAAGAAATCGTGTGGGTGGACTTGGCTGAAAAAAAGGGGACAAGGTAAAATTCCATGGTACACTCATAGACTGATGCACCGGAAGAGAGTGACCTGTGAACTGCATGACAGTTATTTCCGCTTGATGACGATCAAACATGCCATTCCAAAGATTGAGTGGGCGATTGAACTATTATATAACTCGGTGACGACAGGAAGTCAGTGAGTTGGAGATCAGATGAGTTAGAGACGAGATGTGGCAGAGAAAGCCACCACCCGGCAGAAGGGGCCCTCGGGACCCCCAGTGAGTTTGGAGACCCGTTGGTGACTAGATGTGGTAGAGAAAGCCAGCACTCAGCAAAAAGCTGAACCCCCTGGCCTCCGGTTGAGTAACCCTGGAGAACGAGAAAGACACAACGCTGATGGTCATAAGAGTGGGGATATACAAATGAAATAAAATGTATTCATTAATTTAGTTCTAACAGTTCTAAGGAACTATATCAAGTTCATTTATAGTAAAATAATCACGTTTTTCATTACTA
>OY757905.1:56816876-56846876 GCA_963585895.1 Sepioteuthis lessoniana | reverse complement strand
AATGATTGAATGATTGATTTATTGATTGATTTTAACGGCATGTCAACCCATCTACGCTTAATTTATGCCAAGAGGTTAGGAAGATACGTTTGTAAAGGCAGCTTAAGAACAGTTTTTGAACACAATATGCCTAATTCGAGACCAGATAAAGATCAAATGATTGATTAACAGAGTGATTGATTCTTACGGCATGTCAACCCTTCTACTATTATTTTATGCCAAAAGGTTGGGAAGTTACATTCATTGTATATTTATGTTTCACTTTGTATAATTGTTTCTAAAGATTTTTTGCTCTCATATATATTCCTATCTAATAAAAATGATTTGCTCCCGGTTGTATGGTTTCAAGCATTCCTATCTAATATTTATAATTATATGGTTTCAAGTAATTATTTCTATTTATAATAGTCTTTTGCTTACACATTGTTATTTGGTTTCAAATAACTAAAAATCTTTAGTAAAAAATAATTGCTTTAAGTAACAATTTTTAATGCAAATAATTTGCAGTTATTTCTCATCAAGTATTCCTTTCTTATAACAACGATTTTGTAACATATTTGACCCATAAATGGAGCCCTAACAGGTACCACTAGTACTCGTTTCTTATTTTACATGATTGATTGATTTTAACGATGTGTCAACCCGTTTAGGGTTATTTTATGCATAGAGGTTAAGGTTTTATGGCATAGCAACCATTTCAGGTTATTTCATGCCAAATCCTTTTCGTACATATATTTTAAAAGTATATGATTTGTAAACATATTTTGTTGATAACTTATATAAACGAGCCCAAACTCAATCATTTACACACTGTTAAATGGCTCCAAGTATTGCTATGTATCACTAACCATTTATTTAAATATCAGTCATTTGTCTATACCCAGTTAAATCATCAAATGGCTCTATTTCAAACAAGAGGGGGTGTCCTTGTGGTGTAATGGTTAAAGCGATGGACTGCGGAATCGTAGTACGCGAGTTCGTACTCCAGTCGCGCTATTTCGTTCACTTTCGGGCAAATACCCTTGGGAAAGGCATGAACCCCCTTATCCTCCCAGTTATGGGTTAAATAGTAACACTACTGTTCTTCTAGGAAAATGGCTTTGACATTAAATAACCTACAAAGAGTTGATATGCCATTAAACAAAGAAACCAAACCAAACCAAACCTATTTCAAACAATTCAATATAGCATAAATCAACAAAGATAATTGTTTCCAAGTATTGCTATGTATCACTAGCAATTCAATTAAATATCAGTCATTCACATTGTTCAAACAGTTCTATTCGACCCTTAGATAGGACCCTATCAGGTGCTACCACTCCAAGCTAGAATGGACCTGGAAGTGATGGCAATGAAGGGGTACTCCGCATTCCCCAAAGTTCCCGCATTACTGAAGCCTTACCATCAGATTATTTAACTTCATATCCAAGACACTCGTTATGATGGGTCTCACCCCTCTGCAGAGATTCAGTCGGTGTATTCTATAATTTTAGCATACTGGGTTAGAGGTTAAATAATCGCGTTCATTGAACGTTCATATTAATGTTTCTTTTGAGGGGGCAGCTTTTTCTTTTGAGGTTTTTAGCGCACGGTCCAGTTTAATACTAATCATTTTCAAACATGTCTCTTTGACCTACTGATAGGACCCTAACAGGTACTACCACTCGAGTCCATAGTGGATTTGGAAGTAATAGCAATAAACGGTTACTCCATACTACCCAGATCTCCAGAACGGCAGCCTTACTACCAAATACCCTTTTTGAGGGTTGTTAGGTTGAGGTTTACCCAACAGCAGGGGATACATTTGTCATGTCCTCAGCTATATGGACCATGATCAAAGTTATTTACATGAGGAATTTTTTCTTCCATTGTTAAAAAAGAATTCTTTTTTTCGACGTTAATTATCACTTAATATTTCTTTCTTGCATTTTCAGATGATGCATTCGTTTGTCATTAAAAGAAAAAAGTCAGTCAAGTTGCAAAGATTGATTTTAGTGCATCTGCTCCGATGACTAATCACAAAGTTGATTCAATCGATGACGCAAGAAATGAATATTTCCGAATTACTTATGTCATATCGATATTTTCCTATTTGCCACAAAATCTCTGACCGACAAAGCAACCAATTATTCTCTGTAACTGAAGCACGAAAAAGATTAGAAACAAACTTATAACTCATCTAATGTCCGTCCGTCCGTAGAATTAAGGCTCCGCCATTTTGGGCTGTATCTCAATCAAACCTTTAGAAATTGTTCAAACTATGACTAGAAATATTTTAAACTTTACTAGAAGATTCGGCTCAGAATGTTTTTGTGGTATCTGCCTCTCCAGGCTATAAAACGCTTCTCAGTCTCTTGTTAACCAATACAAGATATAGATCTCTCTCTCTCTCTCTCTCTCTCTCTCTCTCTCTCTCTCTCTCTCTCTCTTTTATTTTCTCTGTCTGTCTGTCTTCCAGGATTCATTTAGACCTTCTCTAGCGCGGCCAGTTTCGAGCAACTAAAAGGGGGAGTTAACTTCATCTAAACAATTACTCTCCACAAAAATCCCTAATAGCCCATTAAAAATCAAAGTAATACCCTCTAATTCCAGAAAATAATACAATAAAATATTCATTCGAAATATTGAATAATTTTAGGGGATTTCGTGGGTATCCTAAAACAAACCCGAAGCAGTTATCTTATACCATTTTTAGGGATGCCAGGTTGTTTGATGTTTTATAACATATCAACTCATGAGGGTATTTTAAAGCTAAATTCCCTTTTTTTTATATACACATAATCTATAATTGAATAGTTTATTGGTAACTTGATCTTTTATAAGTTCTTAGAGCTCATTTGTTGGCAGAAAGTTAAATTGTTTCAGGTATTGTGATCTAACACGAATAATTTTATTCAATATTACTCATTTCTTTACACACAATTAAATGGTTTCAAGTATTTCAATTTGGCATGAGTAATTCTATTTAATAAGTATTCCTATCAAATACGCACAACTTGCACTCAGTGGTATGTTTCAAATAACTAATAATGATAATGATAATTTTTAGCGACTGATTGAACAGTTATATTTGACACATAAATGGAACCTCTACAGGTACTACCACTCAAGGTTAGAGATGAAATGGTTTTCTACATTCCTCCGAGACTACAGCCTCACCATTAGATACAGTTTAGTTTAGGAAACATGATTGGCGTGTACAAGGCTCTAACACAGTAATTTACAAAGCTTTTTGCTTGGACGTTGCACAGGGCCGTATAAATGAGGCACCCACTGTGACTCGAACTCACTCATGTAAGTCTGCTAGTCCAGTTTGCTAACCATTACACTATCACACATATAAAGTAAAGAATAAAAGCAGATAAAACGTCCATTTGGTTGGTTGGTTGGTTGGTTGGTTGGGTTTTTATGGCATATCAACCTTTGTAGGTTATTTAACGCCAAATCCATTTTTATGAAAATTATCAGTTCTATTTAAAACTATTCAGTTTAGCATGAGTACACAGTTTAATTATCAAAAACATTTCTATTTCAAAATATTCAGTTTATTCAAACAGTCATATATAACAATTCAGTTTGACGTAAGTACAGTTTCAATGTCAAAAACAGCTCAACTTCAAACAATTCAGTTTTGCATAAGCACACAGTTTAAATGAAAGTACAGTTTAATTGTGAAAAACAATTCAATTTCAAGCTATTCAGTCTAATCAAGCAGTTCTAATTCAGCTAATCCAGTTTAGTATAAGTATAGATTTAGTTTAGACACAGTTAAATGTCAAAATAGTTCTATGTTAAACAATTCAGTTTAGTGTAAATACAGTTTCAATGTCCAAAACAGTTCTATTTCAAATAAGTCAGTTTAGTATAAGCTCTCAGTTTAAATGTAAGTAAGGTTTAATTGTAAAAACACTTCTATTTCAAGCTATTCAGTTTAGTCAAACAATTCAGTTTAGCATAAGTATGTCGTTAGTTCTATTTAACCCATAGATAGGGCCCTATCAGGTGCTACCACGCCGGGCCAGAGTGGACCTAGGAGCAATGGCAATGAAGGGGTGCTCCGTATTCCCCAAAGCCCCAACATTACTGGAACCTCACCATCAGACTGTTTAGTATCATATGCAGGACACTCATTGAGGGGGGTCTTACCCCTCTGCTGAGGTGCAGTCAAGTCAATGTATTCAATAACCCCAGCCAACTGGGCAAAAAACATCCAGTAAATGCAAATAACTATTCTAAATTTATATTTTTAAAATGACGATACTTTGTATTTATCTTTTCAAGAATAATCCCTAACGTTCGGATACAGAACAGAGTTTTTTTTTCATAAGGTCCTACATTATAATTATTAAGATGAAACTTGGAAATTGGTTTCTCATTTTTAGAGCATCTCAACGCTCTTGAATCAACAAAAATATCGTTGTGAGGAGTGATTTTGTCTTTGTTATGATAAACTACAAAAATACAAAAATCATTTTGGTTTGGTTTGGTTGGGTTGGGTTTTATAGCATATCAACCATTATAGGTTATTTAATGCCAACTTTTCTTTATACATATATATTTGTAAAACATCTTGTAGATAACATTGTTAAACCAACCTGAGCAAGATGGTTTCAAGTATTGCTATATAACAGTCACAATTTAACATAAGTCATTTATTTGCACATATAGTTTGTTTTATTTGACCCCTAGATAGGACCCTATCGGGTGCTACCACTCCAGGTCAGAGTAGACTAGGGAGCAATGGCAACGAAGGGGTATTCCACATTATCCAAATCTCCAAGGCTGGAGCTTCACCATCAGACTGCTTAATATCATACCCAGGACACTGGTTGGGAGCGGGGTCTTGCCCCTCTGCCAAGACTCGGTGTATTCTACAGCCCCAGCTGACTGGCTGAGATTGTTTAGTCTTATATTCAGAACGCTCATTGGTGAGAGGTCTTACTTCTCAGCCTAGATGCAGTCGGTGTATTCTACAACCCCTGTAGCCGACTGGGCAGACAACAAACGGATTATTATAACATAGATGAAATCAAAATTTTCGGATCCTTTGAAATTATTTTAACAATTCTTTTAACTTAACAGAAAATAAGATTGCTATAACGAGAATATGTCTTAATTTACACTAAAATAAAAGTCGAGGCTCCGGAGTGTAAGTACCCGTTAGGATCTCATCTATTAGTCAAATAGATTTTTTTTTAAATCAGGTTTGGTTTCCTGTTTAATGACATATCAACCTTTGTAAGTTATTCAAAGCCTAAGCCATTCTTGTGGAAGAAAAGTAACGGTACAATCTGTTATCGTGACCTATCTACACGGTAATGAATTCTTCCTCCTTCATAAATACTAACCCAATTCACTCTCAGATAGACTTCCTCCGAACAGTCGAACCTGACAGTTTTCGGACAGGCACTTCTTCCAGCAGTACTATCTTATTTTGTGTATATGTTCTGTTCTTCAATACACTTGTTCCATGTACTTTCTCTTTTTCTGTGTCTTCTTTCTGACCCTGACAGGCCACAACAATTTTTAACCCATAACTGGGAAGAGTAGGAGGTTTATACCTTTCCCAAAGGTAATTGTGCGAAAGGGAACGTAATAACGTGACTGGAGTTTTAACTCGCTTACTACGATTCCGCATTCCATCGCTTTAACCATTCCACTAACAGGATACCCTCGTTTAAACATTATTCGTATTAGATAGGAATACTTGATACAATATGACTACTTACTTGAAGCTATCATTGTTTCCTAAGGAATATTATTATCATTGACTACTTGAAACCATATAACACCTTAAAAATCATTGTTGTTAGATAAGAATACTTGAAACTATAAAACCATGTATGTTATAAAAGGTACCGGCATAACTAAGAAACGAAGAAGCGTGCCACTTTCTTTGTAAAAATATATACCTCTCTTTATTTCTGGTAAGGGTCGAAACTGGCGTAAGTGTGATAGAAAAACAGAGATTGGGAGACACAGGATTCGGACATACACCGGCGGATGACTGCGATATTGACCTTTTCTTAAACCACGTTGTGATTCCATATTCAGGACCTAACGTCTTCCTTGACGGAGAGGTTCTCAACTGGGGTAGGCCAGGGGTGATTCCCAGTGCGGCTTCTGCCCTGACTATGTCGTAGCTTCAACTGGCTGACCGTGACTCTCGTGACTGCCCATCTATCTGTGGGCACCTGTGTATATATAGTTTCATATCGCCAACCAGTTCCGGTTGTGATTCACAAGATCTGCTTCCGCTTGTCAACCCACATGATCAGCTTGCACTCATGCATCAGTTGTTTTTCGGTAATCACTTTCTTTACACTGCTGAAAGATCCTCTCCCAGAAATCCCTGATTGACGGCCCTGTCAATGGTCAATATGCAGCATGTACAAATAAACGTATACCATTAATTTGGAATAGTTACTTTATACCATATAAATGTGTAAAAATCCTTAGTATTAGATAGGAATGCTTTAAACTATGCAACTGTGAGAAAATTATTAGTATTAGTAATACTTAATATAATATACTTGTGTGCAAAAAAAAAAAAAAATCATAACAAATGAAAATATGCAATTAAAAAAGATACTATGGAACACTGAAAATATAGTTCTAAAAACATCCAGACGTTCAGAAATGAATCAAATTTCGGCAGTAAATAATTCATAAGGGGTTGATATGTCATTAAATAAATAAACCAGCCAAACAACCGACTAAAAACTCACTGAGAAATATCTAATGTGTCTAAACCCATTTTGTTCGATTTAATTTAAAATCTTTTTAATAAACTGATAAAAGTTCCACATAAATAAACAAATACTACACTCCGCACAATCTCTTTCATCTAAAAATTGGCTTGCCAATCAGTTATCCAGACAATAACATTAAATTTATCTATAAATACCATCCAGCTAAAATAGATACCCGCAATAAAATACAATATTAATAACCTTGAATGTTTTAAACTGGACATCAACATAATGTAATGATCATAGATTCTTATCTTATAATAAGTCCAAAGTTGTATTATATTCAGCAACGTGACTTGATCAAGGAGAGTCAAGACTGATGTGATCAAAGGGCATGTATTCTATATTTAGTAACACCTCATTGTAAACCCAGTGACCAATTAAGAACGCGTCAGGTTGATGTTGATTTGAAGTATATGTAAAGCGAACAATAAGCATTAACCCAGAGGGAGGGAGTATTTTGTGCAGAGCATTTGTGCGTAGCCTCTTCTACTTTATCTTCGAGAGTCCAGCGCTTCGTGGCGGAAAGACAATCTTAAATAAGAAAGCCATGTTCATTCTTCGATTTCTACTTTTCTCTTAATTCTATATTCGAGTAATGTGAAGTTTCTAAGCTTACAAATACTGTGTCAAATTCTGTTCTACGATATCTGAACAGGACGCGTAAAGATCAACGCCTGTCGTACAACGGGTTTATACTGCAGACCATGCATGACCATCAAAACACGCCTTCGTGCAATAATCTAACATTTGCATCGGTTGTTGTATGAAGAACAAATTGATTGATTCGTGTGAGACGACACCACGTAGGGTGTTTAGAAAGTATGCATCTTTTTGAATGTTTATGCAGCTTCTAGGAAAATATTTTAAAACCAGTGATCCTTGGAAGACTAGGGTCTTGCAAAAGGTTGATTAAATTTTTACGCTTTGAACTGTAAATATTTATAAGATGATCTCAGTCTGTTATGTATAGTTGGCCGGTGGTGTTTTATGGCATATCAACCTTTGTTGGATACCAAATGCTCTTTATATATATATATATATATATATATATATAAAATATTTATGAGTTGTAAACAAAGAATCTGTCGGTAACATTTTTAAAAGAGTCAGAGCTCGTTTGTTTGGAAACTGTTAAATTATTTCAACCATTGCTATGCAATACAAAAAATTCAATTTCTCTGTCATTTCTTTGCACAATTAAATCGTTTCAAGTATGAAAAATGATTAGATATCTTTATTTGATTCAGAGGTAGGACCCCAACTGGCACTATCACTCCAGTACAGAGTGGACCTGGAAGTAATGGCAATGAAAGGGTACTCTACATTCCCTAAAGCTCCAGCACTGGAGCCTCACTCACCATCAGATGGATTAGTGTTATATCCAGGACACTCATTTGGGTGGTCTTACACCTCAGCAGAGACACAGTCGCCATATTCTACAACCCCAGCCACATATATCTGTCACATATGTATGTATGTATGTATGTATGTATGTATGTATCAATCGCAACTCTGCCAGGGAGGGGTAAGATTCGCTACCACAATGGGTGTTTTTCGTATGACACTAAACTAAATCCGTCGGTAAAGCTGCAGTTCTGGAGCTCTGAGAATTGTTGAGAACCTGTTGTCATTACTCCCAGGTCTACTTTCACTCGCAGCAGTTCTGTCAGTGTCCCATCTATGGGCAAAATATATCTATTTGAAAATTACTTGTATTAGATACGAATACCTGATACCATATAATAGTTTGAAAAATAAAAATATGAGTAAAAAGGGAAGTTGAAAATATAAATAGTTATGTTAATAATCAAACATTTACAAATAAATTAATTTCGGCATTAAATAACCCATAATCTATATGCCTTTAAAAAAATCTATCTCTCTATCATATCATATTCATGTCTATCTATCTATCTATCTATTGATTTGTCGAACTAGATTGGGACAACGTAGTGAAGTCGCACTTTTATGTTCACTTCTTGTCAAATATCCTTTGGAAAAGTATAAACCCCTCTCATAAAGGATTAATTTTTTTTATTTATTGCAGACTTTTTGTCCTCATCTTGGTTGTTTTTGTGTTGTTTCTTCTTTCACAACGTTTTGGCCAAATTTAACCTCTGACCTTCGACCACGGATAGGAATGCTGAGTCTTGTAATCGTATCCCCAGTAATTACTGCCTTCCATAGTTGTTGTCTATTGCACCACGTCTTTGACCAAGTAAACCTCTGGCCGGCTTGGGTAGGAATTGAAAAAGTCCGAAATAAATTAAAAAAATGAATTCTCTGATTAAGAAGCCTCATATCAAAATGATTCCTAGTAAAGACCCTCTTATTAAATAACCCGCGAAGGTTGATAATCCATTAAATAAAGAAACTAAAGAAATAAAACAATTAATACACTTCTATTTTTGCCCAGTCGGTTGGGACTGTAGAATACACCGACTGCATCCCAGGAAAGTAGTACCCCCCCCACAAGTGCCCTGATATGACACTAAACACTCTGATGGTGAGGTTCTAGTACTACTGAAGCTTTGAAGAATGCCGGGTACCACTTCATTGCCATCGCTCTCAGATCCACTCTGGCCTGGTGTGGTAGCACTTGATAGGGTCCTATCTATGGGTCAAATAGAACTAAACTGTGTACTTATGCTAAACTGAAATGCTTGAAATAGAACTGTTTTGACAATTAAACTGCGTACTTCATTTAAACTGCGTACTTATGCTTAATTGAATTTTTTGAAATGGGATTGTTTTTGTATGCTAAACTGAATTGCTTGAAATAGAATTGTTAGACTAAACTGAATACCTTGAAATAAAATGTATTTTACTATTAAATTGTGTACTTAGCCTAAACCAAATTGTTTTGAATAGAATTGTTTATTCGTATAAAAATCTACAAAGGTTGATATGCCGTAAAACCCAACCAAACAAACAAATACTCTTCTATTTGTCAGTAAACCACCATTAACAACAACAATTAATGTCAACAACAACTAAAGAAATCACTTAATGTAACCAACAAATTAAAATCACCCTTTCTCATGTCTTTCTTTATTTTTTGCAGATGGTCGTTTGGCGTCCTATTGTGGGAAATCATAACTTTAGGTAAGTGCATGCTTGAAATGTTTTTTTTATGTGAAGAACAACAATCTGACCCCCACAAAATTGTTTAACACCAAATGAAAAATAACAATCTTTTAGCCACAAAAGAGAAAAAAAGTAATTACCTTATTAATTGAGCGTACAAAATGATAATTTGCAAATATATAAAGCAAAATATAACAAGATAGATGATAGGGATGAATGAGTAGGTCCACAAAGAGATTTATACATCTTTACGAATTATTTATTCTGTTCTTACATACTGTGTATTTCCAGCTCGCTGCTTTCGTCAGAGAACATTTTATGTTTTTTCAGGCGTGTTATCGGTTTATTCAGAGGTCACGGTTTCGTATTAGATTCCTTGTAGTGGTTGGTTCATTCTTTCTCTTCTTCCTCCTCCTCTCTTTCTCTTTCTCAGAGTGTGTCTTCCTTGAGGTAAATTTTTACTTTACCAATTAGTTTTTTATATTTGATATGCTATACAGTTTTTGCTGTTGTTTTACTCTGGGTCATTGTATGTGTGTGTGTGTGTGTGTGTGTGTAAGCGTGTGTGTGTGTGTGTGTGTGGTTGATATGCTATGGAGTTTATTGGTGTTTTTTGTAGTTAAAGTGGTTGAGAATTCAACTAACAGCTACTTTTTAGCTTTTTCGTCTGTGTATGTATTTGTTTCTCTGTGTATGTATTGGTTGTATTTTATTCTATTATACACGCACACAGAGCAGGGATCGAGTCTCGGTTCATTCCCGACCTTCCCTTCCCCTTTATCCCCACTTTAATCGGCCTTCGGGTTTTTGACCTTGTGTCAAGTCCTGTCTGGTGGGAGGCAACGACAAATATCATAAACACACACGCACACACACACACACACACACACACACATATATATATATATATATATATATTGAGAGAGAGAGAGATAGTGAGTCAAAGTTCTCCGTGTTATCAGCATGACAGAAAAATGTATAAGCAATATTAATCACATTGATGAATTATTATAATATACTTAAGTAAGTAAAAAGTATCGAAATGTTTTGGTAAACCGTGAGGCACAATCCAGTATCACGAGACACTTTTGCCGAGGTAGTGAATATAATGAACAACATTAAGCTGTAAGATGTCGAGCTCAACTGATAATCTCCGAGGGCAACTCACTAGATTTGTCTCTATGTCTCGTTTGACGGCCTTGAAATATACGCTTTCACACCTGCCTGTTCGTTGAGGTCCTTGCAACCCGAGAGAAATTTCTTGTATCATCTGATTACTTTTCGGTAACCAACTGTGCCAACATCTTTTACAAAACAAATGTTTTTGGTTGCTTCTGTAATGTTATGTCCCAGTCCGAACTGATAATGCATATGTTCTTGAATTAGGCTAGGTTGCATGTTTATCTGTGTGGCTCTCAAATCACACATGGAGTGAAATAATGCACAATGTGTTAGCCCACTAACTACGATGAAACTATCCAACCACAGCAAGTACCTACCTTAGCTTGAAATAGTTCTGTCAAGTAATATATGCTCTGCTAATTAGCACGTACAAAATATAATATGATATATATATATATATATATATATATATATAGTTATTTCCCTGCTGGTGAGTTTTTCATACCAAGGTTAACTGATGGCTTTCACTGGAGTTTGAATGATTACAAGTCTCCTTAGGTTTCCAGGACTCTTTTCAGTATTCTCGCCAGTCTCAGGTCTGGATGGTTTTCATTCTCCCACTGATTTTCAATTTTTCAAGTCCCTACTCACAGCTTTAGGGGACCGTTCCGAGCGCACCAACTACACGTAGTATTCGCTTGACCCTTATGTTCTACCAGCTTTTTCTGTTCTCTGGTAAAGTCCAACTATTTGTCTATCGTTTCGCTTTTTTATTTTTACTTTGTAGTCTGATGGAACGGCCAAATGCGCAAGATGACAAATTCTCTTTTGGTTTGTTAAATAACAATAGGTCTGCTCTTCGGGCCAGGTTTAGCTGATCAGTCTGTATTTCAAAATCACAGAGAATTTTGTGCGTCTCATTCTTTAGGATAGAGTCTGGTTTGTGCTTATTCCATTTTATTGTATAGTCATGTTTCAATCTCTTGCAAAATTCTCTGTTGACCGCCTTTCCGACCAAGTCGTGTCTGGCCTTAGACTCCTTTTGTGCTAATTTGTTGCAACTTAGCATTATTATTATTATTATTATTATTATTATTATTATTATTATTATTCACTCATTAGAGCTTTTCACATCAGCGTTAGCCGATGGTTTTTCCCTGGAGTCTGAGTGACAGCAAGTCTCCTCAAGTCTCCAGGACTCTTCTTAGTATTCTGGCCGTTCTCAACAGTGCTGTCGGTCGGAGCGTCTCCACTCTTCCACCAACATCCAAGTCCTCTAGTCCCTTTAACGATCCTTTAGTTACTGTTCCAAACGCACCAATTACAATTGGTATAATTGTCACCTGGACGTTCCACAGTTTTTTCAATTCCCTAGCAAGGTCGAGGTACTTATCCCTCTTTTCACATTCTTTCAGTTTTATTCTATGGTCAGCCGGGACAGCAGAGTCGACTATTTTGGAAGTTCTCTTTTTTTTTTTTTTGTTGATTATTATCAAATCTGGTCTTCTGGCTGGGATTAGATGATCCGTTTGTTTGTTAAAGTCCCATAGGAGTTTATGCGTGGCATTTTCTAGGACAGGTGCTGGGTTTTGCATATATCATTTGTTAGTATGGTCGAATTTAAGTTTCGCACATTTCCCAATGAATCACCTTGCCGACCCAGTCGTGTCTCGCCTTATACTCCCTCTGTGCTAATTTGCTGCATTCGCTTATTATATGATTGATGGTTTCATCTCTGTCACCACATAGCCTGCATTTGCTATTTTGTTGAGTCGTATCTATTCTCGCTTTGATATGATTGGTTTTGATGGCGCTGTCTTGTGCTGCTATTAGGAGAGATTCTGTTTCTCTCTTAAAGTTTCCTTTTCTTAGCCATGTCCAAGTTTTGTCGTGTGAGATATTATTTATTAGTCGTTTAAAGCGCCCACAGAGTTGTTTTCCATCCCATTTTTGTTTCCTAGTTATTGTCATTGTGTTGTTCATCGTGTTCTCAGTTTCGTTTCTGGTGGCTGTAATGAGTCTTCCTTCATGTTTTTGTATATAGTCTTTGTGTCGTTGTATCGATGCGTCAACGCTGTCTTCAATACTGGCAAGTCCTCTTCCTCCCTCTCTTTTAGAGTTTTTTCACATCAGTGTTAGCTGATGGTTTTTCACTTGAGTTTGAGTGACAGCAATTCTCCCCAAGTCTCCAGAACTCTTCTCAGTATTCTGGCCGTCTTCAATAATGCTGTCGTGTGGATGTCTCCACTCGTCCGCCAAATTCCAAATCTCCAGGTCCTTTAATAATCCTTTAGTTACTATGCCAAAAGCACCAATCACAATTGGTACAATCGTCACTTTCATGTTCTATAGTTTTTTTCAATTCTCTAGCAAGGTCGAGATTATTATTATTATTATTATTATTATCATTATCTAGAAACGATATTAAATAAAATCACTAAACTCTTGATCCTCAGTTTAGTTTTGTTGGGTAAAATAATAACGCCCAAAACTTACTTGAGCAAGAATTTGTAAAATTTACAGTACTGGTCTGAATGCTTTTATTTATCTATTTTTAATGATCTCATTGTTATATTGGCTCATCATTTCTGTATTGAGCACTATTTTGCTAACTACTTTTGGTACTAACATTTTAATTCTTAAGTGCGGTATTTATTTAAAACTTACATTAGAATAGACCCACACACACATAAACATATATACAAATTATACAAATCGGTCTCACCACCTGGCCTCAATATATAGTAATAATCATTTACTAACTTTTGCTAAGTTTACCACATGATCAAAAGTTTGATGCACTCAGTGAGAATCAAATTCGCTAAAAGTAATCTTCAAAGCTAGCTCTCTATTATTCCACGCGAGGTGCTCTGGTCTCAATACAGAGCAATAAGTAAGTCATTGCCATAATAAAAGAATATCTCATTATTCAACAGCTTGCTAATCTTTTACAAAAATACTTCAAAATTGATAAGATTTGGATCAACTATTACAGTCAATGATATCATCCGATGACCAGATAAATTTCGATATGTATCTATTTATATGGAAATGTAAGTAACTATAAAGAAATTTATGATTATAAACACCAAACTAATCATCTATGTATTTATACATCTGGTTTTTCATATTTTTGTACATATTTTTGAAGAAGTGTTAAATTCTTTACACTATGAAAAAATAACTTTGTACCTTATCGCTCTTAAAACAACCGTGGAATTTCCACTGGCACAAATACTATACATTAATTCGTTGCTAAAGTACAGGAGGGGAATACTTTGATCTTCGACCGTATGTACATATACAACATTGTGATTCAAGGCTTTGATGCATTGGCTTTATTTTTTTCTAAGGGAGTAAGAAAGTTAATTTCAGAAGCGAAAATCAGCAAACAGAGAACATGTTAAATTGAGTCTACGTCGTATTGTTTAATATTCAATTTTAATTTCATAGTAATTTCTTAATTCCAAATTAATATGTTCCAAATGCAACATTACTTTCTGAACGGCCTAACAATTTTGATATAAGGAATTTAGCAACAAAATTAAGACAATTTGAATAACTTTCATTTACGAATGAACACGTGGGAATTAAATAATACTTATGGAAACATAAACGTGTTAAATTTATAACAATACGTTTTTTTATTTCACGTTCAGGTGCAAATCCTTATCCTGGCATCCCACCAGAAAGACTTTTCAGTCTCCTTAAAACTGGTTACCGAATGGATCGGCCCGAAAACTGTTCTGATGAAATGTGAGTATATTATATCAGCAAATCTATTGTAAAGAAATCAAAAGTCGAATTTTTAATTTGTCAAACCTTAAATACAGATCAGACAGGATTTTATTTAATCCATTCTACCCAACAAATCATCCCCGGTTTTTATAAGAAAATCATAGTTGGTTGATAAATAAGGTCTCCAGTTCTATAAACAGATTTTAGACGAAACAGATTTACGAAACTTGTATCAAAATGAAGTAAATTTGATTTTTCTCCCAAATTGTTGCTGCCAATTCTAGCGTGTCCTGATAGTGTACAACAAGTATGAATTTTAGGCTTTTGTCGATTGGTTTATTGTATTGTGAAATTGTGTTGAAATGATGCAAAACTTTCTCCTTTCATGTTTTATTTTTCCGATGCAGAATTGCAACGATTCACAATATACCGAATTAATCGACATTTATTTTGATTGAAATCCTGCGCGGGTGATTTCTTTTGTATCCCTGAAATTATGTGTATGACCTTTAGAGCTGAAGAAACTATTTATACGTAATTTGAATATAATACTCAGGACTAGCGAACGCTATTACTCAAACATAGCGAATGTTTAAAAGTAATTTACTTTCCATATTCAAGGATGTTTTTTATTTTTACTATTAAAAACATCACTTGGTAGGAGATCTTCCTTATCAATATACCCATGTATTAACATCTCCTACTCATCGCAAACCCAAACGGAAGTCTAGATATCCTAATCGTAAAAATTAAAAAAAAAAATGTGAATAATATTACTTGCTTGGCATTAAAAAATTTTTCTCTATTCAGAAAATTTGTCAAAGTTCTTCCTTAAATGAAGAACGAAATATTACTATTAAATCCGTTGTAAGTGTTTGATTTATCCACTTTTCCACTTTTTTATTATATATATATATATATATATATATATATATATATGTGTGTGTGTGTGTGTGTGTGTGTGTGTGTGTGTTTCTTGGGAGGAGAAAACAATCCGATCGTATTCCGAATGCTAGACATGTACGCTTTTATTCTAGACATAGAACACAGTTACTACCTTCTGATCTCCGAAAAAATTTCATAAGCTGCTTTATACGATGTAATAAAATAATTTAGTCAAAATGCTTCATGTTAAAAGCAACAATAAGGTAAACAATGAATTGAAATTAAAAAAAAACGATCAATCAAAAACCTGAAAAAAATGAATGATCTCCATTTTAGGATCCCTAGTTTTTATTTTAGTGATTAAATGAAGCGGTTTAGTCTATTTCTGAGTCAACTTCGGTGAGTATTTACATTTCTACCCCACAACACGAATTCACCTTCTGTGTACACGTGTGTTAACTTAGAAAAAGCAGTAAAAAGATGTGTGCAGTCAGTCACTGAAATAATGCATGTGTATGGACACCTGCATAATGTGTTGTTAGCTCAACAATATTTGAACCATATGTATCGGAAATGAAGCAGGCGACCATCAGGACCACCCACAGAGCGAAATAAATAGATAAATAAAAGAAAAAATAAGCAATGAAAAAAAATGATGTACTTGCAGTTTTATGTTGCATTGCAAAAAATCCCAAATCGAGTCTTATTTTCCCTTGAAGAGGATTTTTTTTTCTGTCACACTGACTATGACGAAATAGAAATCGGTTTGTCTTAGCTCATAAAATAGAAAGTAATAGAAAAATACGTAGCACTGACCATTCTATTCACAACTCATTTAAGGGAATTCTAATTGTAATCGCTTTCTAATTTTCTTATAGAATGTCTCTGTAGTAATATAATCTTGTATTTTTATTTGATGAAACTTTGATAATCATTGTCAATTTCAACTGCAGGGATCGGTTGTGTGTAGAGCGCACTCTTCACTCTCGGCTTTGAAATATAGGAAAAAATACTCTCGTGTTATAAATGCACAGCTGACCGATAAAATAAAACGCAGTTTCTTCCAAGCAGCGGTCGTGTCGATACTGCTGTGTGGATGCACTACTTGGACGCAAACAAAACGACTGGAGAAGAAGCTAGACGGCAATTACACAAGAATGTTGCGAGCAATATTGAACAAGTCCTGCTTCTCCAGCAGTGTAGTTCCAATTTAATAATTATTTTTTTACGAAATAATTTTCGAAAAAGATTAAAATTCTTTTCAAATATAGCAGATCTATGTACATATTAAAAAAATATTTCCTATGAGAATAAACCGGTTTACTGAACTCAACCTTCATTTAAGACACTAAATCAGAATAGACTTATATTTTATAGCGTAGAAAACTTGTTGATGGGTAACAGCGAGCAAACATGTCTCGTTGGTTATTATTAATGAGTAGTGAATTCGATCCCCACTGTGTAGCCCGTACGAACTTAACAAAATTTAGTTTACCGTGCGTTAATTCGACCTAGTGTTACATCTTGTCACTATACGCTTAGCGTAACAGTTATCATCAGAGGAAATGGGATCGGTGATCCGAGTTCAAATCTTGAAGGAAATTGTTAGTGTTTTCTTTCGTGCTTATGCCCTTCAGAAAAGCATAAATCTATTAGTTCACTTCACCGTTAAGAGTAAGTAGAAGGGAAGAGTTTAGCTTTACTAAAGGACAACTCGGAATTCAAAACGGTTGTAGTTGTATTTCGCTTAAAAATTGACCTTGTATCTCATCTTGCTCATGGGGTTGGGTAAATATATCATGTTAATGCGTTGGGGTTGTTTTAGGTGAATATAACCATGTTTTATATTATATTTTAGGGATCTTTAAAATTTCAGAAAGAAAAAAAAATGATTTTAAATATTTTATCAACATGGGACCCGTAACATAATTTTGAGAATGTAACGTATTTTGGCGGAGTCCATCCTTCTCCAGGTTTAAAACTGGTTTAAATTTAGTGTTTTCCTTCTCCTAAGTTTGATGCCATATCAAATTCAAAGAGTCAAGTCAGTCCTATTTAACTCATAGCTGGAGAGAGACTAGTTGAATTCATATCTTTCCAAAGGTATCAACGGTAGAGGAAATGCAAACAGCCTTGGTCAGGTTTTGAACTCTGGTAGCCGGGTTGACATCTAATGTTACTCTACCAGCGTTTCTATAAAATTTGCACTCTTAAAATGAAAGAACGAGTCAAAATTAAAGTCAGAATTAATAACCAGTTAATTCAATGACGCAGGAGATACAAAAAGTTAACATTTATGAACGAGCAGATTACAATTGCGTGCTAAAATGACACAGATTTTTGATCACGCTAAAAATGATAAGAAAATCAAAGTTTAAAAAAAAAGGTTAACAGTCAATCCTAGAACAATTATCTTTGTACATAAAACCTTATTAGACGGATTATAAAACCCTTAGAAATAAAGAAGATATGAACGCATGCGCAGAAAAGAATGTAGTTGGTAATCATTGTGACGCTGCCTGTAAAACCATTATTCAATGTTCATTTTTATACCAGTAGCGGTTCTTTTTCAGTTATTGATAACGTCTGTAATTAAAACGTACGGAAACCTAGAATTGATGATAAAAAAAAAATTTCTTTTTCTTTGACTCTGGGGCGAGGAAGTCCATTCTTTACCCCAATTTTCGTTTATTATCTCAACTTGATAGAATGAACCAAAAACAAAATTGACTTCGATATGAAATACTCAACATGGATAGACATGCCGGAAACCAATTAACGAACCCACAATTATTTCATGAAGCGTCTTTATAGTTATTTACTTGGCTTTCTTTTAGTTCACGATCACCGGAATGGTGAACCCAATGATGATAAAACTCACTACGTGGGTCGGTTGAAAAATTCATAGACTGACCAAGATACTCTCATGAAATGTGACCAAATGAGGTTTATTATTCGGGATCGTCTTCCTTGTGGTCCACACGCATCTTTGGTGCTGCAATGCTTGGATCCAATAGGTCGAAGTCATCAGCAGCAGATATGACGTCATCATATGAACTTTTTCACCTGTAAACTTTTCAGCGCACCTTCGTATTCACACAATTCTTCAACACGAGCAGGATGGGGCTCAATGTCGATTTATTAAAGTGGAGTACAGCTGGTTTTGATTTCAAAGTTTTCCATCTCCAAGATTGGTTGCATTACCAAGACTAAAGAAACCAGTTTGTGTTGCTATTTACTCTTAGTTGGGCGTGTAGAGATGCATTCAAGTTTGTAGTCAGATTTAATGGTGGGTTTTTATCTATTTTCAATTAAAGGCAGTCACCTTGGGGGAAGCTAGATATTTGGGGGTATGTACGATGTAGGACTTGCCTTTTGTAGGTTTTCTTCAGATTTTTTTATTATATAAATATATATTTGATAACTTAGGATCTATCCTCCTGTGACCTTGATATTACTTCAGATTGAACTAGACTCAAGGGTACACTCTAATGTCCACAGAAAAAACTAAAGAACAGTTTTAAAATATACATTTTATTTTATTAGGTACTTTTAAAACCCTCCTTTTTTTCTCTCTAACTGTTAGTACTGTGTAATAATACTTTCTGAAATAAGTAGATGAGTTCATATATCTCAGTAGCCATAGCTCATCTACTGAAAGTGATGTCAATATACTCATCAGAAAGGCATGCAATGCTATTGCTAGGTTATCGACCATATGGAAATCTGATCTCCTTGATAAATAAAACGTGATTTTTTTCAAGCAGTAGCTGTGTTAGTACTATTGTATGGTTACACCAGTTGAACCCTAACGAACGCCTTAAGAAAAGGGTAAATGGGAACTACACAAGGATACTGCATGCTGTTCTGAACAAATCTTGGAACCATCACCACCCAAAAAAAACCCGCTGTTGTACACAAAACATCCAAGTAAGACGAACAAAGCATGCTGGGCATTATTTCAGAAGTAAGGATGAAGTCATCAGCGACGTTCTCCAATGGACTCCTACACTAGGACACACCAGGTTAGGCTAACCAGCAAAGATTTACATTCACAATGAATGCCACCAAGTGGGCCTTCCAAGAGCGATTGCCGATACATTGGGATGACTAGAGAGAGAGAGAGAGAGAGTCAAAAGAATCCGTGCTGTCGGCATGCCCTGATAATGATGATGATGATGATGAAGAAGTTGTTGCCCATTCCAGAAATGAACAGGCTCATCATTGCTTAACTCTTCCTCTTCCCTGACCTCAGCTACGCCCCTGGATGTTTGTTTAACTTTTTTCTCTATCTAGGTTAAGTTCGAATTCATATAACCAGACATTTAATTCCCGGGCAATAAAGCTTAGGTTGCCCTGCAACGTAATGATAATGTAAAAAATTCAAATTTACCATTGTATGTCAATACGCAAGAACCTACTTTATTTTCCTCACGGGGAAAGATTTCTAGCGAATCAACCCCGATAATCCTAAGAAGATTTCGTAAATTGGAGATTGACTTAGAAATCATGTGAAAAGTATTAAACATAGAATTAATGACTCTATTATCATGTCATTATTTTCTTTAGTGTTTTTTCTTTTCTATTAAATACTTAAATACGAGTCCTATTAAAGGATAAGGTGATGAATACTAAATTTTTGTGGATGGTAGATTTTCCATTTCCCCAAAATACATTAAATGCACTACAATGAAAAGGTCAAGATATGAATCAACAATATCACAAGTTCGGATCAAATCATAACATATATTAACAAAAATATTACATTAAATTAGAAAGGTTTACGAAACTAAATAAGAAAGCATATAAAAAGATTTGAATCTACAATTACTCAGATTCGGATCCAATCATAATATGTACTGGCAAAAATATTACATTTAACTTGAAACTTCAGAAACACCAAGAACTACAGAGGCATAACTCTTACTTCTATAGCAGCTAATATTTATAATACTCCGCTTCTCGGTTGCATTGAATCAGAGATTGAGAAAATTCTTAGAAAAAAATCAGGAAAGTTTTCAGAGAAATCGATTCACAATATCACAGATTCTAACATTGAAGGGGGTCGTGCAAAAAAACAAACAAACTTGAACCGACACACTTGTTTAAAGATTTCTCCTAGACATTTGATTAGGTAGACTGAAGAAAGATGGAGCCAATACTTCCAGCTTTAGGCCCCCCCCCCAAAGAAATTGTTACTGCCATAATAATACTTTATTGTAACTCGAAAGTCAAGGTTCGCTCACCGGATGAAGACATAGACTTCTTCGACATAGTCGCTGGGGATCTGCCAGGAAATAATCTATCTAGAATACGTAATAAGAAAAGTCGATAGATCTATGTAATAAAAGAATATGGCTTTGCACAAAAAAGGGGGAGGGGGCAAGGAGCTGGCGATATCCTACAGAAACTATTACGGACGCAGACTATGCTGATGACATAGCGCTTCTTTCAAATACACCGACGCAAGCCGAAATCCTGCTTCATAGTCGAGAGCAGGCAGCCGGAGGCATTGGTCTCCACGTGAATGCGAACAAAACGGAGTACATGCGCTTTAATCAAAGAGGAGACATCTCCACTCTAAGTGGTGGTTCTCTGAAATTAGTGGACAAGTCCTCGTACCTCGGTGGCAGCGTCTCATCAACTGAATTTAATGTCTATATACAAAGGCGTAGACTGCTATCGATAAGCTATCGATCATATGTAAGAACTTACCTCCAACAGCTCAGTGCAGATTCAGGGTTTAGTTTGAAAGTAATGTCAATATGCGAAGTCGTGGACTGCTATCGGTAGGCTATCAGACTTTATCGTCATTTTCAAGGGACTAATTAGGGTTAGGGCATTTTATTCTCGATTTATAGAGAAGATTGTTTTCATAGAGTAGTGATTCGTTTTAATACCAGGATTTGTGTCTGTGAATGTCCTGTTGGAGTTAATTATCCTTGAAATACTTTGGCATCTGAAAATGTTTTTTCTGTATATATTTACATGAGTTTACTCGTGTGTGTGTGTGTGTGTGTGTGTGTGTGTGTGTGTGTGTGTGTGTTTGCATGCATGTACAAATATCCAACATTACTTGAAATAGTTTAGAACTAAACTAAGTTCGAAAATAATGTGGTCAACAATAACATACACGAAGTAATTATGACAAAACCGACTGATCTGCAGAACAATACAATCATTTATTAAACATAATAAGTAAATATTTATGATTTTAATATTTAGGTATATATATGAAACTTACGCAAAAAGTAGCTGATTTTGGTGAAACTTGTGTGTAGGAGCTCACGCGCTTTTTTCACATGGAGGAGGTCAGGACCAAAAAGGAAGAGAAGCTAAGTGATAGTAGGATTTTTTGTGTTTTTTATCTTCCGAATGCTGCTGCTGCTGCAACAATGTATTTGTTAGGACACTATCCGGTCAATACTGAAACTGATTTGACAAGTGAAGATCCGGATCTCTTCCGTCAGAGCCGGATTTTTCCTTAATAATTATTTAATTATGATTTTTTCCACTAAAATTCTGTTACGATGGATGGAAATTAAAATTTCAGGCATTTTTTCCTTATTTTTCTTTCTTTCTTATGTTTATATTTTTGTTCTTCTTATTGAATAATCATATTTTTCTAAAGATATTGGCATATTTTATGCTAAATTGAATTGTTTGAAATAGAACTGTTTGACATTTAAATGTGTATAAACAAAGGACTGATGGTTTAATTGAGTTGTTAGTGATTCATAGCAATGCTTGAAACCGTTTAACTGTGCATAAAAAATGAGCTCAAATTCTTTTAAAAATTTTATCAACAAAAAGTGTTTACAAATCATATGTATTTAATATATATCTTTTAAAGGGAATTTGGCATCAAATAACCGACAATGGTTGATATGCCATAAAACCTAATCAAACTAATCTTGCTAAATAGTTTTTCTATTTCGGTCTTTACGCCTGTAACCCAACGATTCGCGGTTTTATTTGCAATCAAAAAGTTTAGACCTCTTTCTTTGCCCATGTAGTGAAAGAAAATCAGGAAGGAAAAAAAATTCTGGGGAGAAGAAATTTGAAGGGGGAGAATTGAAAAACAAAAAAAAAGACAGGAAAGAGAAAATAAAAAAGAAATAAATTCTTTTGTAATGTTTTGATTGATCTCCTAGTTGACGGGTGATTGATAGCCAATAAGTAAGAAGAGAACTCTTCAACTACTTAAGACTAAATACTTGTTCGTTGCAAAGTCAACGAAATCTTCTTTGAAATCGGCGGCTTTGATTCACTGTGCCAAAAACGTCTCAGAAGTGAAGACATTACAATGTAACACTGTGACAAATAGATAATCAACAAAAGGTTGTTTGGCGGAAAGGAATCCAGCAAAAGATATCTATCTCAGTCTGTTATTAAATCTATATATTAGTCTACACATGCCTCTTTATTTTTCCATTAAAGCCCTTTTATATCTATCTTTCATTTTGTCATTGCTTTTATTTAACCAACCCCCCACCACCACGGATAGGATGTGACACAAGGTCGATTTTTAAAATCAAACATTTCCTTCTCCTAAATTAGTTGACATACTGAGTTGCCACATTCAGTCTCTCCTACTTTTTGCCCATAGCTGGGTAGAGAAGACATGGATTCCTGCCTTTTCCAAGGGAATATCATTCTCCTGTCGTTTTTACACGTAACAATCTATCTTCAAAGCCAGGCTATTATTTTGTGAGACCGTGTAAAAAAAAATCAACTTAATTATTAGTAAAATTCATCTCCTTCCTTGAAGAAGACTTTTTCCCTGTTCCAGGAAGTCTTCAACTGATACTGCCAACAGTTCGTCAAAACATGTTGCATATTCTCAATAGTTCACAATTAGCAACCAAATAGCTTGATTTTTAATTTTTGGGGGAAAAGGAAATAATCACAAAAACACAAACATGGAAAGAAAGGGGATGTGGAATTATTTTTCTCCCCAAACCTCCTTCATATAGAGAATGTCTAAAAATTAATGAAACTGGTTTATTTTCAGATTTGGAATCCTGAAAGAAATTAGACTGATCAATTTTGACATTGAAAATGAATGAAAATACCCGGTTCAAATTTGCCTCTAAAAATCCAAGTTCAATTTAGACGAACAATCTATCTATAAATCTATCTATCTCGTGGCTTTGTAAGTCCCATGATCAGATTTGATGAAATGTAGTAGGGAAAATTTTCTCATATTCACCTTCAAGCAGGTGATTATGCCTGACAAGAAAATTAGTATCTTAATCGCTGGATACTTACATGAGAAACAATTTTTTTTTTAAATAGCCAAGAAAGGATACCCGATGAAGGCCAGATGGTCCAACGGCTGAAACGTTTTGTTTATGACAATTTAGATGAAGACAGCTGTCCGAGCACAAAAGTGAATTATTTAAAGTTCATTCATCAATCATATTCTCTAATGAGTTAGAAATATGAATCGTATATTTAGTAATGAAAAAAAAAATTATGCTGTTATTCTTTTTTAAAACTAATGATTTTTTTAAATTTCAGATATGCTATAATGCAAAAATGTTGGAAGACAGAACCAGCTCAGAGGCCTTCTTTTGGAGACTTAGCTGACATCTTCGATAGGCTACTTCAAGAAAGGACGGTAACTATCTTAGCCATTTTTTTTCACAGCTTGGGAACATTTATTGACGTACTGAAATTAAACTATGTAATCATAGTGATATCCAGTGAGATATAGAGACGAATTATAAATTTGATACTGGGTAAGGCAAGCTTCGTAATGGAGGCCTTCATGCATTTGCCACCGGTGCTAAAAGTCGGTCTTCTAGCCTCGATAAGAGCTATAATCAGAAATACCGATTTTCAAGACAGGCTTCTACCTGGAGGACAGTTTTTCTATCCCATCACTTCTTCTATTTGGCTCGGTGCCGGACTAGATATAGCTTTGTAAATATCGATAAGAATCCTGTCTTGTTGCTGCGATTTTTTGTATTTCCGGCCGGTGTCAGAAGTCGAAGTTCGAGCTCAGGTAAAAGTCAGGAAGACTGGTATAATAGTGTTTTTTACATGTTCATTTCTGCTTATTTCGCCTTGTGCCGTATTAAGATAGCTTCAGTAAATATTTTAAAAAAAGATGCAACTCGGCGTTATTTTTTTATGGTACTAGCTCTTCCGAGAGAACGAGAACTGGTAATCCGCTTCTTCTCCATGATAATCAACAACAGATAGTCGTGCAATTTGGGGCTTTATTTCAAAAGCCAAGTCACCACCCTTACATCCTTAAATCATCTTTGGGAAGTTGGATCAGATATTTTGTTTCCTTCCACTTTCCGAATTCTTCCAGCTGCTTCAGAGGCTCTGAAACCCAGTTCAAACTAACACCTAAAATTTTCCAGAATCTCAATAATTTTATTCACCATTATAACATCTGGAACAGAAACTACAGTTGAATAGTATCGATGGTAACGTGCAAATCCTTCCTTCATGGTGACATTTTCATTTGATAGATTTTGAGTTAGCTATATCTAGCATAGAGCCAAATTTATTTGGCATTCCGTGAGGATCGATCTAGATATCGTTTTTGAGATTAGCTTAAAAAATATTTCTCCATTTAATAGTTTGTGAATATTTTTCGCATGAATTTATAATTGTTGTTTGTTCCTTTGTTTTCAACGAATCAATTTTTTCCAGGGTTACTTACAAATGGATGGCTTCTTAAATAAGGCGACCAAACCAGTGCATTGTACTGTGTGTCCTCAAAACAAGGCAGGAGGTAACACATCTTGGTTTTCCTTTGTGTATCTGTTAGAGAGAGAGAGAGAGAGAGAGAGAGAGAGAGAGAGAGGAATAAAAGAAGAAAGAACCGAGATATGAAGGGAAGAGAAAGACAAGGAAGCCTAATTAAAAAGATAACAAAAACCGAAAATAGATAGATAGATAGATAGATAGATAGATAGATAGTGTCCAAAACGTCACTTAGGGATTAAGAAATTAAATCCCTACAAAATTGAAAATCGAGAGCATTTAAGCAGCAGAATTTTTCACAATTAAAGAAAGCTGATTTCCATTACGTAAATTTTCTTTTAGTATTAAAATAATAATAAAATGAATAAACAGAAATTCTATTTACTTTTTTAGTTTCATGGTGACTTTCGGGACACTCTTTTGTCAGACAGACTAATAGGCATTCAGACAGACAAATAGATAGATAGATAGATTGGGAAAGAAAATAAGAGAGAGAGAGAGAGAGAGAGAGAGAGAGAGAGAGAGAGAGACGTAGATAAATCATAGACATAATTCCGCAATGCACTCGGTCTATTGCTGTTTTTTCCCGGCATTTCGATCAAAGTATTCTTGGATTTGTCGAGTTATTAATTTATTGATTGATTTTGAGTTAATGACAACCAATCAAGGCTTATTTTATATCAATCGGTTAAGGAATCGCGTTCATTGTACGTTCATATTGACATTTTTTGTAAATGTTTTTTTAAGAAGTTTATTTTGCACACGGGTCCTGTCGAATACGAATAATTTTAGGCAGACCTACTTGACTTATAAATCAGACCCTAACAGTATCCCTTTCAATATAAATGATTTATTTACAACTATATAGTTTAACATAACTATTCCTTTTTAATAATTTGTCATTTGTCAGCACACACTTATATGGTTTCAACTACTTGAATCTGACTCCAATAATTGTAAGTAATTATTTAGTTTCAAGTAAATAATAATAATAATAATAATAATAATAATAATAATAATAATAATAATTAGTGCTCTAGGTACAATCACCAAAGGATTGGTACAAGCACTGGAGGATTTGGAAATAACAGGATGGGTGGAGTCTGTCCAAACTACAGCATTGTTGAAATCAGTCAGAATACTGAGAAGAGTCCTGGAAACTTGAGGAAACTTATTGTCACTCAAACTCCAGTGAAAAACCATCAGCTAACGCTGATGTGAAAAACTCTCAAGGAGTAAAATAATGGTAATGATAATTAGTAAGTAAGTAAAATTGACGACCATAGTCGAGGGCGACCAGAAGGCTCCCTTTTCAACAGCTACTACACCGAGATGTAGGGGAGGGCGCTATTCCTTTCCCTGGATTGTTCCACTTTACACTTGACACGTACCTTATAATGCTGAGTGATGAGCAAGTTGGTATCAAGTGCCATTTTTAAAGTCTTTGGTATGACCCGACCTAGGCTTGAACCCCGGTCTCCCGGACCATTGGCAAACTCTCTACCCACTAGCCCTAGTGGACAGAGTGTTTGCCAATGGTCTGGTACCTGAATAAATAGGTAATAATTAGTAAGCTATTATAACTTCACGTAGCTATTCTTAATATAGATAATTTGCATATATCAGTTTTATGGTATCAAGTATTCCAATCAAATATGAATAATTTTCAAACAGTTCTATCTGACCCACAGATGTAACCTATACAGGTGCTACCACTTGGGTCGATGAAGGGGTTCTCAACAGTCCTTAGAGATCTAGAATCAGAGCTTTACATTCAGATGCAGTTTGGGGTCTTATCCAGTACACACCCTTATTTAAGGAGGTATTACTCAACGGCAGGGGATACAATCATCATATTCTTAGCTCCACCGATAAGGCGAAGAGAAAGAAATTAGTTTGAGTAATTTGTTGCATATGCCTAAATACTAACTTTTTAAAAAATCTCTAATACCATTTTTTTGTTTTGTTTTTAGATTCATCTCTGGAAAAGGATAGCGAAGATGCCTATGGCAGCATCTCCGTGTTCTCGACAGATGTGAACGCTTACCTGACACCTGTCGTACACAATTATGCCAATAAGAAGGCCGTGGAAAAATTCATGAAGCGGGACTTAGAGAATAACTGTCCGGAGACATATGAGCTCAACTCTTTGAAAATGTCCCTTCTCAATAATACAGTGACTAAATGAAATAAGGATACAATGAAGCCAGTTCTAATAGGGCAGATTATCTACTGTTGGCTAGGGATCAATGAAACACCATTCAAGTGATCGAAAATTTAAAAAGAAAAAAAAAATCGTACTAGTATTATCGGAATAAAGAAGAAAAAGAAAAGATCTGGAATCAAATATCTTAAATTAAACGATACTTGAATGTCTGTGGATATTCAACATGTAATATGGCCGCCGAAAACGCGGTCAGTCCAGAAAATAAAAACTAAAAGCAACAAACTTTTAAAGTGATACAAATGTGGAACTGGAAAATGGAATTTGGGCGGACAACGACGGACAATAGGCATTTGATTCTAACCAATTTTGGCAAGATGAAATACTTGTCGCCACGTTATGCCATGTCGTTGAAAAGGAAAAGAGAACAATCTAAGAGAAAGAGAAAACATAATTTGGTAGATTTGTGTGCATATACATATGTATATATAGACATTAGCATTCTTACATTTTTCTGTTGACAAACGCACAAAAACACACACACACACACACACACACACATGTATACGTGAATGCATTCACACGTATATATAGGCATACTTATGCAGATGTATATGTATGTACTAGAGGTATGATATACAAATAAAATAAATATACATATATATAAATGGTGACATATATATATATATATATATATATATAGAAAGAGAGAGATTGGGTTATATATATATATAATATCAATGAATGAATATACGTAGAGAGATATTGGATATATACTTCCACATAAGTATATGAGTGTATGTATGTAACTGTTCGTGAATATATGTATACATACGTTGCTGGGAAGGTAGACAAAACAAAGAGTCAATTCTTACAAAAATGCATCCAAGTTATTACACGATAAAAGATACTCTGTATCAGCACGGATTCGTATATATATATATATATATATATATATATATATATATATATATATATATATTTGTGTGTGTGCGTGCGTGTGTGTGTTGCATAAAGGTATTGTGTATAAAAATGTTTATATTTGCACATATTCTTACATATATATATATATATATATATATATATATATATACGCATTGATACGTATTTGTATATATATGTACGCAGTAAAATTATGAGCGTATTCCTCTGTGTTTGTGTATGTGTGTGTGGGGATATGTGTGCTTCACAACGGCATATAAATTTATACACACACACACACACACACACACACACACATATATATATATATATATATATATATATATATATATATATATATATATAGTACAATTGAGAGAGTATTCGTACATGTATATGTGCCTCTATGTCTGCATTTCAAAAGGCATATATATATACATGCACACGTGCACACACACACACACACACACACACACACACACACACACACACACACATATATATATATATGTATGTATGTATCTATGTATATATATATAAATATATATAGGCAGTAAAATTGAATGAGTATGTATGTATGTATGTATGTCCGATATGTGGAGAGAAAGGAAGAGAGAGGAAGAGAGAGGAAGAGAGAAAGAGAGGGAGGGAGAGAGAGTGATTGAGTGAGATTGGAACCACTTAGAGTTAGTAATGGTTGTTATGAGAAAATATTAAAATCTGTTTTGTTTTTGTTATAAAGTAATTGTTTGCTTTTTCGACAATTATTCCTATTTTACGTTAAAAAAATAATTTAAAAGTCTCTGGTGTGACGGACAGTGTTTCCACATCTACATCAACATCCCTGCAACTTGAAAATATCGGAACTGCCATTTTTGTTTCGCGACCCGCCCGAATAGAATTAAAAAAAAATGACCTCGAAATTCGTTTGTCTTATTTGAACGCGGGAAAGACTTGTTTCGAAGCAATGACAGATCTGGATTCATTGGCTCCAAATTGTGAATAAAGGATACACAGAAATAAACGTCAGAAATGAAACAATTACTTTTTTTCTTTAAAAAAAGAAAGAAAAGAATTGACTAAATAAAATAAAAAATATATTAAAAAAAAAAAACAAACGAGGAAAAATAGAGACAAAAAATAAACATTGCAAGATCAACATTCCAGTTGGTATTTCACACACTGAACATTCGACATAGATAAACAGATACATTCCTATTTAGAAAAACGCAGTCAATACTGCACTAACAAGTTCTGATATATATATATATATATATATATATATATATATATATATATATATATATATATATATATATATATATATATATATATTGCCCTGTATTTATTTGAAAGAAAAGATGATTAATTTATTGAAAAAGAACATAACACTGTATTTTCAGTGGTTTGTTTTGCCGTCTGAAGTTTTTAAAAAAATCCATTTTTAAAATATTTGTAGGTTTTTCATATTACCGTTTGGGCACAGTCATATCGAAATGCCTTATAGAAAATATACAGCATCATTTCCCACACATACACTTACACACAAACATACACAATCACATGCGCATATATATAAAAACAGTGATATATATATATACA
>OY757905.1:56811876-56814376 GCA_963585895.1 Sepioteuthis lessoniana | reverse complement strand
GAAATTCACTTTTCGCTGCTTTCTTTTTTTAAAACATTGTGCAGAAAGAACTGTTACGAAGGGCATTAAAACCGTGCATTCGAAATTGTAAGAAAGTTTTATTGTGGACGTTCGGCATTTCCTCCCCCCCCCCACCGCATTTCATTTCCCTATCTAAATTATCAAAAGACCAAAACAGCCAGCAAAATCTCAACTGTGAGAATAAATGCTTAACAGGAAAAAAAAGAAGCGTAAGATTTATAATTATGCCAAGGTGAGAAATCAGCTTTAAACACAATCTTTTTTTGTTATTGTTGAAAGAAAATGGAAAAAGGGTTTTTTTTTTCCTGATAAATTCAGACATTGAACAAACACGAAAGATCTTTCCGTTGTGCCCATTAATGTTTATTTATCAATTTATTTATAACAGATGTTTCTATGTTCTTGTATGTGCTTCTCGAATTCTATTGATGCCTGTATGTATAATATGTGAGTCTTATTTATTAATTACATGTCAAAATTGTGCTACGTATGCCTTGCTTGTTTTACAGACTATCTAAAAAGAAGAAGAAAAAGAAAAAAAAAAGGATTACATTTTTAATTTATGTACGCACGTGTAAATTATATTACAGGAGGATATTTGAAAAACTCCGAAACACACACACACACACACACACACACACACACACACACACACACACACACACACACACACACACACACAGATGCAACGAGTCACAAAGACACACGTCAATTCGTAGTCCTATTCTAAAGTACGAATGAATGCCTGCATACAAATACATTTATTACTTTGCTATGTTCTATACGCTAAAGCACTTTATCTCATACACACACTCTCTCTCCCCCCCATATATATATATATATATATATATATATATATATATATATATATATATATATATATATATATTTGCACATGAATCACACGTATATGAATAGGGTGTGACAGAAATACATTCAACATTTTAAAGTGTGCTGCAAGTAAATTTAGGCAAGTGGCAATGCTAGCTCCATTGAGCTAATGTCTTACCACCTACTTTTTTAGATATGATCAGTTATAATCATGAACCGGTCCACTGCCAACTATTCTTTTGCTGTTGAATCATTTTTAAGGCTAATGATACTCAAAGAGATAGAAAATAGATACTGCTATGGTTTGAAAATTCTATCCGGAACAGCATCATTCTGAAGTAACATGAAATGAACACGAAAAGCTGTCTGTGTTGCAATTACAGATTCACAAGTCTTAAAAAAGGTTTTAACTGCAAACACATACTGTGTACCGGTCCAAGTCATGACTGTAACTGACCACATCTGAAAAATAAAGGGTAAAATATTAGCGAGATGGAGCTACCCTTGCAGCTTGCCTAAGTTCACCTTCATCGCACAGAAGACAGTTTGAAATGTTAGATGCATTTCTGATACACCCCGTATTATTGATATTGTTATTTCTTAAGGTCTGTTTAGTTATGGCATAAGGCCAGACGAATGGGGAAGTTCATGAGAATTGAATTAACAAGTAATTATCTACTTTCAACACGCAGTGGGTCCCTTCTTTATCTTTCTCACTATCTATCTATCTATCTATCTTTATATACATATATATATATAAATATATATATATATATATATATGCACACACACACACACACACACACACACACACACACACACACACACACACACACACATACATATATATATATATATATATATATATATATATATATATATATTGCGGTCAGTTGGTAAGCAGTATTCTATTTCATCATTTTTTTGTAATTTGAGCTTCTCTCTGAGTGAATATACATCATAGAATAATTAGTAAAACTGCTTAATTAAAAACAAATTCACCATTATCAAAACCCAAAGTCGTGTGATACCCCCCAAAATCCAAGATGACATGTGAGATGTAAGTTACTTTGAATTTCATCTAATTTTCTCCAATTTTTTCGTTGTTATTACCACTTTATAGATCATCCTAGATCAGGATTTTATTGGTTAATGAGAATTTATGTAGATGTCTGTGAGTGAGCATGAATGGGGAAGTAAAGGCCTCTAATACTGAGTTTAGCAAAACTGTGGGCTTATAGATTCCTTCTATTAGAACACATGCTGTTTCCTCTGAGACTAGATGTATTCAATTCGCCCTTCTCAGCACCAAAAAAAAAAAATAATGCTGAGAAGTGATTATGTCAATCGTGTTTTGAATCATATTTGAAATGGTTGTATATTTAAACGTTTCTACATGGCCATGAATGTTCTTTGATAGTTTGATGTATGCCAGGTTAAAAATTAGTCAACTGAAAATATATCTCTCCTATTTTTTCCTTTTAACCAAATTCATAACGAAGAAATACACTTTTCTTTCTTTTAATGCTTAAAAAGATCTATTAGTTAACAACAAAACAACAACAACAACAACAACAACAATAATAATAATAATAATAATAATAATAATAATAATAATAATAATAATAAAGAAAAAGAAAGTTACTTT
>OY757905.1:56804376-56806876 GCA_963585895.1 Sepioteuthis lessoniana | reverse complement strand
TTTTAAAACAATTTTTTAAAAATTAATTTTACATATAGACTTAAATTACAGATATTTCTAATTAGATTTAAATTTAATTAATAATCTCACGTAAAGATGCAGTAATAGATATATTAAAACAAAAACAAATATTTAATTTACTTAAATATTTTAAAATTTCAAAAATTTCAAAAATATTTAGAAGGCATTAATCAGTTACATTTTTTATGCGTAGTACATATATATTATATGCTTTTTCATAATTTTCTATCTAACAATTCACCCCTCTTTTATCCCCTCCCACCCTTCTATCCCCTCCCACCCTTCTATCCCCTCCCACTCTTATGTGTCTACTCTAGTTTTTTTATCTAATTGATCTGATGAAGTCCTGTTAATTTTTTTTCGTGTTTTTGAAAATTTCAAAAATGCGTAACAGGATGGAAATAAATTTATAATCCTTTGTGATTGGTTTCGTTGTTTTTTCTTAAAGAAATATATATATATATATATATATATATATATATATATATATATTAAAGAGTTTTATGTTTCTTACTAACATACTTAGTGAGTTAATGGAGGACTAAATTTTGCAGTATTTTTAAATAGTGGTTAATATCAATATTAGAGCTTATATATATATATATATATATATATATATATATATATATATATATATATATATATATATATATATATTACGTGGCAAAGTCAGTGAACCTGGGTTTCATGCTATCAGCATTTGTTAGACTTAGTGAATGTTTTCAAAAAAAACAAAAAATCTATTAATATGGTTGATTTTTGTTCGAAAGGGGAAGTTATTTGTATGTGTATGTGCGTAAGTTTGTGTGCTTTTTAAAGTTAATATGTTTGTATATGTGCTTTACTCGTGCGTACATATATACGTATGATTGCGTATATGCTGACATGCATCTTTACATATGTACACATATTTCCGCTGTCCACTGATGTTAAGGGGTGAGACGAAGAAAGAGCGTGTGAGGAGGAAAGAGAAGATGAGGAACGAGTGGGATATGGATTGTTGCAATCAGAATGATTTCTTTTTTTTTTTCTTAGCTAAAGGTTTATTTGATGTGAATCTGAAATGTCTGTTTTGTGGTGAAATTGTTGAGTGATGAGGATGATTGAAATTAAAATCATCATTATGTTACTTTTGCCCGTGGTGAAATGGTTATCGTCGTAGGAAATGGACACGGCGACACGGGTTCAAATCCTGGACGCGAATGATTGCATTTTACATAGCACTAATACCCCTGGGAAAGGTATAAATCCAATTATTCTCCCTCCAGCTATGGGCAAATAGTAGGACAGACTGGGTTCTTCAGCCTTGGTGAGGCAACTAGTCTAGGAGAAGGAAAACTCTGAATTCAAACCTGTTAAACTCCGCTTAGAAGTTGACCTTGTGTCATATCCTGCCCGAACGGAGGGGTTGGGTAAATAGGATTATGTTACTTTTTCTTTGAAAGACTTTTTTTGAATATCTATAATGATTTTTTTGTAAAAGATTATGTGGTATAGAATTTATGGGCAGATAGTAAAAATGTCGTTATGTTTTGGGTAGTTTTTGTCATAGTAATAATAATAAATGTAACAATTATGACCATAATGGTCTTTGACAATATTGATATGTGCTTATAATGCAATTATATGAAAAATATTAATCGTTTCTTTTCAAAACTTCATTCTGTCTGACAAAACCCATGGTTACAGACTCTGCCACGAGATATATATATATATATATATATATATATATATATATATATATATATATATATATATATATGTGTGTGTGTGTGTGTGTGTGTGTGTGTGTGAGAGAGAGAGAGAGAGAGAGAGAGAGAGAGAGAGAGAGAGTTAGGCAGCAGTCTTTCATTTAAGCATGTGTGATTAAATAAAGACACATTTTGTCTATATATTTCAGTTAAGATCCTTTCACTTTTCCTGATAAGTGTCTTGGTTTCAGGTTGGAGTTGATGGATGAATTTACCAAAATTGTCCCGAACGCTTTCGGATCTTTCATTGGCCATCATCAGGGGTTGCTTGCATGTATGAAGACTTTTTTTAAAAGAGTTTTGAATTTTTTTTTTTTTTTTACTACATTATAAAACCACGCAAATGCAATATTATTTAATATTTGATATTCCGTATTTTATGATAATATTCTATTTCCATTGATAGCGTTCTGTTATTAAGATTCATCAGCAACTCAGTTTTATCCAACTCTACGTTTACGTAGTTTTGTTATGCTATAAAAAACCCAAATAACTTTCAAAACTCTTTAAAAACACTCTTTACACATACAAGCAACCTCTGATGATGGCCTACGAAAGGTTCGAAAGCGCTCTGGACAATTTTGGTAAATTTATCTACTAATTCCAACCTGAAACCAAGACACTTATCAGGAAACTTAAAAGGATCTTAATTAGATTATATAGACAAATGTGTTTTTTATTATTTAATCAAATATGCTTATATATATATATATATATATATATATATA
>OY757905.1:56746876-56799376 GCA_963585895.1 Sepioteuthis lessoniana | reverse complement strand
TTTTGTGCATCAATCTCTCCACACACACACACACACACACAATCACACAATCACACAGATACACACACACTCACACAGAAACATAAATACACACACACACACACACACACACATATGTATATATGTGTGTGTGTGTGTGTGTGTGTGTGTGTAGTGTGTTAAAGAAAACTTTATTTTGAAGAGAAATGAAGATCAAGACTGAATTTATTTCCTTTTACAAGTTTTAAGGAAGGTCACAGCAAAAAAGAATACTAAGCAAGTCCAATAAATTGATTAACTTGTTCTACAATCATAAATTTGAAAAAAATGATATGTCAGGAGATTCTGGAAACTGATGGACATTTATTCATGCTTGAAAGTAGAGAAGAGTGTCTCCCTTCAAAATACTGTTTCAATATTTAACAGAAAAAAATAAAACAAAACAAAACAAACAAACAAGCGAGAACGTTATCAAAATGAAATGCATTTGAACGGTTACGGCCTTTTTTCACTTCTTGTTGAATGACACTTAACAATTTCTGATTTAAAAAATTAAAAAAAATCACTGCAAAGCTTGTCTCTTTTATTTTTCGACTTCTCTCGTTGAGACTAAGACATAAAAATTAAATTTTCGTCGGTGCATCGATAAGAAAAACAAAAAGAAAAATATGCTTAGATAAATGCTATCAATATTTACGCAACCTATGTCCAGTTGAACGCTGCAATTTTTAAGAAAGAATACACCGTATGTACTCATGTATGAGTCGAATTTTGAAAACCTTAATTCAAGTATAAAAAAAGCATCGATCAATAACCAAAACTCAAAAAATAGTTTAAGCTCATGTATCAATCATGGGAAGGGCTCAGATAAATTCTTGCCTTAAAACTCAAGAGTCGATCTTTACACGAGATCGGCTTATACACAAAACTGTATAATATTAAATCATTATGGCTAGAATTAGGAACAATCCATGGTTTCAAAAATCATTTCCATAAATTAATGATTTCGTGAGCAGGAATCAAGGATCAACCTATACACAAGATCGACTTATACACGAGTATATACAATACTACTAAAACTATTATTAATAATAATAATTATTATCAAAATAATAATAATAATCATGATAGCTTTGCTTTATTTTTTTATTCTTCGCTTAAAAATTGTGTCCACGGGCAGGCAATCGCAAAAGTCTTGTATGATTTTTTTACTTAGATTAAAAAAAAAACCTAAAAAAAAGACAAGATGTGTTTATTAAAGTTGCCGCTTGTTCTTCAGATAGTAAATAGTATATGCGACCACTCTGACCAATGCAGCGAGTTGTAGAACTTTGTATGTGCGTGCGCGGGCGCGTGTGTGTGTGTGTTTATTGATTATATACGATGAGTTGAAGCTGGAGTGGCCATATTGAATATGCTTCGAGAGGCTGGAATGATTGTTAAAAATAAATTGTAACTGTTTTTTTTAATGATATATAAACATATATTCGGGCTAGTTGCAATGTATAATAAACTGTATATATTTGCAGCAAATCTGTGTTTTTGTTTACTTTCTCATTTAAAATACAGACTTCAACTGTATCGCACATAATAATGTACATCTATCTATCTATCTATCTATCTCAGTCTATTCCTATCTATCTATCTATCTATCTATCTCAGTCTATTCCTATCTATCTATCTATCTATCTATCTCAGTCTATTCCGATCTATCTATCTATCTATCTATCTATCTATCTATCTATCTCAGTCTATTCCTATCTATCTATCTATCTATCTCATTCTATTCCTATCTATCTATCTCAGTCTATTCCGATCTATCTATCTCCACTGCAGAAGAAGAAAATGTCCATTATTTGAAATAGGGAACGAATCCTAATTAACTCATGCAGGCATTTCTCCAATAATAAAGGATAAGTCCATGGTCAGATCTTTGCTGATTAGGATCTAGCAAAATTATTATTTTACTTTTTTGAGAGTTTTTCACACCAGCTTTTGCTGATAGTTTTTCATAGACATCTGAGTGACAGCAAGTCTCCTAAAGTCTCAAGGACTCCTCTCAGTATTCCGGCCGACGTCAACAATGTTGTAGTTTCGATGGTCTTTACTCGTCCTCTAATTTCCGAGTCCTTCAGTCCCAGTACCAATCCTTTGGTGACTACCAAGAGCACAAATTACAATTGGTAAAAACGTCACTTTCATGTTCCACAGCTTTTTCAATTCCCTTGCAAGGTCGAAGTAGTTATCCCTCTTTTCACGATCTTTTAATTTCACTCTGTGGTCCGGCGGGACAGCAATGTCCACAATTCTGCAAGTTATATATATTTTTTTATTCTATTCGTCTGGCCGAATTTTGGAAATCCGTTTGTATCTCAAAATCTCAGAAGAGTTTGTGCGCCTCATTCTCTAGGACACATTCTGGATTGTGTTGATACCATTGGATCGTATGGTCAAACTTCAACTTCTTTCACAATTCCCAGTGGATCAGTTTGCCCACCCAATCGTGCCTAGTCATATATTCTTTCAGTGCTAATTTGCTGCATTTGCTTATTATGTGATCAATCGTTTCGTCTCTTTAACCACATAACCTACATCTGCAATTTTGTTGCACTTTCATATGGTTAGTCCTTATGGCGTTGTTTTGCGCGATATTGCTATTATTATTATTATTATTATTATAAATTTTCAAGTAATATTTTATTTCATCCTTAATATTTGGCCGCTTTTTAATTATCGCTTTACACTCGGGCTGTCAATTTACGGCAACGAAGAATCGCATGAATCTAAATAATAAGAAATAAAATCTTGGCGAGATTCAAAGCTATGTTTCCAGCTACTCTCACCAACTGAGAAACAAAAAGGTATTGATTTGCTGAAGCCAACATCAACCTTCAAAACCTCTCTTTGGCATGAATAAAAAATAACATAAAAATGAATTGTATATCGGATGAAGGAAGAGAATAGAGAGATTGTTGTGGTCCTGTTAGTTATCATTAAACTAATCTTAAAGAAAATAAAATTATTCAAATATCAATAATTATAATAATAATAACCGTTACGGCGACCAGAAACAACACGAATAACACGAGGATCAGCAGAACAAAAATGGGAAAAAACAACTGTATGGATATTTCAAGCAACAAACAAGCAAAATCTCACACGAGAAGACTTGAACTAGGCTAAGAGAGGGAAACCTTAAATGAGAAACTGAATTTCTTCTAATAGTAGCACAAAATAACGCCATAAGGACTAACTATGTTAAAGAAAAAATAGAAAAAAGACAAAATAGCAAATATTGGTTATGTGGTGTTAGAGACGAAACGATCAATCATATAAAAAGTGAATACAGCAAATTTGCGCAAAAAGAGAATAAGACTAAAAATGACTGGGTGAGGAAGGGGACACACTGGGAATTATGCAAGAAATACAAATTTGACCATACGAACATGTGGTATATGCCCAACAAGGAGAATGGGATGCACTAACTGTTCTGGGATTTTGAGATACAAATAGATTATCAAATATCGGCTAAACGACCAGACCTAGGGATAGTCAATAAAAAAAAAAGAAGAAAAAAAGAGAACCAGCCAAATAGTGGATTTTGCCGTTCTGGTTGACCATAGAGTAAAATTAAAAGAAAGCGAAAAGGAGATTAGTACCTAAACCTTGCTAGAGTACAAATGAGAACTACGGAACATAAGGTGACGGTGATAATTGATGCACTCCGAATAATTTCCAAAGGACTGGAAGACTTGGAAATAAGAGGACAAGCAGAGACCATCCAGACTACAGCATAATAAAGATTGGCCAGAATACTGAGAAGTGTCCTGCCGATTAAGAAGACTTGCTGTCACTCAAACTCCAGTGAAAAACCATCAGCTAGCGCTGGCGGGAAAAATTCTTCAAGGAGTAAAATAATAATGATAACAAGAAAAATAATATGTGGCGCTAGAAAAGACACAATTAATTAGATAAGGAAATGCAGCAATGTGTTTCAAAAGGAGTATAGATTAAGCATGACTCGGTGGAAAAGGTAATCAATTCTTAAAATTCAATTTTGACCATGCTGTCAAATGGTATATTTAAAAACCTGAATCTGTTCGAGAAAATACGACTCATAAAATTCCCTCGGACTTTGAAATACTAACGGATCACAAAATTCCGGCCAGAAAACCAGACTAGATATTAATCAACGTCAAGAAAAAAAAAAGAACTTGATATCGATTAGATTTTGCCGTTCCAGTGGATGATCGAGTTTAAATAAAAGAAAACGAAAGGTGGATTAATACTAAGATCTTGCCCGAGAGTTGAAGAAAGTTAGTAACATGAAGGTGACGGTGATACCAATTATAGTTGGAGCTATTGGAACTGTCAACCAATAGAAAAAAATAGGAAAAATGGTGATCAGAGGAAGAAACCAGACCATATAAACCACAGCACTGTTAAAATTAGCTCGTATACTAAGAGGAGTCATGGAAACGAGAGGAGACTTGCTGTCACTAGTGAAAAACCACCAGTTAGAACTGGCGTGAAAAACTTTAAAGAACCAAATGATATATGGTATAATATGAATAAGTTATAGGATAAAATTTTATATTATGAATAATATTTGGTTTGGTTTAGTTTGTTTAACGCTATATCAACACCCTATGGGTTATTCAATACCAAAATTTGATTCATTTGTAAACGTTTGATTACAGTCATAATCATCTGTATTTTCAACGTTCCATTGCAAACATTTATTTTAACAAAACTTTTTATTTGGCAATAATATCAATAATATCAATTATTTGTTTACATGGCTATATGGTATCAAATATTCTCATCTATAATAATTTGCTACCAGTTATATGGTTTCAAGTTACTAATAATAATAACCCTGAAAGAAAGAACTGATAGGAACTGCACAATGACGCTGTGTTCTGTTTTGAACAAATTCTAGAAGCAGCACCTTACAAAACAGCAGCTGTATGGCAACTTACCTCCTATCTTACGAGCCGATTCTGCATCGTTTGGGTGAAATCACCAAAAGTCTAGCCACAAGTAATAATCGCTTTAGAACTCCTGTTGATGTATTCCAAATATTGCCAGAAAAATAGATATTTCAAAAAATGTCTTCATCTCCTCAAAATACTTTCTTATATTTATTTCTACGCAAAAATTCAGGATGTTTAAAGAAAAATTATACCCTTTGAAATGTTAAAGTTGTTTCAGAAAAAAAAAAATGATTGGCACAGTGGGTAAAGTGTTCGCCAATGATCCGGGAGACCTGGGTTCAATCCCTGGTAGCGTCATACCAAAGACTTTAAAAATGGTACTTGTTACCTCCTTGCTAAACGCTTAGCAATATAAGGTACGTATCGAGGGTAAAGTGGAGCAATCCAGGGAAAGGAGTAGAGCCCTTCCCTACACCTCAGTGTAGTAGCTATTGAAAAGGGTGCCTTCTGGTCGCCCTCAACTACGGTCGCCAACTTTACTTCCTTAATTTATAACTTGACCAGTTTTTGTTTCAATGAACTCTAATTTTCACATCATGTGAAAAAAAACCCCAGAATTCTATGTTTGATGCTTAATGTTTTTTTTTCTTTTCAGGTACAGAAATTCCATTTTGTGGAAATTAAAGGCGTTTAAACTTTTAACATAAAATTGTGAGTTGTCTCTACAGCAGTTGTTAATATTTGAAATCATTTGAAGGAGAATTCACCAAACTATTTGATTACGGCATGATATCATTTTTTCTGAAACACTCAGTACATCTCAAATGATATCAATTAATTTGAAATACCCAGTGTTATTTTTCCGATTTTTGTAAAAAGTTGCTAAAAATTTTCAGTATTTTTTTTTTTTTTTTTTGTGGTTGTTGTTGAGAATTACTCCTTCGTGATTTTATGCATGCCGAATAAAATGTTATGGGCAAATTTATGGACGTTTTTTATTTATTTCCATGCCGCATTTTGAATTAATATTTAATTCCATTATTTTCCATGATCAGAGAGGTAATATTGACCCTTCTTTTATTTGGGTTTCTAAGTATTTTTTTCCCGAGTGACTCTTGATAGGACATAAGTTCATTCATCTTAGCAGCTTAACATTTGGCCGGCACAAAAGGGTCGAATAGCATACTTACTAAGAGAGTAGGTAAGCACTGTAAGACAGGTGCCCTTTTATAGGAGGGTGAAAGTAAGATAGAGGGTGAGAAACAGATTTTACTTACAATAAAAAAAAGAGAATAACAATAGCCTGAGGCAGATCTAGTATAGTTAAAAGTTTTTCCTGTCCTGATTCTAACAAGACAAAAAAGTTTGGTAGAAATAGGGCCAAAAATAGCGAAGCCTTGGCTAGATGGACGGATGGATATTTTGTGACAGTGTAGCTGTCCTCATCAAACACGGGAATAATTTCGCTTCCAATTGGCTGACCGATTTGTTGGTCGGTTGAGTCTTCGAATGACACAACTAATCCACTATTTGCCCACGTTGTACTTTTTTTAGATCCTGACAACCAATCAATCGGAAACCGGAGTCGCCGATAGGCGGATGAGACGGCACCATTAAGTAAGGAAAAAATAAAAGTTGAAACTAAGAATTTGAGAACAAAACATTGCTTGCAAAAATAACAATATTTAGTATGAAAAAAAAAATTCTCACGAAAATGATACATATATTCACCAATCCTGGAGGTTATAAGTTTAGTCATTAACCAGATCACGAATTAACAGTCTGTCAGATCCTCCAATAACTTTTACGTTTTTCTATTCTCGCTGTCTATAGTCTGGCAGATGCCAATCTCAAATGGCAGTTATGTTTGCTTTCCTCGATTCTTTGTACTATTTTACAATTGTTTAACACGTTAAGCATCTTTGCTTTTTCACAGTGTTGTATCATGGTTGGATTTTTTCGCTTCCTATACCAAAGGCAGCATGGTAAAAGGTAAAAACAAAGAGCTTTAGGAAAATTGCTCACCGACTCACTTGCTGCTTTTTCTCTTTGTCGCGCTATCTCTCTAAAATATCATACCCCACAATATCTCTTCGCTTCTTCATCTCGGCAGGTCTGGCACAAGACTACATCACATCCATATAACATGAAATATGACTTTCTCTGCCTCTCCACTCTGGACAGTTTAATAAAAGGTCAAAGCCCAGATTGCATGAAATCTAGTATCTACCTCCTGCTTGTCTCCCACTAGTAACCCGGTGCAGGTGAACGGAAGGCGTTTGAGGGCGTTCACGATCGGTCCGGCAGGGCTGCTTCCTGTCTCCTCTTCTCTGTGTCCTCGCTTTGGAGCCCCTGCTATGTAGGCTTAGGGATGAGGGGGCAAACCCGGCCCTACGCGGTGTCCCTTTTGCTGGCCCTCTAACAGGAAGGGTTTCCACGTTCGCCGATGATATCACAGTCTTTGTATCCCACCGCCTGAATATAAAGGCTGTGAAGAAGACGGTTGCAGAGTACGAACGGATAGCAGGAACCAATGTCAATTTTGACAAAAGCGAAGGTTTGCGGCTCGGCGCTTGGAGGGGTAGCGATACCCTTCCATGGCCCTTCCGCTTGAGTGACAGACCCATCCGCATCCCTGAGTTGTGGTTCGTGCCCGACGTCCAACTCGAACGAAATTGGTCGGAAGTACAAACTAAGGTGGCTGCTCAGGTGGGAACCTGGCTTCCAAGGAGGTTGTTCTTAAAGGGCAGGGCGAATGCATGCACCATGTACGTCTTCCCCTTAATCCTTTACCGATTGGCTGTACTTCTTCTGCCTAAGGCACGTCGGCTGGCGCTTCAATGATCCCTGTCCAGAGTACGATGGTCCATAAACAGATCTGCATTCAATGTACTCGCAATAGGGATCTGGGTATGCTTGATCTGGAGAGCCACTGGCTCGCTGAAAGACTTGCGTACTTGTGCGGATACTTGTCGGTAGACGCGATGTGGAGACGAAAGGCGAGTCGGACTATTCCTTGCTTCCAGTCAGACCCAAAGGCAGAAGGTCGACGGTGAGGAACGGAACCAAAAAATCAATTTTCTCATAATTTGGATTTCAATAATTTTCTTCTAATGTGTTTGATAAAAAATATTCCACAAACGAATTTATGAAATAAGTTATACCAAGTTAAAATTTTCAGAATAGTTGCTTTTGATGATAGACAGGCTCTGGTTTTAATCTGAATTCGTTTTTCTCTTTAAACCGCCCAGGAGCGAAGTGATCTGTCAAAACAATACATTTATCTTTAGATTTTTTCACTTCAAGCAATAACAATATATCTGATTTTCTGTTATCATCAAACAATTCGTTTTTGTCAAATTCCGTCTCCTCGAAAATAACACAATTTTTATCTACTCTACATTTCAAAAATCCATTCCAATATTACATATATGTAATATACTACTCTGTTCTTCCAAAATCCAAATCGGTTTCTTTTTCCTCTGGTTAATGAAATTTCTCTGACCGGTCACCGACCTTATAGTGCTCTAATTTGAGAAGTTATAGCCGGAGAATACCTATTTCTATATCGCTATTGCCTGATTTAGACATTCTAATTTCTCCACCAACGCTTGAATTAAATTCAACATCAGTTATAAGTTTACTTTTCCTCAATGCAGTTAGATAAACGTCAACTAATTCTTGTGGGGGAGAAGAATAGTTCTCCAGCACCACCACTTACCTTAATAACCATAAACCCTGTCTAATTTTAGTTGATATTAGCAATCAGTGTAAATATTTTATACTAGATTTGCAGTCACTTGATATAGAGCTGTATTTTCCTCTCTGGACCTCTCTCTCTCTCTCTCTCTCTCTCTCTCTCTCTCTCTCTCTCTCTCTCTCTCTCCACTCTTTTTCTCACCCTATTTGAGCGTCCAGTCTTCTTCCGAACTGAAACCTGACCCCTGCCACTTCCTTCAGGCTTCTGACCGTCCGACGTACCCCTTGATCCGTCTACCTTCGCATTCTGGAGATTCTGCAATTGCTATGTCATGGATCTATCATAACCAACCTTCCACCATATGCGCTGTTTCTTTGAGTGCAGGTGTGGGGTTTCGGACGGACAGGAAAGTGTCAAAATCTAACTTCGATTTGAAATGTGAAAAGAAAATGAAATTAAGGGTTTTAACAGTGGTTTTTCATCTTGATCATTTTAGAAAGCCCCAAATAAGCAAATATATACTTTTAAAAAATGCGAAGATTTTCTTTTAATAGGAAACAGTGGGTCTTCTTCGAGTTTCAAGAACCGACAACACGATGCAAGAGTTTCAGAATTTAATGATAACATTTTGGGATGAAATGTTTTTATCAACAAGAAACAACTTTATTGGGTGCAAACAGAATTAAAAGTGACCGTGGTGTTATCGTCGCAGGAAAAGAACACGGCGACACGAGTTCAAATCCTGGACGAGACTGATTGCATTTCACATAGCACTAATACCCTTGGGGAAGATATGAATCCAATTATTCTCCCTCCAGCTATGGGTAAATAGTAGGGCAGACTAGGTTCTTCAACCTTGGTGAGGCAACTAGTGTAGGAGAAGGAAAACACTGAATTCAGACCTGTTAAACTCCGCTTAAAAATTGACCTTGTGTCATATCCTGTCCGAGCGGAGGGGTTGATAAATAGGATAAGTGTTTGATAGCAATACTTGAAACCATTTAACTGTGTGCAAACAAATAAGCTTAGACTTAGCTAAAAGTAATGTTTCCTAGAAACTATTCATTTACAAATCATATATATATATAGAGAGATAGATATGTTTGTGTATGTGTGTCAATAAACAGAGTCTAGTATTAAATATCCCACAAAGGTTGATATGCCATAAAACACAACCAAACCTAAAATAGATTTAATTATCCACTCTAAAGACAAAAAGAATTGAAAGAAAAGATCATTTATCCTTTCGATCATACGAACTACAAACGAAGACCCTTTTTTCCCGCTTCTTTTTCGCCTTCTTTTTTTTCAACACTTTATTTTCTCGGCTTATCAATCAAGTAAATCGTATTTGGTGCTAGTAAGGATTGCAACCTCCCACGATTCAATGTCCTCGAAGAGTTCGTGGTATTTGCTGTCGTTAATCCTAATCTGTGCTGGCTTTAATCGCAATTTTTTTTTCATTCCTTTTAAGTCTTTATCTGCCAGTCAGTATCACCGCCGCGAAAACGTCATCCTTTTAAATTGGGATCAGATTTACGTGCAGTGATCTCCTTAAAACGTCGACTGTTGATCGGACACGGATAAATTTGTTCTCCCGGATTTGTAATATGACCCCTGACCTGGCTGTGCACGTTTCTTTGCAAAGTTCTCAAAAAAATTGGTGATTGTACGATATAATCAGTCGATTTTTCCGTGTCCATTCATTAATTTGACGTTTGACATCGGTTTTCACGAGAAGAGAAGAGACAAGACAATATGAAATAAATGTCTTTTTATGTTCATAAATGTCTTTTTATGTTTATAATTTAGCAGCAGCGAGATTTTTAAAAAATTAGTAAATCTAATTTTCTGAATCACAGTAAAATACACAATATATTCGATTTTTGCCGTCTTTATCGATTCACTTTTACATATTCATCAAAAATATTTTTATTCTACTATGCAATAACTAAAACAGGTTGGTTGTATTTTATGACATATCTATTCTTCTATGTTATTTAGGGCCAATTTTTCTCTCTCTCACTCGATATATATATATATATATATATATATATAGTGCGGAAGCAAAATATTGAATAATTTTCAAAACGTTTTTTAGTCTGATAAGCCCCATTTTGGAAAAAACACGATAAATCTAAATTTTCATGATCAGCTCTGTTATTCAAGTGCTATTCTTTAAGAATTAAAATTCAGTTCAATATGAGTGAGCAAAGAATCTATGATTTGCTTAACGCCGAAACCAAGCCAAAACTTTCTTTGTCAACCGTATACAAAGTAAATACAGAAAAAGAGCTTCTTAAGGAAAAGTGGGAGTGGAGGATTGAACAACAAATGAGAAGAAGGCTTTTTAACTGCTCTTACAATAGCGATTAAGAAGGACCCCACAACGTCACTAAAAAACTACGCTAATGAATTGAAAGTTCAAGAGAAAATTGTGAGGACAGCAATCAAACAAGATTGAAGCCTTGACCATAACCCACTTGATTAGGCTATATGGGGCGTTTTAAGAAACAAAACAAATGCAACTTCCCATCCAAAAGACTTCTATTGATGAGAAATGGAATAAAATGTTTGAAGAATTTATTTTGAAGGCATGAAAATCGTCTTGAAGGTAGGTTTATTCAATACTTGAAAAAATGATGGCCATATTGAGTAAGTTTACAGTTTTGTATCTATCTTCTTATTTCATTGTTTATTTTTAAAAATTAGAATTATCATGGTTTTATAATAGAGTTGTTTATTATTATACTAGAATATTTCTAATTATGCTTCTGGACCCGGTATAGAGAAAACATATGTTTAAAAATTGCTCATTCGTTTGCACACATTAAAATGGTTTCAAGTATTCCAATGAAATAGTAATAATTCAATTTAATAGTCCTTTGCAAGCATATCATTTTTTTTTTTCAAGTAAAGAAAATTATTATATATTACTATTTGATCCATTGATGGGACCCTAACTGGTACTTCCACTCCTGGATCAGAGTTGACTTGGGAGTAATGGCAATAAAAGAGGACTCTACATTCCTTAAAACTCCAGGACTGGAGCCTCACCATCAGATTGTTAAGTGTCATATCAGGACACTTGTTAGGGCGGGGATCTTAACCCTCTACAGAGATGCAATTGGTGTATTGTACAGCTCCATCCGACAAAGCTATAAAAAGTATGAGACTTTGTCTATCTATCTATCTATCTATCTTAAACCCCCTAGTGCCCAAGCTATGGATTAAATAGTACCGTTGTTGTTTTTGTACATGGATGGTTTTGAAATCTAAATACTTCCGATGCTTCATATGTCATTTTACCAAGAAATCACACCTAACCAATCTATCTATCTATCTATCTCAGGGTCGGACTTTCTTCTGCTGTGACCCCCAGCTATATGAGCTTTAAAACTCTTCTATATTCCTATATACTTGTGTTAATGATAAAGAATATTTATTTATACATAAAATTTTTGATGAATTTGAGTTCTAGAATAAAAATTATTGATAAAAAGGTCATTATGTTTATAAGCAATGATAATGCAGTAAAACGGTACATCGTAGCGTTATCTCTTTAAGAGCAATTTACTTAAAATACTCTGAAAATGTGCAGTTTGCGACTGAATGGCAATTTTGTTGTGTCTCTATCCCCACTGAACAACATGCATTAAATATCCTAATTATGACAAGAATCCAACTGCTGCAAGGGTTACCTAATCCCTTTCTCCGCCCTCTCTCTCTATCTCTCTTTCTCTCTCTGTTTATATGAATATATACTTATATTTATATTTGTGCGTGTATTTGTGTGTTATAGTTAAATTCAGCGCTTGGTTTAAAAATTAGTACATCCAACTTAAGAGAAAACCATTTAGTACATAGTTAATAAACACCTGAAAACTTTTAACACACACTTAATACAATTAAAAATATTACCAGTAGTAGTAATAGTAACAGCTGCAGAAATAATAATAATAATAATAATAATAATAATAATAATAATAATAATATCAACAAAAAAAGAGAATCTACAAAATTGTCGACTTTGCTGTCCCGGCGGACCACAGAATAAATCTGAAGGAATGTGAAAAGAAGGATAAGTAAAACCCTGAAGGAGTTAGGTAATAATATTTATAATAATTTAAATTTGACCATACTAACAAATGGTATATGCACAACCCAACACCTGTCCTAGAAAATGACTCACATAAACTTTAACATACAAACGGATCACCTAAACCAAACCTTATAATAATCAACAAAAAAAAGAGAACTTGCAAAATTGTCGACTTTGCTGTCCCGGCGGACCACACAATAAATCTGAAGGAATGTGAAAAGAAGGATAAGTACATCGACCTTGCTAAAGATTTGAAAAAGCTATGGAACATGAAAGTGACGATTGTACCAATTGTGATTGGTGCTTTTGGCACAATAACTAAAGGATTATTAAAAGGCCTGGAGGACTTGGAAGTTGGCGGACGAGTACAGACTATCCAAATGACAGCATTGCTGTGAACGGCCAGAATCCTGAGACGAGTCCTGGAGACTTGAGGAGATTTGCTGTCACTCAAACTCCAGGGAAAAACCATCAGCTAACACTGATGTGAAAAACTCTAAAGGAGTAAATAATAATAATAATTATAATAATAAGCACAAAAGAAGAACAAGAGTAGGCTCAACTGTGTGGGCAAGGTGATCTAATAGGAGATGTTTAAGAAATTGAAATGTGACCATACGAACAAATGGTATATGCACAACACAGCATCTGTCCTAGAGAATGACATACATAAACTTCTATGGGACTTTGACATAAAAACGAATCACTTAATATCGGCCAGAAGACCAGACCTTATAATAATCAACAAAAAAAGAGAACTTACAAAATTGTGGACTTTGTTGTCTTGGCAGACCACAGAATAAAACTGAAAGAAAGTGAAAAGAAGGATAAGTACCTGGACCTTGCGAGGGAATTGAGAAAAAACTATGGAACACAAAGGTCACAATTGTAGCCATCGTGATTGATGCTTTTGGTACAGTCACAAAAGGATCATTAAAGGGACTGGAGGACTTAGAAATAAAAGGACGTGTGGAGACCATCCAAACTACTACATTATTGAGAACGACCAGAATACTGGGAAGAGTCCTGGAGACTTGAGGAGACTTGCTGTCACACAAACCCCCGTGAAAAACTATCAGCTAACTCTGATGTGAAAAACTCTGAAGGAGTAAATAATAATAATAATAATAGAGGATGTACTAGTTGTAGTAGTTGTAGTTGTTGTTTTTGTGTGAATTGTGTGAAAGTAGCTGTGAGATTTTAAAAAATGGTCGCCTTGTCATGGTGTAACAGAGAATAAGTCTCGAAATTCAAGTTTAAGTAAAAGTTTGATTCTTCACTGGGTGCTCCCTGTACACAGCTACGTTTTTAATAAATTACAAAATGAGAAAATCTACTCAAAATCTACTTATGAAAATGTTTCCTCTCTGAATTCAAACGATTTAACGATAATAATAATTCATTAAGAATTTCTAAACGTAATTAAAGTTTTTTACTGCCATCTTTTACTACAATGTTGAGAATATATGAGAAGTGACTTTGAAGTTATTTTTACATTTACTTGCCTTTGCTTGCTATGCTGTAAATACTGTTTGCATGGAAATTATTTTATTCTAATTTGAATTTTTAAAAAAATGGTTCGATTCATATTCAACAATCTTGCACCAGAAGCAAGACAATGGATCAATGAAGCTTATGGTGATGATGCAGTAGGTGCAACCACGCGTGAAATATGCTGCCCTGTCAGTGGGGTTAGCATATAGTGATTGCATATGCTGCCGATAGGTAAGACTATCTAGTTGTGAGTATCTGTTTCTGGAGCTCTGAGTAGCTTTGTCCTCCCTTAATTGACATTACTCCCAGGTGCACTCTATGTGTTGGGATCCCATTTATGGGTCAAGCATATCTGAGGCAATGTTTAAAATGATTTTGAACATTAAAAAATTGTCTCTTAAAATATTGATTTTGTGACTAAGTAGGAAGTGTTTACCTGTTTAAAATGATAGCGAAGATATATTTTTCTACTGTATGCAATTGGAAACCATACTTATTAAACTGTATTTGGCATAAAGTAACACAATAAGGGCTGACATAGTATAAAACGAAGCAATAAACCTACTTTGTGAAGTATCTTTATCAAAGATTTTTGATTGATTGATTTAACGGCATGTTAACCTGTCTAGGGTTTTTATCATTAAGGTTTTTGGACTATTGTCTTCATCTTTATTGTTATTTCCACAACGTTTCGTCCGATATGTCCTCCGGCCTTCTTCAGGTGTTTGTCGTATTATAAACTTAATGTTCTTACTTTGGCTAGAATTGCAACTATTGTGTATGATTTTATACCTGTGCTCATATTCAGATTTTTTTAAAGAACATTTAGTTTATAATACCCAAAAATTCACTCTGAATTGTCCAGCAGGACACATGGCACAACGGTTGTAGGCGTTGGTCCCCTGAGCTTCTAAGGAGACAATCATCTGAAGGTTGCAGGTTCAATCCTCACTACAGGCGAGGAAAATACAGGAATACTTAGCACTTGTACTCGGTTATGGCAAACGGAATCAGAACAGGCGACCTCTGTGGATTCAATAAAGGACGTAGTTCGAAGTTCCGTGAAGGTTCCCGAGTTCGACATACACCTGAAGAAGGCCGGAGGACATATCGGACGAAACGTTGTGGAAATAATAAAGATGAAGACAATAGTCCGAAAAACCTTAATGATAAAAATCAACAAGCTTCATCTCAGAAATTTATTTTATGTCTAAAGTTTAGGAAATCGCATTCTTTCTACTTTCATATTTAGATTTTTTTATGCTGTTGTTTTTTAATAGTTTTCTTTTTACACACGGTCCAATCGAACACGAATAATCCTTAAACAGATCTATTTGACCCTTAGATTTAAAAGGTACTACACTCCGGTTCAAAATGAGCCTCGGAGTAATGTCAATGAAGAGATACTCTATACTTCCTCAATATTCAGACCTGGAGACTCAATATCCAATGGATTTTAATGTCATATCAAGGACACTTCTTTTTGAGAGGGTCTTACTCCTCTGTGGGATATACAGGGAGTGTATCATAAGTCCAGCTGACTGGGAACGTCGAAGAAAAATTTTGGCGCCTCAGGTGGTGTAATGGTTAACAAGTTAGACTATTAAACATTTACGACTGAGTTCGAGTCTTATTTGGCATCTCATTCATACGGCTTTGTGTCACATCTGAGCAAAAAGCTTTGTAAATTACTAACGCCATCTAGTCAACCAAATGGCTATCGAAGCTTAGAAAATATTTTAGCCCAAGATCAAGCATTTTTTTAAGATCTTAGAAATGATAAATTAGAGGAACTTTTTAAGGAAATTTTGTCGGATATTGACTTGAAGACTTCTTTGACATGTCGATGCAGCTTAACCGTCTGCGACTCTCTCTCTCTCTCTCTCTCTCTCTCTCACACGCTACCCATACGTACATTTTGGGTAATAAAAGAAAAAGAAAAGAAGCTGATTATATTTTCATACATTTGCAGTGTTGTTTTTCTCTGCTATATGGTAACAGGCGAATTTAGAATTATTCTCGTGCGCACAAAACAGCAGCGGTACGACCACCGACCACTCATTTCAGAAACCATCAAAGTATGAGGAACCAGACATGCAGGACACTCCTGGAGAAGCGACGTTCTTCTATGGGCTCCACCACATGGACCTACCAGTGTGGGCCAACCAGCAAAGACTTACTTATATCAGCTTTGTTCGGACACTTGTCGCAGTGAAGAGGGCCTTTTAGGAGTGATGGATGATAGAAATGGATGGCAAGGAACTCAGTGCTGTCCGCTCGTCTTACTGATGATGATATATCTGACAGACCCATAAATACTTAAATATCGATGTGGCCGATCAGTAAATATGTAAATCCAGTAGAATAACATTTACCTGAACATGAGATTAGTTCTAAATTCACGCATTATTTCTGCTTAATCTCCCTTCAAAAATTCTTCTAATTCATCAATGTATTTTGTTTGGATTGTGAAAACTTTATACTTGATTGTTATAATGTAATGCAGCCAGATTTGTAAACGTAGGGAAAACAAAATAGTGATCGTCCGTTTGGTTGGTTGGTTGGTTGATTTTACGTCATCTCAGTCGTTGTTGGGTTACTTAATGTCGAAATCAGTCTTTTTATTATATTATTTATACGGTTTCTAGTAACTAATGAGAGTAATTATTTCTACACAATTATAACTTCAAGCAATTATCTTTTATTATCATATTTACCAACCCCTCCGCTCGGGCAGGATATGACACAAGTTCAATTTTTAAGCGGAGTTTAACAGGTTTGAATTCAGAGTTTTCCTTCTCCTAGACTAGTTGCCTCATCAAGGCTGAAGAACCTAGTCTGCCTTACTATTTACCCATAGCTGGAGGGAGAATATTTGGATTGATACCTTTCCCAAGGATATTAGTGCTATGTGAAATGCAGTTAGTCTCATCCAAGATTTGAACTCGTATCGCCGTGTCCATTTCCTACGACGATACTCATTACACCATTAGCAGACTCTTATATGGTTTCAAGTATTCTTATTTAATACTAATAATTTGTACTTGATTATGTAGTTTCAAGTGACTATCCCAATTCAATAATAATATATGTGTTCTTATCTATACCTAATAATTTTCAAACATTTTTATTTTACCAAAAATGGCACTTTAAAAGGTATCACCACTGCAGGAGGTGCCCGTGGTGTAGTCGTTATCGTCGTAGGAAATGGACACGGCGACACGAGTTCAAATCCTGGACGAGACTGATTGCATTTCAAATAGCACCAATACCCTTGGGGAAGGTATGAATCCAATTATTCTCCCTCCAGCTAGGGGTAAATAGTAGGACAGACTAGGTTCTTCAGCCTTGGTTAGGCAACTAGTCTAGGAAAAGGAAAACTCTGAATTCAAATCTGTTAAACTCCGCTTAAAAATTGACCTTGTGTCATATCCTGCCCGAGAGGAGGGGTTGGTAAATAGTATCACCACTGCAGTCTATATACGTAAAGATTAGGAAATTGCATTCATTGTACACTGATATTTACGTTTTTGGAGGTGTTGTTTTTAAAAGATTTTTTGGCACACAGTCTTAGTTCATACGAATTCATTTAAACAGATCTATTTCATCCTTAGATGAGACCCTAACAGATACCCCCATACTAATTCAGAGAGGACCTAGAAGTAATGGCAATGAAGAGGGACTCCACACTCCAAAACTCTTGCTTCACCATTAGATGTAATTTAGCGTAATTTAGGACACCTTTTCATTGGGCGGGGGCGTTTTGCCTTTTGCAGAAAATGCAGTCAGCGTAAAGAAATGCTGAAAAAATATGCCAAATTTACTAACAGTTGATTCAGTGGAAACAGGGAGGTTGATATTCAAAAAGGATTTTGAAGCACAAAATATGTTAAATACAAGACAAGTAACTAATGATGTGAATAGAAAAAGTCTACGCGGGATGAGTATACAAGGTGTATTTAAAAATGTTCAAGACTGATGCATGTACAATGAGTAAGTAAAGTTGTCAACCTTAGTCTAGGGCGATCCGATGGCTCCCTTTTATATAGCTGCAACACAGAGGCGTAGGAAAGAGCGTTACTTCTTTCGTTAGATTGCTCCTCTTGATACGTACCGTATAATGCTGAGTGTTAAGCAAGGCGGCATCAAGTGCCATTTTATGAGTCTTTGGTATGACTCGACCTGGGATTGAACCCCAGTCTTCCAGGCCGTTTACGAACACACTATTAATTAGGCTAACAATAATATCCTATTGGTATAGTGGTTAGAGTGTTCGCCAATGACTCGGGAGATTCTAGGTTCAATCCTAGGTCGAGTCATACCAAAGACTCAAAAAATGGTACTTGATGCTACTTTGCTTAACATTCAGCATTATAAGGTAAGGATCAAGTGTAAAATGGAGCAATCCAGGGAAAGGAGTTGCGCCTTCCCCTATACCTTGGTGTAGAAGCTATCGAAAAGGGAGCCTTCGGGTCACCTTCTACTTCGGTCGCCAACTTTACTTACTTACTCTCATTCAAAAATATAATTCTAGCTAGTTTTTCATTTGTTGGATTATCACTTTTGCTATTTTAGAAAGTTGCACCGTCAAAAACCAGTAAAATTAAAGCTAAGCTAAGTCTTATCATTATCAAAGGTACTGTACTTGCTCAATTCAGTGTTTTGAAAGAATATTTCGCAAAAAAGTAACAAGACTAGTTTTATAGCTTTTTGGGTTTTTTTTTCATAATTGGCACTAACTCGTTGAGACTGCTTTGTAGATGTATAAACAAGATTAACTTATTATATAAACTTTTCAGTGGTGAACACGTCTCCATTTAAGATTTAAGTACAAATTTATTTTTTTCTATTTTTAAAATATTAAATCTTAAATAATACTTCTTTTTTTGTAAAGTCTAGAAATTTAAACAACAACAAAAAAGGTTACCGTCTGGGAAGTCGTCACAGAACCAGGAAATATGCTTTTTTTGTTTCTTTGTTTAATGGCATATCAACCTTCGTGGATTATCTAATGCCAAGCTATTCTTGGAAGAGAACAGCTGTGGCGCTACTAACTGGGGGATAAGGGGTTTCATATCATTCCCAGGGGCATTGTCCAAAAGTGAACGTAATAGCATGAGAGGAGTTTGAACCCGTTTACTACACGGCCACAGTCTAGTACTTTAACCATTACGCCACTAGATCAACAGATAACAACGGTTAGAAAAAGAAAAACTCAACAAATAGTCTAAGAAAAATATAATTCAGTTTCTTAGAGTATTTCAGCCTCTTTCTAGACCGATCTCCAATCAGGAAAATGTGATGATGTATTTGTAAGTTTCTGAAGGAAAGATCCTCTTGTTCCATAAACTGTAGCCCAAAAATTTAAACTCCTTATTTGTCCTCTGCAAATTATTAACTGACTGACTTGCTAACCCTTATCAAAAATTCCAGTCGAAACAGAATAGCAAGTGTAGGTTATATGGTCATAGAGTTGAAACAGTTAATCTCATGATAAGCCAGTGCAGCAAGCTTGGGACCGTTTCTCACACCTACTGTGAGAGTTCCTTTAGTTGACTCTTTGCTGTCGGTCTCACAGATAGGGTGGTGCGGAGAAAGTTTCTACTTGACGCTAGGGATCCGGTGGATGGTCAAGCCCTGAATGAAAGAGCAAGGGTTTGCATTCAGTTTCAGAAAGATAGGACAGTTGATGGAAACTGCGGAATCAGAAAGCAATTTCGTTTGCTTCACCTGGCCATTTGACGATCACTCCATGATAACTGCTCATTGTAATCAGATATACGTTGCGTAACTCAATCATTTAAAGAATGGTAACCAAAACTCTCTCCGGACAATGTTCCATATTTTACTTATTTAAATCCCAGACTACGCAGATGATCTAGTGCTTCTTGCAAATGCACCAGCTTGAGCTAAATATCCGCTGCATAGGTTGAAGCAGGTCACAAGAGGCATTATTCTCTTCGTGAAATTAGCTCACCCCCTTTAATCAGAATGGTAACATCTAATTAAATGGCAAGGTTCTGAAATTAGTAGACTAGTTCGGTTGCAATATCTCATCTACTGAAAGTGGTGTCAATTGGTAAAGCACGGACAGGTTATCATGCTACTGATAGGTTATCGACCAGATAGCTATAACCTATGACCATATGGTCATGATCTGATCTCTCTTATAGAATAAATCGTGAATTTTTTCAAACTGTTGGCGTGTCAGCGCGACTGTATAGCAGTACCATGTTAGAGAAAAAAACTCTACAAATCAGCAGTTGCACAGCCCTTTATATCCCATCTCGCAAACCATCCAAAAAAATAAAAACTAGTAAGACATGCGTAGAACTACTGGTAAAGAAAGAACGAACAGATAAGCGACATCCTCTGACGAACTACTACACAGGGACACACCAAGGTTGGCCGACCATCAAAAACTATCATTTATTAGCTCTGTGCAGATCCTGGTTGATATGTAGAGGACTTATCAGGTGCAATGGAGCAAGAGAGAGAGAGAGAGGGAGGGAGGGAGGGAGACAAAAATCTGTGCTATCAACATCCCTTGATGATGATGATGATGATTAGTTTGATGGCCGTTTGTACAAAGAAAAACAGTGTTAATAACATTTTGTGAGATCAATATAGAAAAAATACTGTAATTTTTATTTCTATTCCGTATATGTTTGTAGCAGTGGTGTATCTACGCCGAATAACGTCTATAGCGATTATGGCGTCTATGGCAAGCACTGGAATTACACCTTTGTTTAAAAATCTGACACCCGTTTTGTTGATGAGTTTACCATAAACTCAACTCGCGGTCTTCTCACACGATGTTGTGAAATAAAGACATGACACTTAAATGTCACAAATTTTGCACGAAATTCTAATTTACGCAGATAAATGATATTACTGTCAGTACCTCTAAGCGACGCCCCGGGGCATGTGCCATACGTGTTATTGCGTAGATACACCACTGGTAGTGTGATTTCTATTAATAAAAAATAAAGTCAGGAAAGCTTTTGCATTTCAATGTTATATCTTTATTCAGTGACATGTAATGAATTTCAGGAATGGAAAAGCAACAAAAATAGCATGAAAAATGTAATCAAAACAAAATAACATTGATATATTAACAGTAGTTGCCAAGCAACAACCTGGGGAAAAAAACGAAATTTGATTGGGTAATATCGTGCCATAATGTTGTTGTTTTAATCGTCTTTTGTTATGAACCTCGTTATGAAAGTTGTTTCCATGGGATATCATTTTGCAAAAATAAACATAAAAAAAATTATAATTAAAGAAAATGTTTCTTGATGACGACGTACAATTAAGCGGTGTGTAAAGTTTTCTATAAATAAAACTATTTCTTTTATTGATTTTCCTTTACTGGCAACGATATAGAACAAGGCTTTTAACTGAAGCAAAACAATTTCTGAATTCCTGTTAAGTTAATTTAACAAAAATAAAGACTCAGTTATTGTTTATTCCATTATTATTACTCCTTGTGAGTTTTCCCACCAACCCTAGTTGATGGTTTTTCTTCGGAGTCTAAGTGACAGCAACTGTCCTCAGGTCTCCTGGACTTTTCTCAGTATCCTTGCCGATCTCATTAATGTGGTAGTTTGGATTGACTCGGCTCGTCCTTTGATTTCCAATTCTTCCAGGTACTTTACCAAGCGTTTAGGGATCATTCCGACCGCACCAATAATTTTTTTTTACTCTTTTGAGAGTTTTTCTCGCCAGTGTTGGCCCATGGTGTCTCAATGAAGTTTGAGTGACAACAAGTCTCCCTAGGTCACCAGGATTCTTCTCAGTATTCTGGCCGATCTTAACAATGCTGTAGTTTGGATGGCCTCTACTCGTCTTCTTTCCAAGTCCTCTTGTCACTGTACCAATTCTTTGGTGATTGAACCAAGAGCACTAGTTGGAGCGAAAAGAGTGACAAATACCCACACGAAGGTGACAGTGATACTAATCGTTGTTAGAGATCTTGGAACAATCCATAACAAAAAGAAAAGAGGCTGGATGAACTTGGGATTGGTGGAAGAATTAATCACAGCATTAATTGAATCGGCTTGGCTACTTAGAAGAGTCCTGGTGACACAGGGAGACTTGCTGTCGCTCAAACATCAGTAAGAAACAATTCATTAGAGCTGGTGTGATTCCTGCACACAGACGTGCCAGTGTTGGCTGACTAGCAAGAAGTAACTGACATCAGTTCTGTGTGGACACTGGATGCTATCTGGAGCACCTTCTTGGAGCGATGAAAGATTGGAATGGATTGCGAGAGAGTCAGGGAACTCATTGTTAGCCGTACGTCTTAATGTTGATAATGATTGATAATGTTGATAATGATTGATAATATTAATAATGATTAAATTGAATCAAAAACTGATAATGCCCAATAAAACAGCTAGTGTAAGTGATGTGGTGATAGATTTGGTTTTAGTTTCTTCGTTTTAATGGCATATCAAACTTCATGGGTTATTTGATGTCAAAGCCATCCTTCTAGAAGAAGGACAGTGATGATATTTCAACCATAGCTCGGAGGATTAGGGGGCTCAAACATTTCCCAAGGATATTTGTTCGAAAGTGAACGTGATAGCATGACTGGAGTTCGAATCACTTACTACGATTCTGCAGTCCAGCGTCTTAACCATTACACCACGATAGATTACTTCCCCTTATTTATTTATTCAACGATTGGTACATTATTCGCCGATAAAGATAGTTATATTCAATGTATGAAATTTATGCATAAATATATGACAGGTATTATTGAATAGGAGTAGTAATTATCAGTTTCGAAAGCATAATGAGATTCAACATCGAGTTTAATGGCTGCCCAAGGTGACTTCTAAGTAGTTACAATAATAATAATAATAGATGATAATGAAAGTTGTACCTCTAATAATGGGAGCATTCGGAACAATCCCAAAAAAGCGAGAGAAAGATTTGGAAATTGAAGGATGAAAATAAAAGCATGAATGCAGAATTTCCAAGTTCAACAAGAATACTGCCGAAAGTGCTGAAAGAGGCTTGCTTTCACTTAATTTCTTGTGAAATCTGCCCGATTCTCTTGTTTAGAAGTTGAAGGAGTAAATAATAGCTACTCTCCTAATAGCAACACAAAACAACGCTCTAAGAACCAATGATATCAAAGCGAGGATAGATAAGACGCAATAAAATAGAAAATGTAGGCTATGCGGTGACAGAGATGAAACCACCAATCACATGATAAGCGAATGCAGTAAATTAGCGCAGAAGGAGCCTAGACACGACTGGGTGGGCAAGGGGATCCACTGGGAGATGTGCAAGAAATTTAAATTTGACCAAACGAACAAATGGTGTATGCACAACCCAACATTTCTCCTAGAGAATGAAATACATAAACTCCTCTGGGACTTTAACATACAGACGGATCACCTAATTTCGGCCAGAAGACCAGACCTTTATAAAAAAAAAGAAAAAAAAAGAGAGAACTTGCAAAATTGTGAACTTTGTTGTCCCGGAAACCACAAAATAAAACTGAAAGAAAGTGAAATGAGGGATAAGTACCTGGACCTTGCTAGGAAATTGAAAATTCTTTGGAATATGACGGTGTCAATTATACCAATTGTGATCGGTGCTTTTGGTACAGTAACTAAAGGATTATTAAAGAGACTGTAGGACTTGGAAGTTGGCGGCCGAGTGGAGATCATACAAACTACAGCATAATTGAAAACGGCTAGAATACTGAGAAGTGTCCTGGAGACTTGAGGAGACTTGCTGTCACTCAAACTCCAGTGAACGACCATCGGCGTTAGCTGATGTGAAAAATTCTCAAGGAGTAAATGATAATGATAACAATAACAGCAACAAATTAATTATTGTAATAATGATATCGGAACCATCTGAACTATATCAGTATTGATTGGTTGGTTGTTTGGGTTTTATGGCATATCAACCTTTGTGGGTTGTTTTAACGCCAAATGTATTTTTATAGAAGTAATAAGACCTTAGCCTCCCCTCTGCAGAGATGCAGCCGACTGGGCAAGTAACGAGGCTAAGGTCTTTCCATATAATCTCTCAGCCTGTGAGATTGAAAACAAGCAAACGCATTTTCTGCTCCCGCTAAAAAATCGGAACAAAGACCACTTTTCAATACATAGTATACATAGACGGGGGAATCTCCGTTGTGTTGGAGTTAACGTGCTCCACTGTGATATCATTGTTTGCGAGTTCGAACCCCAGTCACGCTATTGCATTCACTTTCGGAATAATACACTGTGGAAAGGCATGAAATCCCTTATCCCTCTCGACTATAAGTTAGATTCTACAACTACTGTTCAACAAGGATCTCTTTGGCATTAAATAACCAACATAGGTCAATATGCTAATAAGCAAAGAAACCAAATTAAACCAGATGTCCTCGTGGTGTAATGGTTGAAACGCTGGACTGCGGAATGGTTGTAAGCGATTCGAACTCCAGTCGTGCTTTTACGTTCAATTTCGGACAAATACCCTAGGAAAAGGTATGGACCCCTTATCCTCCCGGTTATGGATTAAATAGCATCACTGTTGTTCTTCTAGAAGGATGGGTTTAACATTAAATAACCCACAAAGGTTGATATGCCATTAAATAAAGAAACCAACCCGAAACCAAACTAAATTAAACCTATTCGGATCTGGACTGAGCAAATATAATTATCTAATGATAAGCACTCTATAACTGGGTCATAGGTCTCATCCTGACCTCGTGAGAGACATGCTAATAAGATGAACTCCCTGAAAGGGCTTCTGCGTCTTCCGTTCGCAAACCCTACAAAAGACGATCGCCAACGGTTTTTTGCTTCGTCAGTGGGAGTCATGCAAAATGAAAATGTTACAAAAACTAAACTAGAATACCGAGAAGAGTGCTGGAGTATTAAAAAGTTTTGTGGCCACTTTATCTCAACGGACCAGACACTACTGGTATATGTAATTACCCATTCTCTCTGCCACGATCAGCATGTGACACAAGGTCCATTTTAAAGCGGAGTTTAACAGGTTTGTGTTCAGAGTTTTACTTCTCCTAGAATGGTTACCTTATTAGAGTTAAAGATCCCAATCTACTATTTACCCATAAATGGAGAAATAGATAAATTCATGTCTTTTTCAAATGCATTTGTGCGAAGTGAAACTTAAATAGGCTCGTTCAAGATTTAAAATCGGGTTACCGATTCCATTTCCTAAGACAATAAAAGGTACATTAAGCGTGCTTCCTACGGGGGTAACCTTTTTGGATATATCAAGTCGCCAGCTTAGCAGTTACCTTGTGTTAAATAATTATTTCTGTTAACTCGGGAACCAGTTGGTTTTGTTTATCTGATGTCTCAGTCCTCTTTCTTGACAGGTGGCACTCTATTTATATTTAGGAGAATTTCAATGTCCTGTTATTAGGCATAGCATAAACATTAATTTTAAAGCTAGTAAAATGTACATATAGTAACAGGAAAATCTAGCCGAGGTGTCTGTCCAGGGGCTAGTCGAGACAAAACTCACCAGAGAGAGAGAGAGAGAGAGAGAGAGAGAGAGAGAGAGAGAATGTGAGTGTGTGTGTCTGTGGGGGGGGGGGCAAAACATAGAAGAAAACAAAACGATTTCTCTTCAACAAACTCTCTCGAAGCTGGAGCTTTGGGAAATGTAAAGTATTCCTTCATTGCTATTACGCTAAGATTTTCTCTGACCCAGAGGGAAGTACCTGTTAGAATCCCTTCTATGGGTTCGATAGATATGTTTGAAAATTATTCGTAATGGATTAGAATACTTGAATTCATATAACTGCGTGCAAATTATTTGTATTAGATTGGAAGACTTAATACAATATAACCGTGTGCAAACAAATGAAACAAGAAAAAAAAATGAAAATACTAGGGTACAATGAACATAATTCCCTAACCTCTTGGTATAAGATATAAGATAAACCTAGTCGATTTGAGATGTTAAAACCAACCAACCAACCAATTATTTATAAAATATGTTGAAAAAATTTACGATCTTTCAACAATAAACATAGATTCATATTAGTATTTATAATTTGAAACAACAAATGAAATAAAAAAAAAACCCTCTTCCCACAAAAAAGTAAAAATTAAAAAATAAATAAAAGATAAATAAAAAAAATGAATCCCCAGAACTAAAAAAAAACTGATAATGATCCGATTAAATAAAAATTATAGTTTAAGAAAAGTGACAAGAATTTAAATCTGACACGTCACGTGATTTTCTGATAAAATAATTAACGACGGAAACAAAAGCTAAAATAATTATCATGCCTTGATTTTTATCTCAATGAAGGAAATAATTAATTGTTAATCTTGCTGCATAAACTGGGAATAATAATTAAGATAATATTTTCATTCCAAACAATTATAAAAGAAAAAAAAAACGTTCAGTTAATTTGTGATGTACGCAACATATCCATAAAAGAAAAGAGTATTTTAAAGGTCAAGTAAATACGGTCATAGAATATTTGAAAATTTCCTTGTTAAAATTAAACATGATAATTGACACGTCCCATCTGTGGGGCTTAGAATGTATCGGCTGTACCCCTTGAAGAGGGGTAAGCACCCCCAAGTATTGCTCCAGGTATAATACTATACTACATCTGGGGAGTGTTGGATACACCTTGTCATTACAAGTTGCGGAAGCAAAATATGGAATAATTTTCAAAACGTAATTTTTAGTTTGAATAGTACAATTTTGGAAAAAAAAACGTATATATATATATATATATATATATATATATATATATATATAGAGAGAGAGAGAGAGAGAGAGGGAGAGAGAGAGAGAGAGAGAGAGAACTGATCTGGCAGTATCATGTCGCTGTTGGACCGATGTCTCTCTTGCCACTTAAATGTTTGTTTCCCAAAGGACATCAATCACTCGCTGGATTTGGTAAAAAAAATTTACAAACAACACAAACAAAACGAACCTGAGAATAAAAACCGCTTGGCTATCTTTATTGATGACAATTTCTCTTCTCGTTTATCCTTGTTTGGTTTGGTTTGGTTTGGTTTGGTTTCTTTATTTAATGGCAAATCAGTCTTCATGTATAAGAACGCTTACAAACGATGCCACAGTCCCGCACATCTTGGGAGCTGGTCCCTCGCTGCCATATTGTGGACAACAGATGAAGGCTTGGTCAGTTTCCTATCCCATTTTATATATTCTTCTTGTGACCAACTCTGGTCGGCACAGTGAGGGCCCTCAGTGCAACCCAGCAGCTCAACCACTTCAAACCCTGAACCTTTACTCATCTGTCTAACTTCTGATTGCTTCTTTGAATATATGAAGTCCGAACTTTCGGAAAAGAAAACCATTTTTTTTTTTTTGCGTGATCCTAAAATAACTAAAATACTTCCTAACGATTATTCTCTTATCTACTGACCACTGACTGGGCCAGCACCGCAGACTTATTACAAGCATTAAAAAAACTACCCCTTTCATCCACACCGAGAAATTCTTCCTTTTCTATCGTATCATTTATTGAAGTCTGTGACCTCTTTAACTTATTGAGCGATCTAGTTGACTCAACTATATAATCACATTCCAGTGCGTACATATACGCAAGATATGCTCATACACGTCCTTATAGATACGTTCGTATTCACATACATACAAATTGGAGTTATAGCTGATGTACTGGACTCTGATATCGTAGTAAACGTGTTCGAATTCCAGTCGCGCTATTACGTTCACATTCAAACTAATACCTTTGGGAAAGGTATGAATCCCCTTATCCCTCAGAATGGGGTTAAATAGTACGACTACTGTTTTTTTTACAAGTATGGCTTTGGCATTAGATAACACAGGAAGGTTGATATGCCATTAAACAAAGAAACTAAACCCAACTGAATCACATGCATACACACACACACACACACACACACACACACACACACATATATATATATATATATATATATATGTACATCATACAGGTGCCCGTGGTGTAATGGTTATTATCATAAAAAAATTTCACGCTGAACCAAGTGCAAACCCTAGACGAAGCTGTGTGCATTTCACATAATGCTAAAACTCTTTGGAAACGTATGAACCCACTATTCTCTCTCTAGTTATGGGTAAATAGCAGGATAGGCTGTGTTCTTTAATCTTGGAATGACAATCGGTCTAGGAAAAGGGAAACTGAATCCAAATTTTTTACACTCTGCTTAAAAACTGACCTTGTGTCACATCCTGCTAGTCCAAAGGGTTGGGTAAATACATATGTACTCATTTAGACACGCATATGCATTTTTGCAACGAAATATGTGCACTCAGAGACAGTTCATTGATTTCACTATTATGATTATAACTTTAACGCACTGTAGAAGTCTAAAAAATTGACCTTTGTCGGTATTCTCATAAATTATTCACAATTGATAGCAACAGAAAATAACGGTTACCCATTCCAAAACACGATCGTGAAAACGTACATAAACTTAATAAATAACCCCTTTGTCATCATCGATCAGTCATTAGGATGTGAATATTTTTTATTGTACAACGAAGTCTCCATACATCCTAAATTGGTATTTTCTTGTTGACAAAAGTCTCTTATGAGGAATAATGAATTATGATGCGTTTTATTTCGGTTTTATTTCTATCATAGTACACATAAAAATGACGGGATTATTTACGTACTGTTCGGCAATTCTGGCTACGACGAGAGTATATGTACGTTCCGGATAGAATTAAAATATCGCTCCTTGGTTATCTACAAAAGATCAATGTAATATCTCTGACCTCTTCCCAACACAATATTTCCAAATTAATTTTACATTTTTTTTCGGGCAGAAATTTAAAAAAGTGATTTACAAAATTAAAAGTATACCGTTCATCTACAAACAAGAATATTATATACTCATTATAAATACTCTAGAAAAATAATCGAATCTGTCTGCGGCCAAGTTCAACTTATTTATATGTGAGGTCCTATATACATATATATATATATATATATATATATATATATATAAAGAAAAATGCTCTCTGTCTGTCTTACTCTCTTTTTCTCAAACCTATCTATCTATCTATCTTTCTCTCTCACTCTCTCTCCCTCTCTCTCGCTCTCTCTCTCTATATATATATGATTCAGTTTCTGTTGACTTTACTTAGTTTTTAACGACTAAAATCAATTTTTCAAACAAAAGAGACTCCATTTTTATATATTTAACGAATGTAATTTTTATATAGTTTTTATCACATTATTTTCGATTTCTTTCTTTATCTAATGGTTGAATGTCTGGAAATTAAATAAATTTTCAGATGCGATTTAAATGAAATTATTTTCGCAGATGTCAATATCATGAAATCGTTATGAATATTTAGCAATTAGCAATTGGATAACACACATAGCTGCATATCCCACACAACATGCTTTGACACTCATGGCAGCGTATGACACAAATAGCAACATATCCCACACAACATGCTATGACACACATGACAGCATATGACACAAATAGCAATATATCCCACACAACATGCATATGACACATATAGCAGCATATCCCACTGTTGTATAGTGGCTCGTACCACGTGACTTCTGGTATCGCGGAAGTATAAAAGACCCCGTGTTTCTTTAGCACGACAGAAGCTGAGAGAAGCAGAGACAGAGAGCTCTGAAAGATCTCGGTCAGTAGTAGACCAACTTTGAACGTAACACCAACAGCGCGAGATTTTTAATACTTGTCGGACTGTACCACATTAGTTAATAAATAATTAACTCTATTTCACTGAGTATCTTTTCCTTACCATGATACAACACCCACACAACATGCTATGACAGACAAAGCAGCATATAACACACATAGCTGCATATCCCACACAGCATGCTATGACACAATTGGCAGCATATGATACACATAGCAACATATCCAACACAACATGCTATGACACACATGGCAGCATATGACACCCATAACAGTATATCCCACACAGTATGCTATGATACATAAACAGGGTTTTAGAAGATTCGAAGATCTACGTATCTCAGCAACTGATACATTGACTAGAGACAAGTTGGAGAAACAAGTCGAAATATAGAAAAATACGAGACTGTTAAAAACTTGAATCCTCTCTATGAATTTAACAACTTTTTTTCAGAGAAATGTTTTCCTTTCATAATTATGAGTTATTATGCTTAGCAAAAGGCCAAGAATAAAGAGCATTCATTAAGAATCAAACTCATTATCAACAGCCTGCTTACTTGGCTGCTCTAACCACTATACTATACAAAGGATCAAGTTGTCCAGAAAGCAACATATCACTTTAAAAAAAAAAAAAAAAAAAAAACTTTCGAATTTTTTCATTATTCTTAGTTGAAATGCCAGAATGAGTTACGGGATAGATATAAACACAAATACCTGTCAGAAAGCCATGCATAACGAATATAAGTTGTCAATATGAATATCATCATCATCATCATCACGTTGCGCTGCCAGCGCGGATCTCTTTGACCCTCTCTTGCTTACCCGTCTCTATCGTCCATCGCTCTCGGTAGGTCTTCAAGTTTACATCCTGTATCGGCACAGAGGTGTTTATAGGTTCTAGCTGGTCATCCTGCTTTTGCTCGTCCATGTAAAGGGGTCCACAGGAGCATGTCACTTACGAGTTTGTCCTAACTGCTCCAGAAGTGTCCCACATGTCTGGTTCGTCTAACTTGGATAGTTTTTTTGATGGGGGTAGGTGGCCGTACAGCTGCCTCCAGGACTTGTTCAATATTGCTCGCAGTATTCTAGAGTAATTGACGTCAAGCTTTTTCTCCAAAATAAAATCATTTGGTGTAAGAAGGAATGTTTGAAACTCTTCAGCTTTCGGTAGACTTCATGAAAAATGTAGAAACGAAGAGATCTTTCAAAAGCGACCAAGATTCATCCATACTATGCACTAATAGTACTATGTACTAATAGTACTATTAGCCGTATATGTTAGGGGAACTTTGAACTTAAAATTGGGAAGACATCATAAAACCGAATGTATGTGAGAACCATTGCCACAAAATTTGGTTTCTCACATAAACTGTGTCAGAAATGGGCGATATAAAGAATGACCTTGGAATACCAAATAAAACCACTGACATTATCAAGAAAGATAGATTGAAGAGGTATACCGTGCTAATTACCCATAACTGGTGAAAGAGATAGTACATGCTTTTCCCAAGGGTATAAGAGTGAAATGAAACATAATCAGGAATTGAACTCAGGTCACCAATTCCATTAGCTATGACGATAACCATTATGCTAAGCGTGCCCCCAAACCTAAGCAAGCTTAGTAAAATGTCTCTTCTACTAATGTGTCTCTGTGTGGTAATCTCGCAAGCCATTATTCTTAATGAATACTTTCTAAAGCAGATTCTCCTCTAAAGTCTGTTTAGTCTCATCTCGATAATTATTACTCATTAGCAGTAACGAATAACAGTGATATTTTTTAATTGCATACCAAACATCGTAGGTTATTTAATTCCATGGCTATTCTTACAAAGGACTATTTAAACCATTGCTGGATGGATAATGGGTTTTATAAGATTTACAATGTTATTAGGCCGAAAATAAGCGTAACAGCGACACTGGGATTCGATCTCACTCACACGTTAGCCATTGAGCCTCAGAGACCCCACTGCTTAAAGAAAACAAAAAGAAATGAGACATGAAAACCAATTTGGTGAAATGTTTACATAAATATAAGATCATTCTGCTTCCCACCAATTTTATCAAATAATGATTTAGAACAAATTTATATTCCAGCAAAAATATTAGAGAAAGTTACAACTGACTATGAGGTTGTCATTGCAGCGTGCATAAAGACATCGACCGATTTAAAATTTTAAAAAGTAGAAAACGAAAAAGCACATGAAATGTGATTATGATGGTTATTATCATCATCATCATCATCATCATCATATCGTGCTGGCAGCACGGATATCCCTGACCCTCTCTCGCCACTCCTCCCTATCGTTCATCGCCCTAGGCAGGTCTTCAGGACAACAACCTGTATCCTCACATAGCTGCTGAATGTACGTTCGTGCTGGTGGTCCTGCTTTTGCGCGGCCGTGTGTGGGGATCCATAAGAGTACATCTCTTATGAGTTCATCTCTGCTTCTCCAGCAATGTCCTGCATGTCTGGTTCGCCTAACTTGAATAGTTTTCGTGATAGGGGGCAGGTGGCCGTACAGTTGGTGTCTTGTGGGGTGTTGCTGCCAGGACTTGTTCAGGATTGCATGCAGCATTTTTGTGTAATTGCCATCTAGTTTCTTCTCCAGCCGTTTTGTTAGCGTCCATGTAGTGCATCCATATAGCAGTATCGATGTGACCGCTGCCTGGAAGAAACTGCGTTTCATTTTATCGGTTAGGTCTGATTTCCATATAGTCGATAGCCTATTGATAGCTGTCCATGCTTTCGTTAACCTCGTTTCGATGTCCTTTTCGGTTGATGAGACGCTGCTTCCTAGGTACGTGAATTTGTCTACTAGTTTAAGAGGGGTTCCTTTTAGAGTGGAGATGTCCCCCGTTTGGTTATAGCACATATATTCCGTTTTGTGTGCATTAACATGGAGGCCTATGCTTGCTGCTGCTCGTTCCAAACTATGCAGAAGTGTTTCGGCTTGGTCAGGTGTATTTGCCAGTATCGCTATGTCATCGGCGTAGTCGGCGTCGGTAATTGTTGTTGCGGGGTATCTTCTGCTTCTTTTCTTCGTCAGTTCGAAGCCATTCTCTTTGATTTTGTCAATCGATGTTCTAAGTACGTAGTCTAGACAAATGATAAAGAGATACGGAGCCAGCGTGTCCCCTTGTAGTACTCCTGCTACAATGTCGAAGTATTCTGTGTCTCCATCTGGTGATCGTTCTTTTACTTTAGTGTTTCTATAGAGAATCGTTATTGCCGCTACGGTTTCTTTAGGTATGCCGTACGCTAGTAGGATTTGTTCCATCTTTCCTCTGTGAATGGAGTCGAAAGCCTTGGTAAAGTCGACAAATATTAATGTCGCTTGTAGGTTCTTTGCCCGTACACCTTCAAGGATTCTGCGGATGGTTAATATTTGTGAGGTCGTAGATCTATTTCTTCGGAAGCCATTTTGGTTTTTTCTAAGTATGTTGTCGATTTTGGGTTCTATTCGGTTTCGTAGTAGGGCATTGTATATTTTGGCAGCTATGGATGTAAGTGTTATGCCTCGGTAGTTTTTGGCTAATCCGAGGTCCCCCTTTTAAAAGATTTGAAAATATGACCACACTGTAGGAACTGAAATATTGTTGAATGATCGACATACGAAGATTTGTGCCTTACTGAGCAAAGCATATCAGCCTTTTACCTAACAGATGCTCGGCTATCAAATTCATCACTAAAACCGGCTGGCTAAAAACCAAACTCTGCGTCCTTTACTTGCCAAAACATTAGAAAAAATATTTCGAATTATTATTAATATAATGACAGTTTTATTGATACCCCTTCGCCAAAAATGCATAAAAACGAGTATGACATTAGATTTCATCTGATTGCGAGACTTTAGAGCTCTGAGTATTGTAGAAACTCTTTATTGCACTTACCCCCAAGTCTACTCTGATCTAATCACCCAGTTGTCTATTGCTGTAGAATACACCGACAGCGTCTCCACAGAGAGGTAAGACCCCTTCCAAATAAGTGTACTGGATATGATACTAAACTATCTGATGGTGAGGCTTCAGTCGTGAATCTTTGGTAAATGTGGTGCAGTCCTTCCTTACTATTACCCGGAGTGTTAGTGTTGTATATTGACCAACGACCCGGCCGGGCTGTCAAAATAGGAAATGCACCTGTGTAAATAACAGGTGCATCCGGTCGAGGAATATCAGGATATTATAACCTTGACAGTGGACAGGTTGAATGAGTGCGAAATTGTGACGCACACAAGAAGAAGGTTGGCGTTGAACTATTATATAACTCAGTGCACAGGAAATTCAATCAGTTGGGGATCAGACGAGTTGGAGATAAGATGCGGTAGAGAAATACAGCACCTAGAGAGGCTGGGCCGCCAGGCCCCCCGGTTGAGCAGGCCAGGAGAACAGGAAAAAAATGCGGTTATGGCCAATAGAGTGGGGGTCAATATCTTGCAGTTTCTGTTCGGTCTCCAAATCCCTCTCACATACAACCCTTTCATATAAAGTGGGAGGTATATTTTTCTAAGAACTGTGTCGCTCGTCTTTATTGTGTCGTTATGATTCTGCATGCAGATGTATATGTTTTTGTATAGTTAGTCATGGTTGTGACTATACAACATTAGTACCTGTTAGAGGTCCCATCGATGAGTTAGATAGAAACATGTAATCATTTTCTTAACTGGAAACCATTTAACAATGTGCAAACAAATTACAGATGTTAAATTAGATTATTAGTTTTATATAGCAAATTTTGAAACCATATAACCATGTGAAAATAAAACTATTAGTGTTACATATCAATACTTGAAACCATTTCACTATGAGCAAACAAATGAGCTCGGGCTGGTTTTAAAATTTTACCTACAGACAACAAATCATATATATCTTATATATATGTATAAGCAGGATTTGGTATTAGACAATCTATAAGCGTTGATATGCCTTAAAACTCAACCACCAAACCAACCACTCAGATCTAGGGTTGTAGTATCTGATAGGGTCTTATCTAGGGGGTCTAATAGATCAGTTTAAAAATCATTGCACGATTCTTTCTCACGGAAGCTAACATCTGACTGGAGTCTTGTGCCCGTGGTGTAATTGTTATCGTCGTAGGAAATGGACACGACGACTCGAGTTCAAATCCTGGACGAGACTGATTGCATTTCACATAGCACTAATACCCTTGGGAAAGGTATGAATCCAATTATTCTCCCTCCAGCAATGGTTAAATAGTAGGACAGACTGGGTTCTTCAGCCTTGGTGAGGCAACAAGTCTAGGAGAAGAAAAACTCTGAATTCAAACCTGTTAAACTCCGCTTAAAAATTGACCTGTGTCATATCCTGCCCGAGCGGAGGGGTTGGTAAATAGGATTAAGACTGGTTAACAAATTTTCCAGTTTGTAAAATTAGGTAAAATATTTGATAAAAAGGGATAATTTCTGTATGAAGAATTTTATGCTAAAGTGTTTAAGTTTTTTGACAAGAAATTAATATTTTTACTTGAACACTCTAATACCTCTTAATATTGATATTAACTGTTATACTGAAACTATACACTCAGTGACTCTTTTTAGTATGACACCGGTAAAAATATAAATGGACGGTGTCTGACTACTTCAGCAAAGGGAAAAAGCGTTAATCCCTCTCCGATAGATTTGCCACTTCTTTGGCTTGTACCTGTGGAATACCGCTATTGAACCAACGATACAACATTAACAAAGACACATTTTCACTCACGAGAACTTTACATACTTCTCTGAATATATGATGGCATTTCAAAAACTTTGAGGAATTTTTTAAACACCCTATATATATATATATATATATACGATGGTCATTCCATAGATTAGAATTTCTTTGAAAAAGGCAAAACACATTTTTCAGAATTTTTTTCCATAGATGGAAATCTGCAATTTTTGGAATTGGTTTAAAATTGGTTAAATCATTTCATTCTGGCCAAAATATTTATTTTGTGTCTATTCAAAATGATAGCGAATCAAACAGAGTTCTCTATACTTGAACAGAGGTCATTTATCAAAGTTTTGCCATCTGTTAAGTGCAAACCATGTGACATTTATAGAAGAATGTGTGATGTGTACGGAAAAGCACGTTTTACTAAAAAAATAAACTATTTGCATATGAGCTAAACATGAGTTTGCCCCTCTGAGTCGAAAAGATAATTCATGGAGAAGAAATTCACTAAATCTCTGGTAAAAAAATTTCCAGGTGCAGTTGTCAGTAAAGTAGGTAAAACGAATAGTCTTCTAGGACAGGAAAGGACTCACCACTATTGAGTTCTTTAAAAAAGGTGCAACTGTAAACATTGCTTCCAAATGACATTCTAGGCAAATCACCTGATTTATTGAATGATCTTCATAAATTATTGTTGGTTATTCCGTAGTCATTTTATGTTTTATCAAATTCAGATACACGTGTGACTCTTCGTTCTCTCTGTGATTAATGTTCATTATCGAGAGTTATTTATATTTAGTGATCAATATTAGTAGGGCTTTCCTAACTTTTATGATTGGTGTAAAACTATCTTATTTACCAATTTTTTTTTTCCGATTTAACCGTGGTACATATTAAGAGAAGCTTAGAAATATCAATTTTGTAAAATTTACTAACTCATAATATCGATAACACTTCATTCTTATCTACACATCTTTTATTACAGGTAATTTATTCCGTGATAATTTCGGGTTTAAATGTGAATTTATTCTAAGGCTATTTTGTCACGATGTCGGCTTGAGTGACATCTCCGCTGCAGGTCATGTATATACGTAGACTTAGAGATGGAATTCGTGGAGGCCAAGAAAGTGAGAAAAGTTATTGCTGAAACAAATTGGAGGCAGATAGATTTTAACAGCATTTCAACCCGTCTAGAGTTATTTTATGCCTAGAGATTAGAGAATCGCCCTAATTGTATGTTTATATTTACATTTATTGTGTAGTTTTTTAAAGAATGTATTTATTTATTCATTTATCTATTTTTGCACGTGGCCCTATCGATTTGGAACAATTTTTAAACAGATCTATCTGACCCTTACATGGGAACCCTAGATTGGACCCTAACAGGTACTACCACTCTGCACCCCAATAGACCTTTATAGAGAGTCATGAAGAGGGTGGATTCAGGTGTATAGTTCGTAGAACAAAGATGACGAAAACTGAAACACTAGACATGACATTATAATCTTTATCTCAAATAACTCAAATTCCACGTTTACAATAACTTCTAAAAGGATCATGTAGCGAATACACAACTCAGTGTCCTGTATATGAAGGTTGTGTCACTGATTTGCTTCGCAACTAACTCACGATCACCCAAATGTTTGTTTGCCTCTCCCGAAAAAAAATAGGACAGCTAGTAGGTCCCTTGAGTAATCTGTGTCCTCCTTGTAACAAAAGTTACTAACATCCTCTTGATCCCATCAATGTTTGTCGGAAATAATTTCCTAAAGTAGTTTGCACTAAATTTAGCCTTTACTCTTTCGCTGAGAAAAATTCCTTTCATCAGTGGTAAAGGATATAGAAGACGTTCGGCAGCTATTTCCTTTGCAAAGTAAAAATGGAGTAATGAATTGCCTATCGACTACATCAATCTTTCTCTGCAGACTACATTCTTCATCAGATTTTCTAGGAAGACCAGTAGCAAGGAGACTAATTTAGAGAGGATCAAGTTCAGCTGAAATATAGTATTACTGTCTCTCTGATTTTAATTTGCTGGTTTTACTATTTAAGTGGTTACTATCAGCTTCAGTCGCATTGTGTTTCTTCTCTTTGAAATCAAGGATAAGCATAAAATTTACTATACCTTGTCAGGGTGGTTTAGTATTTTATTGAATAGCAAGAAATTTTATTAAAATCCTATAATAATAGATTTTTTTAAAATGCTATCATTCCGAAGAAATCAAATTTTATTTAAAAAAAAAAACTTTCTTCAGCTAGAATAATCATGTTACCCTTTTTGTTATAAGATATCAAATATTCCTGTCTCGTAAAGCCGATAATTTGTATATGATTGTATGATTTTAAGTATTCATCTCTTGTAAGTATTTATGTCGTATTGTCTGTAGATTGGAACTTGAAAAATGGAGGGGGGTTGTCAAAAGGACAGACGCCTTAGTGGCTAAATGCTTAATGGGTAAAGATGACACAGGCTTTTGGAAATAGAAAGTGAGTGATAAGCTGACAGGTCAATTAACCAATTGGTCGTGAGACATTGAAATGAGAAATAAGGATAAGGCTTCTGAAATAAGGATAAGGCTTCTGAATAGGGATAAGGCTTCTGAAAGAGCGGAAAAAAGCCCAGAAGCAAAAAGTACCAATGTCACCAGCTGGAAGGAAAAAAACTTTGGTGGCTGACCGGATATGAGTTGTCAACCTAGAGTTGATGTGTATATAAAAGCAGCCATGTGAAAATGTCCGGCAGATCCCGACTAAAGATCGAAGTGAATAGATCTCCCGTCAACCCCGTATGCACTCATAAACTCTTCGACTCTCTCTCTCTCTCACTCTCTTAGACTTCATACTCGTAACAAGACGGGGATATAAAGAAAATTAGTTGTAATTATTTTATATACAAATATTCGTCATTTTTTTTATTAAGTCCAGCTGCAGTGTGCAACCCGATAGTAAGATCTCCAGGCGCAGTTTACAACATTTAAACACAATGATTTGCTTTAAAGAAACCATTTCTACTTAATTAAGATCTATCTGTACGATTTTAAGTAACTAATAAGTAAGTTGATATAGTTTCAAGTAACTATTCTAAGACAAATTTACAGTTATATTGTATCAAGTATTCTTATCCAATACAAATACTTTTCAAACGTCTTTATGACCCATAGATAGGACCCTATCAGGTACTACCACTCCGGGTCAAAGTTTCCCTGGGAGTATGGCAGGAAAGGGTACTTCACACTCCTCCATTGAGCTCCACCATTCGAGCCTCGCTATCTGATGGAATTTAGTGTCATATCCTGAAACCCCCTTTTTTGGAAGGGGAACCTCTCTGCTGGAGATACAGTCAGTTTAATCTAAACGGGGCATATAAAACAATAGAGACTACACCTCGTTGTATATTTAACGTAACCTGAAATGCCGGATAAAATTGACATTCATATAAGATAGAATAGGAAATATGAGACTTTATATATATATATATATATATATATATGGGGGGAGAGTGTGTGTGTTTGAGATCGAGAGAGAGAGAGAGAGAGAGAGAGAGAGAGAGAGTTTGTCCGTATGTATGTACCTTTTAATCAGGAGTTGATAAAGCCTTAATATGTTTAATTTATTTGGGGAGTCCACATGGCATGGTGGATAAATTGCTGGAATGCGACATTGTAGTAAACTAGTCGCGTAGTTCTGTTCAACTTTGAACTTATGCCCTTGGGAAAGGTATGAAACCCCTTATCTGCCCCAGCTATAGGTTAAATAGTAACATTGCCGCTCTTCTACAAGGAAGAACTTGGCATTAGATAATCCACATAGGTTGATATGCCAACAAAAAATCAGACCAAAAATTTGTTTCGTACTGAAGTAATTATTTATTATGGTACGCTGAGGACAAAATGAACAACAAAAATAAAAAAAAAACCACCTCAAATTTAGAATTACTTGACAATCGATGAACTTGTAGGGTTTCCATGATGATATTGATCCTTCTATCTTGGAATGAGTGAAGAGTTTTTTGTTCGTGTTTCGTAGTTATCTCTATTATATTGAGAATTTAGATGATTAAAAAATAATATTCGAAGAAAACCATTACTCTGTTGCAAACAGGACAGAAAATTCTTTATTCTTTGTGATTATTTTAAGTGCATTGCTCCGATGAAAATATCAATATTATGTAACATTTTCTTAGTTTACAGTTACTTATATACACACAGAATAAGAATTTTATTAATGTATTGATTATTACATAGATATTTTGTTCAATAGTGATAAAAACTTACATGAGATAGAGAGATTGACTGATTGATAGATAGAATGATAGATATGGAAAGGCTGAGATACGAACGTGGGCTGAAAAGTTTATAAACAGAAAAATTCATATAATGACGTCATATCTGCAAGTAATGCCTTTTTCTATAAATGAGATCCAAGCACTCTAATACCGATCTAAGAAGTATGTGGACCTCTAGGAGAACTATGTCGAAAAATAGTCCTCATCTGGTTTCATCTCATGAAAGTATCTTTGTCAGACCATGAACTTTTCAGCCGGCCATCGTAAATAAACAGATAGATATGAAGACACTGAAATTAGATTGATAAATAGATAAATAGATTGATATGAACATACGGGGATAGATAGGGAGATGTGAACTAGATGGGAACTATACAAGAATTTTAAGAGCTGTTTGAAAGTAAACTTCTCACAAACCATTCAAGTAAAACGAACCAGACACGTGGAACATTTCTGAAGAAGTAAAGACAAACTCATAAGCAACGTTCTCTTTGGGACTCCTACACACTGACACACTAGTGTTAGCCAACCTACAAAGACTTACATCAGCTCAGTACGGACACCTAAAAGACCTGCCAGGAACAATGGATGATTGGGAAGGATGGCGAGAGAGAGTCAGGGAACTCTGTGCCGTCGGTGTAACTTGACGTTGATGATGGGATAGATAGATAGATAGATAGAATTATTTAAGAAAGTTATATAACATTGAAAATGTTTATGCAAAGGAAAAATTGGAGAAAAGTTATGAAAGAGCTTGATAATGAAATAAGATACGGAAGTAAAGATCTACCCAGATTGATTGCTTGTCAAAAATATGATCGAATACAGTTCATTATTAAAAGTTATAATAAACCTCAATCGATCAATTTAGCAACTGATTTGTTCAATCTTCAGCTCTTGATATAAAGATGCCCTACATATGTGCATTCATATCGATTCTAGAAAATGAACAAAAATGCAGCAAAAAGAAAAGGAGGAAATAAAAAATCCTGGAGTCAAGCTTTTTCTTTGATCCAAGCGACAATCATAATTTATTGAACCAGCCTTGAAAAAATTATTTCATATTTGTTTTCTGAGTCTTATAATAACATTTCGTGTTTGAATCATGAGATGGGCCAGTCTAGTTTTATATTCTTTTCTCTTTGACAATACTTATTGTTAGATTATGAGTGATCACTCCCATTCATAGACCATTGAATTCTGCTGTTAAAAGGACTTCCTTTTTTGTTGAAGGCAAAACCTCAGACAAAACGAATGCAATTAGCAAACTTGCCCAATATTAAATAAGGGAAATAATTCTTGGTTTTTAGGAAAAGGGTATTTTCCCTACTTACCTCCCTTAAATTATAAAATTTACCTTTCATGAAACCTAAATTATGAACGATCAAATCAAAACCAAAGATTCACAAAGAAGGTCTATATTCTAATTAAGTTACCGAGTTTACATTTACGGACAGCTGACTTAACTTGGAAGAAGGGCAAAATTATTGAGAGGGATTATTATGACACATTGTCGTTCGGTGAAAGACAATCCACGTCCGTCATGAAGAAGGGCCACTTATTTCTCCAGCTGTGGTATTCTAAACTGCATCTGACTGTGAGGTACGGGTTATGGATATCTGGGTAGTGTACCCCATTCATTGCCATTAATCCTAGGTTCATTCTGACCCAGAGTGGTAGTACTTGTTAGGGTCTCATCACTGGCTCAAATACATCTGTTTAAAAACTATTCACATTCAATAGAAATTAAGTTGTCCGACCATAGTCGAGAGCATCTCGAAAGCTTCCTTTTCAATAGCTACTACACCGAGGGCAGGACCCTACTTCTTTCCCTGGATTGCTCCACTTACCCTGGATCTGTATCATTTAATTATATTTACCAACCCCTTCGCTCGGGCAGGATATGACACAAAGTCAGTGATTTTAAGCGGGGTTTAACAGGTTTGAATTCAGAGTTTTCCTTCTCCTAGACTAGTTGCCTCACCAAGGCTGAAGAACTTAGTCTGCCCTACTATTTACCCATAGCTGGAGAGAGAATAATTGGATTCATACCTTTCCCAAGGGTATTAGTGCTATGTGAAATGCAATCAGTCTCGTCCAGGATTTGAACTCGTGTCACCGAGTCTATTCCCTACGACGATAACCATTACACCACGGGCACCTCTGTATAATTTAATGCTGAGTTTTAAGCAAGGAGGCATTAAGTACGACTTATTGAGACCCGGTCGCCTGGACCAGTGGCGAAGACTCTAACCGTTATACCAATGAATCGATAGAAATACTTAATGCCAAATAAATGTAAATTATTTTTTTTATTAAGAATAGTTACTTGAAGCTATAGTTTCCTATAGGGATTACTTTAAGTTACTTGAAAACTTTTCATCATCATCATGTCGTGCTGCTAGCACGGATCTCCCCTGAGCTTCTCTCGCTGCTCGTCCTTATTGTCCATCGTTCTCAGCAGGTCTTCCAGGCTACACCCCGTATCGGTACAGAAATACTATGGATAGGTTCTAATTGGCCGTCCAACCTTTGCTCGTCCATGTGAAGGGGTCCACAAAATACATCGCTTATAGCTATGTGTAAATAAATGACTATTATCAAATGAATGCCAACGTTGCGTAACAATAATTATTTTGAGAAATGGACCTTGATGAACCGAGTTCGAATCTTTGACGAAGCTATCTGCATTTTGTTTTACACTAATTCCATATTGAAAGGCATGAATCCATATTTTTTCCATCTATGGGTTGATAGGAAAGACTTGGTCCCCTGTCTAGGGGAAGGAAAACTTTGAATTCAAATCAGCTGTACTCTGCAAAATTGATTTTGTTCTTGGTTGGTTGGTTGGTTGGTTGGGTTTTATGGCATATCAACCTTTGTAGGTTATTTAACGCCAAATCCATTTTTATGCAAATAGTCAATTCTATTTCAAACAATTCAGTTTAACGTGAGTACACAGTTTAATTGTCAAAAACATTTCAGTTTAGTATAAGTACAGATTTTCTTTACACAGTTAAATGTCAAAACAGTTCTATATTAAACAATTCAGTTTAGTGTAAGTAGAGTTTTAATGTCGAAAAACAGTTCCATTTCAAAGAATTCAGTTAAGCATAAGCACGCAGTTTAAATGTAAGAACAGTTTAATTTTTAAAAAACATTTTTATTTCAAGCTATTCTGTTTATTCAAACAGTTCTAATTCAAACAATTCAGTTTAGCATAAGTATGCAGTTTCGTTCTATTTAAGCCATAGATAGGACCGTATTAGGTGCTACCATTCCGAAACAAAGTGGACCTGGGAGCAATGGCAATGAAGAGGTGCTCCGCATTCTCCAAAGCCCCAGCATAACTGGAATCTTACCATCAGATTGTTAAGGGTCATATCCAAGACAATCATTGGGGAGTCTTACCCTTCTGCAGAGAAGCAGTTGGTGTATTCTACAGCCCCAGCCAACTGTGCAAGATTTTATTCTGTATCCTGTAGGAAAGCTTGGGTAAATAAATACTTTTCCAAAAAGAAAAAAAGAAAAAGGAAAAGAAAAAAAAAACTCGTGGGGTAAAAAATTAAATAAGAAACGTTTCCCTCTTCTAAAATATGTTTTTTTCTTTTCTCTCAAATCAGGACAATACAGAATTTTTTGAATTTTAACTTAAGCGAAAACCTTTCAATCAACCTGTTCTTTACAATTCAGAAACGGCCATCTTAACCGAAGTACATCTCGTCTCATCAGTCAAACCCAAACAAACTGTACTCCGCTTTAAAACTGACCCTGTGTTACATCCTGCATGTAATAGAGGGGTTGGGTAAATACACATATGTGCTACCGGAAGTGGATTTATTTGAAGATATGAAACAATACAAATCAGCTGCACTTTTTATTATTTCTTATCCTAACCACTGACATAAATTATATCAATATGCTTTTGTTTTCATTGTAGAATAAAAACAAATTCATTTCCTTGTAACATCATATTAAGTATCTTAAACGCTTTCTAGAAACGAAAGTTAGCATATTAGCATTGATACGTGATAAATCAACTAATATTCTGTTCGTGTTTAATTAATGACGCTAATGTAAAGTGATTTGTACAAATTCTTATCATATATAAGTTATAGAAAACATTATAACGATTGTATTTTTATGTGGATTTAAAAAGAATAATCGACCCTTTAATACGTTTAAAAAGGATCAAATTTCTTCTTTTTTTCTGTTCTTGGATTAATGCATTTTTTTTTTTTTTTGGTTAATGGCATATCAACCTTCATGGATTATTTAATGTCATGTATATATATATATATATATAAGCACACACACACACATGCATACGCATATATATATATATATATATATATATATATATATATATATACATATATATATATTGGCAGAGTTATGATAGGTTTATACTTGCAACATAACTTATGAAATCGAAATTAAAGCTTGGTTGAGGGAACGGGCATTGTCTTGTTCAATTATGATAATTTTTGTAATCAGATGTAAAGTTTTAGGTATGTATGGAAGGACAATTTCACAATAAAAATCTATTTTACTCAGATTGGTTTGATTTGGTATGGTTTGGTTTGGTTTGATTTATCTAAAGGCATATCAATTACTTGTAGGTTAATGCTGGAATTTGAATCTTTTTTATTTTTTAATGGTATTGTGTTCTTTTCTTTTTTCTTGTTTTTGTCTATAATAATCATTTGTTTTCACAGTTATACAGTATGAAGTATTTTTATATAAAACAAGTAATTACCGAAAAGATAAACTTGACACATAGATGAGACCCTAGGATAGAGTAGACCTGGGAATAATGGTAAAGAATAGTTATATCTATACTCTACAGAATTCCAAATACAGTTTAGTGCCATACCCAGGACACCGGGGGGGGGGGTTGGGGATTCCTACTCTTCTGTAGGGGGTACAGTCAACGTATTCTAAGCCCAGTCAAGAAAGCTATTATTTTACCCTAAGGATACACAGCTTCATTTGTAACCTAAAACAGAACCTCTTTTTGTATTTATGCAAAAAGATATTTTATTTTCCTTGCAGAATTAAAAAAATATTCTTGAGCTTTAATATTAAATTCGTTTGATAAACTTTTTAGGAACGAAATTGTATGCGTTAAAAGTGACTAATACCGGATTAAGACAGAAATGTTTACCACATTTTAAATTGTCACCTGTGTGGGGCAAAGGAATATAGTTAAGGGGTAATGGTAGCTCCTCCCAGCTAATATCCAACCATTTTTTCTTTTTCAGAAGTAATTAGTTACAATCGTAGTTTGCACCAGTGAACAGTATGCATTTCCTGTTAAAACTTTTTTTTAAAGATTGGGTTTTCTATTATTACTACACTGAGAGATTTCTGTGCTGATTTCATGTTACGTCGGAATGGTGCACTTCCGGATAAAATATCGATACTGCTATAGTCTGAAAATTTCAGAGCCACAGACTCAGTGATTAAAAGAAAACCAACTCGAAAACCTCAAAGTATTTGAACAGCAGAAAATGCCCAGACTGTGATTCAGTCTGGTCTGCGTTCTCCAACACGTTCAGCTCGTAAACCTTCTTTTGAGTTAGGATTGTAACTGAGAGAAAAAAATGATAATATATGGGATAGATGGAGTGACCATTGTTACTTGTATACGTTTACTTACCCCCATCAGGTAACAGTTTAGAATTGAGATGTTTTTGCTGCACCTTGTCGTGAATAAAGATGGTTAGTTTGTAGGAATCTAATTAACATTAAACTGTTCCGCGGTACACATAAATAAGAAAAAGTTGGTGACCGCAGTCGAGGGTGACCCAAAGGCTTCTTTTCAATAGCTACTACACTGAAGTATCAAGGAAAATAAACGAAGATCACTGTGATAAGAGGCCAACGGCTTTTTGTTAATTTCTTTTCATCCGAACATTGATTAATGACTTCAAGATCAAAACTCATGTCAAAAAATATTGACAAAGAGAGAACTGAAGAGAAAATCTTTTATCACATTTGGTTCATAATTAACCATCCAGTTACTCCTTAGTGCATGGTAAGTTCTTTTCTTTATTAATCTTAATAAAATTTGTTTTCACAGTCTTCTTTTATTTGAAGTAATGGCTTGTCATTGGTCTGGTAGATTGACATTATTTTGATGTTTCGGTTCTAAATTCATAAAAATGTTTCGATATATAAAGTTTTCTATTGTCTAGTAATTCAGTCTTACTCGAGTGTTTAGTATTTGTGTACATCCTATGTAAATTTGGTTGCAGCTAGTGCATTTGATTATGCAGACAATATTTTTAAGATTTGTCATGAATGTTGTTTTGGGGTTTTCGAAAGTATAGGATTTTCCTTCAATGCTACATACAACTCTTTTATTTATTCATTTTGAGACCCCCTCATGGGTTGCATGTTCCTCAAATTTAGATATGGCAAGTGAAGTGTGGCGTTTTTTTTTAATAACTTATCTATTCACTGGAAATATTCTCAGTTAAAACATATTTGATACCATAAATTGATTCTTTCGGTATTGTTTATTGTGAGGAGATACTCAGATAACCTTCACCAACCCTCGATAACTTCTAATTGATTCTTTTCTTTCTTTCTTTCTTTAATGGCATATCAACATTTGTGGTTTATTTAATGCATTAACCATCCTTGTTGAAGAACAGTGGTGATACTATTTAACCAGAGACTGGCGTGATAATAAAGTTCAATATCTTCACCAAGGGTATTAGTCCGAAAGTCAACGTAATATCATGACTGAAGTTTGAACGCACTTACTTCGAGACAACAGTTCCACACTTTAGCAATAATGCAACAGGATCTCCCCCTAACTTTGGGATAACTGCCACAACCAACATCACAATCCATATCACAACCAGTCATAAGTTGCGCTACTACCGTCATTATAAAAAGACAGTTGTAACCGTTGATTAGAATGGATCTGTAAAACTCTCTCTCTCTCTCTGTCTGTCTCAGTATGTATCTCTCTTTGCCTCTTTCTATCAATTGCAACTATAAACATTCAATTATTGTTACTGTTGATACATGAATATAATTACTATTGTAAATTGATTATTTCTGATACGTTTTTTCGACTTTGCTGTCGTCATCACGATAATTCGGTTAATGGTATGGCAGAAAAGTCACCAAAGACTGCTATGTCGGTGATGGTGATCGTCTAGTGGGTAAGAGAAAATAAAAAAGCACAACCCGCATCAAATGTTGGAATTTCTGTTATTATATTCTTTCGTTCAGTTACTTCCTTTACTCTAGTAGAAACCAGCTCTTCTCCAATTTTCTCAGTAAGAAGCGAACTTCTTAACAATGGTCAACTAATCCACCTTGCTAACCATTGTACCACGTGAGGTGTCTAGATAATTATTTACTAACCTTTAATTTGCACGTTTCAAAACAGAATGAAAGGGGCACCCAGTGAAAATTAAATTCACTAACAAGAGTCTACCACTCAAGTTTATTTTTCATATACGAACATTAGTGGAACAGTAAATTGAACCAATCTTCCAACAAAGACTATTTTAACAAAAGGAATTTTCTATTCCTGCTAGATAAACAGTCAACAAAATATTTTTCGACCCCAACTTTTTAACAATCTTTGAAATCATGGGTTTTATCAGTCAACAAAGTATTTTTCTACACCCCATTTTTTACAACAATCTTTGAAACGTTAAGTTTTATCAGTCAACAAAATATTCTTCTATCCCCTCTATTTTGTAACAATCTTTGAAGTGTTGGGCTTTATCAGTCAACACAATATTTTTCTACCCCCACTTTTTTGTAATAATTTTTGAAGTGTTAGTTTATCAGTCACCAAATATTTGTCTATCCCCCCTATTTTTGTAACAATCTTTGAAGTGCTGGGCTTTATCCGCCAACAAAATATTTTTCTACCCCCACTTTTTTGTAATAATTTTTGAAGTGTTAGTTTATCAGTCACCAAATATTTGTCTATCCCCCCTATTTTTGTAACAATCTTTGAAGTGCTGGGCTTTATCCGCCAACAAAATATTTTTCTACCCCCACTTTTTTGTAATAATTTTTGAAGTGTTAGTTTATCAGTCACCAAATATTTGTCTATCCCCCCTATTTTTGTAACAATCTTTGAAGTGCTGGGCTTTATCAGTCTACAAAATATTTTTCTACCCCCACTTTTTTGTAATAATTTTTGAAGTGTTAGTTTATCAGTCACCAAATATTTGTCTATCCCCTCTATTTTTGTAACAATCTTTGAAGTGCTGGGCTTTATCAGTCTACAAAATATTTTTCTACCCCCACTTTTTTGTAATAATTTTTGAAGTGTTAGTTTATCAGTCACCAAATATTTGTCTATCCCCCCTATTTTTGTAACAATCTTTAAAGTGCTGGGCTTTATCAGTCTACAAAATATTTTTCTACCCCCACTTTTTTGTAATAATTTTTGAAGTGTTAGTTTATCAGTCACCAAATATTTGTCTATCCCCCCTATTTTTGTAACAATCTTTAAAGTGCTGGGCTTTATCAGTCTACAAAATATTTTTCTACCCCCACTTTTTTGTAATAATTTTTGAAGTGTTAGTTTATCAGTCACCAAATATTTGTCTATCCCCCCTATTTTTGTAACAATCTTTAAAGTGCTGGGCTTTATCAGTCTACAAAATATTTTTCTACCCCCACTTTTTTGTAATAATTTTTGAAGTGTTAGTTTATCAGTCACCAAATATTTGTCTATCCCCCCTATTTTTGTAACAATCTTTAAAGTGCTGGGCTTTATCAGTCTACAAAATATTTTTCTACCCCCACTTTTTTGTAATAATTTTTGAAGTGTTAGTTTATCAGTCACCAAATATTTGTCTATCCCCCCTATTTTTGTAACAATCTTTGAAGTGCTGGGCTTTATCCGCCAACAAAATATTTTTCTACCCCCACTTTTTTGTAATAATTTTTGAAGTGTTAGTTTATCAGTCACCAAATATTTGTCTATCCCCCCTATTTTTGTAACAATCTTTGAAGTGCTGGGCTTTATCAGTCTACAAAATATTTTTCTAAACCCACTTTTTAGTAACAATCTTTGAAATATAGGGTTTTATCAGTCATCAAAATATCAAACAATAGATGCAATGTCACCATACCACTAACAATCTGGTTTTTTTTTTTTTTTTCTTGTCTGATTGCTCACAAAGCTACCGTGGACAAAAGACAGTACTTTGTAACATCACTGGTTAGCAGAAATTTACTAAACTTTTGCTTGGATGTGGCACAAGGCCGGATGAATGGGACACTCCGTGAGACTCGAAATCACTCTTTCAGGTTTACTAGTCAAGCTTGCTAACCATCACACTACCCACGGGGTTTACATCACCGGTCAGCAGTTTCCTCTCAGATATACAATGTCACCATCGTTGCCGGCTAATGGTCAAATCAGTCCTCATATGAGGTCCAAGCATTTCCACGTTGATATGTATTGACCAAGCTGTTCTTTGCAAACGGCTACGAGCAACGATTGTCCAATACTGCTACCCTACACCCCTTCTAATGACATATTCCAGAAGGAACTCAATCTACATTGACGGAAAATAAAATCACCACACATTGAAAGACGATGCTAATTTTATACATATTGACCTATTTATGATACTTTGTTGTGTTATATAACATATATGACATGGTTTTTCGGTTCGTTCCTAGTGACCCCGTGTGCTTTGACAAGCTGCCACGTTGTGATTAGTAAACAGGGCAGTGCGACCAGGGCACTCGGGTACAACAGGTGTGTAAGTGGAAGAAGACCACGTGATGAGAACGACGCAGCCAGATTTAGACAGATTGCAGAGAATCGCAGTCGAACATGAGACTCGCAGCGAATCGGAGGCGTCTCTGACGAGCTTGCAAGAGGGTGCAAACGTTGGTACCTCCTGGCTCCGGGAAGAATATATGGGAAGAAGAAGTCCTCTCTCTGAGTATATGTTTCTCCATCTATCTCTCAACAAATAACAAACTGTGGGTCCCTTATGAGAATAAAATGGGAGATATATTTTCATAAAGAAGTGTGTTTAGTTCATTCATTATCATTGATTATGTTCTTGCTTGGGTCCATGAAAATCTACAACAGTTGCGATCAAACTGTATAATCTGTTTCCTTAATTTCAAGTAAATCCAAACTTATATTCAAAATGTCGCAATTGTTGCAATATCATGGATGACGACTATGTCAGTGATACTGATCATCTAATTGGTGAAAGGAGACATAAAAACAGAGCGCGCCTCAAATGTAGGACGTTATGTTATTTTATTCCCGCCGTTCTGTTACTAAGGCAGTGAATCCCAATGTGAAGGGTAGATTTGTGGATATCTTTTTATTTAGTGTTCGTATGAATCAGGGTGACAGATAAAGTATATCTTACTACATTTAACCTACAGGATAAAATTTTAAACTAATTTTTTCAGTTGCTGATTTTTTTAATAACTTATCTATTCACACCCCATGTCAACTCATTTACAATCTTACATACAATATATCCGGCCCTCCGGTGAAAAGAAAATTTTTTAGGTTCCATTTTTGTTTGCTAACTGTTGCACAATTGTCAGTTACTATCCTCAGGCTTTTGTATTTACCCGACCTTTCCACACGAGCAGGATATACAGATCGTATTGATACTGGTCGTTTTCGAACACGTTCAGTAAAGTGAATGTAGCCACTTTTTTTGTAATCCAAATCTTAGGCGTTCTAAGGAAATAAATGTTGGTTTGTTATCTTAATTAGAGATAGTTTTAGACATTCGTTATTATAAAAAAAATGGGTTCTGGCGATCCAGATTCAAACCATGGTAGGGCAACCACTTGTAATTTTGTGAGCGAATAGTACCGATGTGATAACAGGCTATTAAATAACGGAATAGAGATTAATTAGCAAAGTCCAACATCTCGTCCGGTAGGCTAGGTGTAACAAGATTTACTTGATCTAGCACCGAAGACAGCTAACAACAGTTAACCAGACTCGATCAGCCATCAAAGTGGTAACAAGGGACGGTCCGGACGATGCCACCCTTGCCAGGAAGAAATGGGGGCTGGGTGTTCAGTGAACCCCAATAAAAGAATGTGAATTTTTCGATTAGCACTTTTTTTTAGTGGCCGGAATTCGAGGAGACAACCCATAAGTGTATGGGGAGCAAGGAACGATTCAAAGATACAGTAAGAGACGATTTCAACGAGAACGAAGAGATCACCCTGTACATTGTGTCCGTTATTTGTTTCTGCCGACTTCCATAGCCTCAGAAACTGAACGGAGGAATAAAGCAACCGAGGTCTTAACACTTGAGTCATGTTGTGATTTCGTGTTTCTCTCGTCGCCTCTACATCAGATGATTTCCCATTACTGATATAGCCAATGTTGGTAACTATGCTACACGCTTCAGGAGAATTTAAAACCAGGCATTGTCCTCAACTTCGTTCTGGGGACTTTTGTGGCAACGCTGGTGGCGAGTTGCATCGAACTATGACCTTCTTTCGGATAAAATTGATGTCGGGAAAAGAGGAGACCTACAGCAAAAACAACGTCCGGAATTCCGTACAACTAAATAAAAACTTTTGTTAAGATTTAGATGCAGATCTATACTCTTGTGAGACAGACATATGTATTTTTTTAACTGAATTTATCTCAATGGGTTGTTATTTATAAGTTTTATCTGTACGTAATTAAAGTAAAACATGTTAGTTGATTTGGTATGAGCCATAAGCAACTTACCAACTAAAACAATCATCGACGTTGCATTTTGGGAAAATGAATCTTCTAATTGCTATAAAAAATTAACTCATACAAGCGATTTCATGCGACGTTTCTAGCAAGGAAAAAACATCTTGTCAATGTTGAATTTACAATTTTACTTTACTTATTCAGAACTTTACCATTTTTGGAATTCATACTAAACTAGATTATAAAATGTTTATTAGCTCAGGATTTGATACCAACCATTTATTAGTTATCTAGAACTAAACTCCTTACACAAGTTTATTTTCTGTATTTTGTATTTCCGTTTAATATATCACATCGTCCAACAAAACCTTCATCAATCTGAAAAAAATGAAAAATAGCCAAGAACATGTGAGAATAACATTTCATTTGTTATAACAAAGACGAAATGAGTCATCTCCTAAAAAGAAATGTTAATTTGCTTAAAACAACACTTCCTAATTACCTGAGTCAGACAATATAGATTGAAGATTTCAGATTAAAATTCAGTGTCCGGCTACGGATTTACTAATACTCTCTCACTCACTGGTCCCGTAACATAGTTTGCTCGTAGAGGTCGCTACTCTTGTAGGGATTCTTGGGAAGGGATAGCCTGGCGAAGCCAATTCCTCTCAATATGTACATCAGGTTTGAATTCAGAGTTTTCCTTCTCCTAGACCGGTTGCTATAACAAAGTTAAAGAGCTCATTCCGTCCTATTATATAACCCTACCTGATGGGAAATAGTTAGATACCTTTCCCAAAGGTATTAGAACTATGTGAAAATTCAGACAGGCTCGATCAGGATTTGAACTATGGAAGCTGAGTCCATTTCTTACGCCACATCGTGAGAGTACACATGTTGGTTAGGTTTACTACGTGTCCCTTCCTGTGTACGTGAGGATAGTGACAAATTGGTCAGTTTTCATCATTATGCACCCATCCGTTTT
>OY757905.1:56644376-56739376 GCA_963585895.1 Sepioteuthis lessoniana | reverse complement strand
ACTATTTTGTTACTTGAAACCATAAAATTGCTCAAATTATTTGTATTTGATATGAATATATGATGCCATTGAATTGTAAATTATTTGTATTAAGTTTTGTTTTGTTTGGTTGAGTTTTATTATATATCAACCTTCGGGAGTTATTGAATGCCAAATCCAGTATATATATATATATATATATATATATATATATATATATATATATATATATATATGTATGTATGTATGTATGGTTTGGCAGCGAATAGTTTGTCGGTAGCATTATCTTTAAGCAAACCAGAGCTAATTTGTTTGCACACAGTTTAATGCTCTCCCGTATTGCTGTTTATTGTTTGCACTCAGTTAAATGATTTCAAGTATTGATATCGAACAGTAATAGATCTATTTGCCCCAGTTAAATGGTTTCGAGAATTGCTATCAAATATTAATAATCGTATTTAATAATAATCGTTTGCTCATTTAAATGGTTACAAGTATAGTAAATGATTAAACAGTTTCTTTGACCCATAGACAGGGCCCTAACAAGTACTCCCACTCTAAGTCAGAGTGGGCCTTAAAGTAATGGCAATGTATAGGTACTCTGCATTCCATAAGGCTCCAGAACAGGAGCCTCACCATCAGGTTGCAGTTTAGTACCATATTTAGGAGGATGGGATTTTTATCTATCTGCAGAAACGAAGTCAGTGCATTCTACAGCACCAGCCGACTGGGTTATGCACTTTAAGGATAATTACTTAAATTTATAATTGCTTATTAAGGATCATCACTAGATATTTGAGACCATACATTTGTATGCAAACAAATGGGACCGTTTAAATAGAAATAATTACTCGAAACTATTGTCATTGGAAATAGACACGGCGACACGTGTTCAAAATCCTGGACAAGGCTGATTGCATTTCACATAGCACGTTGAGAAAGGTATGAATCCGACTACTTTCCCTCTGGTGGTGTAATGGTTAGCAAACTAGACTAGCAAACCTACACGAGTGAGTTCGAGTCTCATTGGGTGCCCCATTCATTTGGCCTTGTGCTACATCGAAGCAAAGAGCTTCGTAAATTACTACTTTCTTTCCAGCTATGGGCAAATAGTCGAACAGACTGGGCTCTTTAACCTTGGTATGGCAATCGGTCTAGAAAAAGGAAAACTCTAATTTAAATCTATTAAACTCCGCTTAAAATGGCCTTGTGTCACATCCTGCCCATGCGGAGGGGTTAGTAAACATATGTAATCATTGGTATTAGAGAGAAATACTTGAAACCATACAACTCTTTGTAAATTATTTGTATTAGATAGGAATAATTTAAAAAAGCGTATGATAAATAAAGTTCCCTAACCCTTAGACATAAAATTACCCAAAATGCATTGACATACAGTTAAAATCAATCAATCAGTCTATCTCCTTCTTTGTATATATTTGTGTTTGTGTATGTATGTGTATATGTGTATTCGTGCGTGTATCTTTGTATATGATGTGTTTAATACTTTTAAAAAATGTTTACGGGTGCTCTAATATGAATGTGTCATAAATCTTTTTGCTTTGCTTTTAAAGAAATAATGATAATTAACGAGGTTAATATTTTTTTTAGATATTTACGATAGAGATATTAGGATGAGTGAAAAGTTTTGCATTATTTTGGCAGTATGATCTAGTTAGTGACGAGTATATCACATAACCGAAGCAGTTCAAACCGTAGTTGGTCGTATCGTGGGAGTTGGTGCGCATTGCTTCAGTCTGTCTATGATTTGAAAGCCGCAGAAATGAACGTGAAACGTCGTCGAATTCGGGAACTTACGCTTTCCGATTTTGAACTCGGTTATAACTCCGCAGAATCGACCAAAAGCATTTGCTGTGTGAAAAGTGAAGGTGAAATAAATCACAGTATAGGAACAAGATGATTCAAGAAATTTCGCTAGGTTTACAAGAAACTCAACGATTAGTTAAGTTTGGCGTAAAAGGGTTAATTCTGTGACCTTGTTCATTGAGGCAAATCAAATGAGTAGCACTTGGGAAGTATCAGGCGAGCTTGGCATCTCTCAGTCCTGAATCATTCGTCTACTTCACTTACTCGGCAAAAGCACTTGAAGCTGCCGGACTGTACTTTCGACTCTTCCTAGTATTCTCATTCCGACTCCCGTTCTGATTTTAATATTTCTCTTCCCCACCTCTCTCTCTCTCTCTCTCTCTCTCTCTCTTTTATTTCTGTATTAAAACCCTTCGTTCGGCAGCTCAGTCGTCTGGAACTATAAAATATGCTGATTGCATCTTTGGGGGCGGGTAAGACCCCCTCCCCCAAAGAGTGTCCTGGATATAACACTAAAGAGCATCTGATAGTGAGGCTCTAGTTCTGGAACTTTGGGGATTTTCATTACTCCCAGGTCCACTCTGACCCCGAGTGGTATAATTTGTCCGGCTCCATCTTTGGGCCAAATAGAATTAATTGTTTATTAAACCTGAAACTTGTTATACTGAATAGAATTACAAGTGTTAAATAGGAATTATTGAAACCATTTAATTATGAGCCAACAAATGAGCTCTGGTGCGTTTAAAAATAATGTTGGCCTAATGAGTTGAATGTTCGTCAATGGCTCGGGAGACCGGGGTTCAATCCAAGTCGAGTCATACCAAAGACTCAAAAATTGGTACTTGATGCCGCCTTGTTTAACACTCAACATTATAATGTAAGGATCAAGGGAAAAGAGGGGCAATCCAGGGAAAGGAGTAGCGCCCTCCCCTACGCCTCGGTGTAGTAGCTATTGAAAAGGGAGCCTGCGGGTTACCCTCGACTAGGTCACCAACTTTACTAACAAATTATTCGTTTACTAATCATATATCTACTGTGTATGAATAAAAAGTAGTTGGCCTTAAATCACCTGCACGAGCTGATATGGAATAAGATAACCAAACAATGTTGGGCCAAAAGTTTTTGATTTTCTCATTGTTGTAATTTGTACATTCAAGTTAACAAAGAAAGAAGAAAAACACATCAAGTAATTTGATAAGAAAATAGGTTTTACTACACAAGACACGGTAAACGAACAATCAGTACTTGATAGGTGGCATTCACAAATCTCGTTCCCCTCTCTCGTCAGAGGGTTGGCTATACATAGAAACAGAAGACTTCACTATCTTGTCTTTATGTTCTATATGACACATGCATATGAACTGGTTATATATTTCACAAATGATAAATCACTTGAACAATTTCAGCGCATCAAACACATGCATACATTTCGGTAAAAAATCTTGCATTTGCCAGTAAGCATGGGTTGGTCACGATAGTCAATGATCGGCTTGTTTGACTAATACAAATGCACATCAATGACAAGACAAATGCAGTCTAGACGAGATATGGAAACATGGGATTACCAGAATTGATTGGAAAATAGAGGTAAAAAAAAGGAACAAAAAAACAACGATTAAACAGATAGACTAACTGGAGGATTATTAAATTCAAACGAGGAATGAAGAGAAAAGGCGAAAAGGAAGTGATGTGGACATCATAGAAAGAAGGGTACGAAGCAGTTCATTGCTTTTGTCGATTTTAAGTCGAATCATTCTGGAGCATAGAAAATAACCCGTCATAGTTTTTTGTTTTCATATTTTTTGATAATCGGACTTTTTTCTTCTCCAAGTTTACGATGTTTTGAAATTTCCTTCAACTTCTTCAGTTATTGTTGTTTTGTTTTTTCATTTGGTAATATCTGTTGATCAATGGTATCCAATCTTCAGTGGAATTTAAATAAAACTTTTGTTTTGTACTTTTTTAAAAAATTCAGTTATCGTTCGATACCAACTACCAAAAGATAACACTAATAGAAAAAAGAAATTAATAGTGTTAGAAGAAAACCAGCCAAAACAATATATATATATATATATATATATATATATATATATATATATGAAGAAAGAAAGGGGAGAGAGATAGAGTGAGTGAGTGAGAGAGAAGAAGAAGAAGAAGAAGAAGAAGAAGAAGAAGAAGAAGAAGAAGAAGAAGAAGAAGAAGAAGAAGAAGAAATGCGAAAAGAAGTCGATAATAGAATCACTGTGATAATAGAAATGCAGGAAGAAAAATGGATAAAACACTGACCCCGAATGGCTTTAGCGTCAAACTAAACAATTCTCAAAACACCACTTTGAAATAGGATGGACTGATTTCGGTTGACACATTAACACCTAAATAACCCTGTTTAATGAATATTTCCCAAAGAGAGAGTTCAGTGGCAGTTATTTATGATAGCAGAAATCTTATAATGGTCAGTTAAAGACACTTGGAAACTAAAAATAAGCTTCATTCAACTGATGGATATGCTATAGTACCCGTTTATTTTTCGTCACTTCTTTCAACTCTTTTAAAAACAACTTTTAAAAACTTATAAATAAATTTTCATAGCAAAAACTTTTCTTCTGACGATGAATTAACGTTGAAATTAGTTGAGAACAATCAAAAAATTTAATAATACAAGAAAAAAACCGTAATCTTTCTAATCACATTTGTTCATCTCTCTCTCTCTCTCTCTCTCTATATATATATATATATATAAATGGGATTGAATAAAAATGAATAAATAAATAAAGCAAAAAAAAAAAAACCAGTATAAAAAAGAACAATTTCACTGGAGATCTCTGACAGGAAGAGCGATCTGCTCATGCCTAAGAAAAAGACGGGCGTCCTGGCTTAAAAAAATGAAAAAGAGACGCTCAGGTTTTAGCGTTTATTTCTCTTTACACCTTCCAGTAGGACAGATGCTTTTCCTGGGTCGGGAAAAAGTTCCCTACCATGAAATAATTATCGACCAGTAGAATAAAAGTTAAATTTAAAGTATCCTTCTTTTTGCCTTTTTCCATCTTGATTTTTTTTACAGCTCCAACCAAGCATAAGAGAACAAGTTAATAAGATAATAAGAGAAACCAAGGAGTCAGATACCAAAAAACTACAAAGTCATCCCATGAAACCCAAATATTAACCAAACTGGAACAGACAACTACCAACAACCTACAAATGAAATAATAATAACCAACCCTTATTGAGCCCCATTTATATAAATAATGAACAACAAAGCATTCAGAAGATGTATTCTTTATATATATTTTGCCACGTTCTGGTCTATGCAACCATCATCAAAGCAGTTAATATATTATCTAATGTTTCACCTGAAAAAACATTTCCAAATGAAACAAAAAAAAATCTTGTGTTCTTCCATGTTCACTGCATTTCGTTTGAAACTACACCAACGTCACTTTTATGGGTAAGAAAAACATTTAAAGATAACGTATTTTTTGTTTAGAATTCTTAGCAAAAATATTAAATTTAAGTATAACATATTTATAATTAATAAAAGCCTATCTAAATAAGGTATATTTCAACTAGGTATAAGTAGTTTAACATAAGAAGTTGAAAGTTAAAAGAAACCGGTCTTTGATAGTATTATAATTAGAAATAATGACAGATTCAATAATCTTTTTGTGTTGTTTCTTTTTTTATTTTTTTTGTATTTAGCTAACATTTAGGAATCTTTAAAGCTAAAACAATGTTTGGTTTGAAAATTGTTTGATCAAAGCGTCAGGAAAAATCTCATTTAAAATCTTGAATGTGCTCATAAATATATTTCTTTAATAGCCCTGTTAACTTCATCTGAGGAAATCCGGTTACAAATATTACAAGAAACAGAATATAAGCCAGCCCCCATATATATATATATATATATATATATATATATATATATATATATATATATAACGGGGACGCTTAGAGAATAACTGTTATTGTCGTCGGAAGTGGAAAAGGTATGAATCCAAATATTTGCCCCTCCAGATATGGCATATATATATATATATATATATATATATATACGAGGGTCCTTCAAAATTTTCTAAGCGTCACCCAGATCTTTGATTTGTTGTTCACCGTCACCTTTGTATTAGCATTTCTAGCACATTGATTAAGAAATCTGAATTAGTTTGACTAGTTTTATAAGAAGAGGCAGTGTGTTGCTACGGCAAAAATGTTCAGTTATGGCTCTTCTTTCTGGATGACGCCATTAACTTTTTGAAAGAACTTCGTGTATATATATATATATATATATATATATATATATATATATATATATATATATATATATATATATTGAATTTTGATATGTTGTTTTTCGCTATGAACGCTTTCATGGAACGCATACATAAACTCAATTGAACAGTTTATTATGAGTAATCATAAAATTACTTTGTTCTCTCCTTTGTTGCGCCATACATCTGGACCTAGTATTATTTATGCAATGGGTTGGTGCTGTTTGGAAAACGGATCTCCGGTTTTTAGACTTCAATTAGATATCGATTTCTAGCAGGGACCCAGTAGGCTAAAGATGTGAATGAAGCAAGGGGAGTTAACCAGTTAGCACAGAAGAGCCGGAAAAGAAACAGATCAAATAAAGAGCGAAAATGAAATTGATCATAAACCAATGAAGCCAGCTCGATTTACTTCCCTTTGCTCTCCCAAATTATTCTGATTTTCATAGAAGACATAAGCTAATTAAATGAAAGAGCTTTATGGTAGACATTAATGCAGTGAATTGTTCGCTTGATTGGATTGGGAAAAGGGGAAAAAACAGACAATGAATGATTCATGTAAAGAAAAAAGAGACGTAGGAAAGGAGAATGGGTTTGACCGGTCAATTTCAAGGCAAGGGTAATTAATGATAACAATGGTACCTTATTCCGATCTTCTTACTTGCAAATAAAATTCTGTTAAAAGGTCGAGAGACACCGGAAAAGGCCTTGAAACAAAATATTAGTGACGTTAGTATTATTTACGCTAATTCATATATTCTGCCATTTTTAGTGATTTTCAAGATACAGTTTACTTGTTAATTCATTATTTATTATTATTATTATTATTATTATTATTATTATTATTATTATTTAATTTTCAGTTTTATTTTCCGTTTCTTCCAATCCTTCACCGGATTTTTACCCAAGACCGCGGTGAAGGAACCTAGTGATTATATTCATTCTATGTATTTATCGTTTGTTTTTTTTGCTTTTTCTTTGTTTTGTTTTTTTTTTTTTTGTCACTTTTCGGAGATATTTTTCAGTCACATTGATTGTACTCTCCTAATGAGATGAGCAGTTCCGCAAGGTGCAATTTTTTGGTATTTCATATTTGCTGGGACGGCCAGGTATCTTGGTAATGTGTTTATAGGCCCCTTTCTTGAAAATACCCAGTGCTCCCACAATTACTGTCACGATGGTAGTTTTAAGGTGCCACCTTTTATCAATTTCTATTTCCAGGTCTTTGTATTTACTTATTTTATTATATTCTTTAACTGCTATGTTATCTGTTGGCACAGCAATATTATTTAGAAGGAATGTTTATCTAATTTCTTGCTCTTTATTTTTCTATTGTTTGGATAGCAAAGTTCCTGTGAATAGTCGCTACTTTGGTTTCTGTTATTGGTTCTGATTGGAATTTATGCCATTATTTACAATCCACTATTCCATAGTATTTGATATTTGTCTCTAGCCTCTCACCAGACAGGACTCGACACAAGGTCAATGACCCAAAGGTCGGCTTAAAGTGGGGATTAGGGGAGGGGAGGGCACGAGCCGAGGCTCGAGTACTGCTAGACTATGGTCATCGACCCACTTTGTGCAATGTGGACCTGATGAACCGAGCTGGACTTGGACCCAAATCTGGGTTCAGGCACGTATGCCTGATTATAGCTTAAACTGGACCACGGGGTCCAGTGCTATACAAGGGTGAATAAGGTGTCAATGATGCAGCTCGCTCACCCGAAGGTTGCCCAACTAAAGCTGGGGGCCTTTCGGCTTTGTGTCTACCATTGATATTCGATACTCGTCCAGCAAAAATGCCAGACGGCCCAGCTAATTCAATAGTATTTACATACTTTCCAAGGAATATAATGTTTTATTTTATAATTCTTTTCTTTGCATTCTATCGATATTAGAATTGGGTAACCAGACACTAAATAGTCATTTGATACAGTTTTTTGTTCATACAATCTGCGTCTTGGGTTTGATGATTTTTTTAAATAATGATTGCTTGATAGGTTCTAGATGGTAGGCTCTGCTCCTATTATTATTATTGTTATTAACGTATCCCACGAATAAAATTTATCATACGAATAAAAATTCCCTTAACTGCTGGGTTGAAGTTATTAATATTAATGATAATAATGAGAACTTCAACTCAGCAGTTAACAGGACTTTTATTCGTATGATTATTTTTCTCGTTGAGAGCATTTCGCATCAGTTTTAAATGACGGTTTTTTTTCACATGAGTGACAACAAGTCTCCACGTGTCTTCATGACTCTTTTCAATATTTTAGCTGATCTTAACAATGCTGTAGTATGGATTCTTCAGCTGATCTCTAATTCCTTCCGTCTCCTTTCCAATTCTTTGGAGACTGTTCCAAGCGCATCAGCCGCAATTGGTATCACCTTTACTTTCATGTCTCATTTTCCGCTCTCCGGCAAGATCCTAATATTTACTTTTTCGCTTTCTGATATTTTCATTCAGTAGTTCACTGAAACAGCAAAATCCCTTTGCTGAGAAGTATCTATCTATCTATCTTCTTCTTCTTCTTCTTCTTCTTCTTCTTCTTCTTATTATTATTATTATTATTATTATTATTATTATTATTATTCCTTGAGAGTTTTTCACATCAGCGTCATCTGATGCTTTTTCACTGAGATTTGAGAGACAGCAAGTCTCCTCAAATCTCCAGGACTCTTCTCGGTATTCTGGCTGTTCTCAATAATGTATTAGTTTAGATGGTCTCCAGTCGCCTTCCTATTTCCAAGTCCTCCAGTCCCGTTAATAATCCTTTGGGGACTGTATCAAAAGCACCAATCACGATCTTTTATGGGTTTTTTTAAAAATTTCCAAGCAAGGTCGAGGGATTTATCCTTCTTTTCACTTTCCTTCAGTTTTATTCTGTGGTCAGCCAGGACAGCAAAGTCCACAATTTTGCAATTTTTTTGTTGTTGATTATCATAAGGTCTGGTCTTCTGACCGAGATTTAGTGATGTTAGTGTGTTAAAATCCTATAGGAGTTTGTGTATGCCATTCTCTAGGACAGATGCTGTGTTGTGTATATACCATTAAAATTTGAATTTCTTGTACAATTCCCAGTGCATCACCTTGTCCTGCAAGTCGTGTCTAGTCTTAAACTATTTCTGGGTTAATTTGCTGAATTCGTTTATCATGTGATTGATGGTTTCGTCTCTATCACCACATAACCTACATTTGCAATTTTGTTGCGTCTTATCTATTCTCGCTTTGATATGATTGGTTGTTATGGCGTTGTTTTGTGCTGCTATTAGAAGAGATTCTGTTTCTCTCTTAAGGTTTCCTTTTCTTAACCACGTCCAGGCTTTCTCGTGTGAGATGTTCTTTTTAGCCGTTTAAAACGGCCATAGAGTTGTTTTTCTTCCCATTTTTGTTTTCTAGTTATTGATTTTCTGTTGTTCTTCGTGTTATCAGTATCGTTTCTGGTGGCTGTAATCAGTGAGTGATTTTCAGTCCCTCTCTGCGCTTTTCTATGTAGTCTTCGAATCGTTGTATCGATGCGTCAACGCTGTCTTCAATGCTGGCAAGTCCTCTTCCTGCCTCCTTTCTTGATACATATAGTCTATCAACGTCATCTCGGGAATGTAATATTTTATGCATGGTCATTTGTTTTCTTGTTCTTTGGTCCACTTGCTTAAGTTCTTCTCTGGTTCATTTCAAGTATGGTCCCGAATATCTTACGAGGGGTACAGCCAAGGTATTTATTCCTTTGATAAGGTTTCTGCTACATAGTCTTGTCTCGAGTAGCTTTCTGGTTCTTCTGAGATATTCTTTCCAAGTTTTTTTCTTTCATCTCCACTTGTTTGATTGGATCAGGTTCCAAGATGCCTAAATATTTGTAGGTTTCCTTTTCTTTGAGCGTTCTAATCTTGTCTTAATTTGGCAGTTCCATTCCGTCCGTCAGGTGTTATTTGCCGCAGTTCATTATTAGCATGGCATATCTTTCTATGCCAAATTCCATTCCAATATCTTCACTGTATATTCTAACTGCATTTGTAAGAGTTTCCAGTTATTTTTCAATTTTTGCAAACAGTTTGATGTCGTCCATGTATATTAAGTGATTGATCTTTTCCTGTCATTTACTAAGATTTTATCCGACAGTGCATTTTCTGAGCATGTTGTTAAGTGGCCTCATCGCAATTACGAATAGTAACGGTGATAGTGCATCTCTTTGAAATATATCTCTTTGGTCGTTCGCTTCAGCTAAGCTTCTTCCTCCTGCTGTCAATTCCACTTTCCAGGTTTTCATGGTTTTCTCGATAAAGTTTGGCTTCAGCTGATATTTTGTACATTTTGAGGCAGTTTATTATTCAGCTTTGCGTGACCATATTATATGCCTTTTTGTAGTCAATCCAGGGTATAGCTAAATTTTTCCGTCTGATTTTGCTGTCGTTGAGGATGTGCTGATCTATGTCGAGTAACTCTCATGTGCTTCTGGATCCTTTGCGATATCCTTTCTGTTCTTCAGGGAACAATCTGCAGCTCATTAGTGAGTAGTAAATCCTTCCCTTATTTGTGCTGTTAATATTTTCCGCATCATTGGTGAGCAGATAATGGGTCAGTAGATGCTCAGGGTGGTTCCTTTTAGAGGGTCCTTCTGGATCAATGTCGTCTTTCTTTTGGTCATCCATTCGGGTACGTGTGCTTCTTGTGGGCATGTGTTCATGACAAGTACTAATCTGTCGTGAATGGAGGTGAATTTCTTGAACCAGAATCCATGGCCTGGCATTTTCCAATTTGATATTTTTTAGGGTTGTTCTGAGTAAATCGATGTGTATTTCCGCTTCCAGACCTTCTTTGAATCTTTCTAATTCCTTTGCTATATTGCTTATCTATTCAACATTTTTGTTATATTTTCTTGGTTGCCATATTTTTTCAAAAATCGTTCGCTTTCTCTTGCATCCGGTTATTTGCATGTTTTCATGTTATCTTCCCCACTTTCTGGTAGAATTTCGTTTCGTTGTTTTGGAATGTCCTGTTTTGTCTATATTGTTTTACCCTTTCTCGGTATCTTTTTAATCTTCCTTCTTTCGCCTGTACTTTCTGGTTTATTTCCTCAAGTTGTATTCTATAGAGTCTGAGTGACAACATCTCTCCTCAGACCTCAAGGATTCTTTTTAGTATTCTGACCGATATTAGAAATACTGTAGTTGGGATGGATTCGATTCGTCCTCCGATTTCCAATTTTTCTAGCCCCTCTTTCCAAGTCTTTGGGAACCGTTTCAAGCATGCCAATAACAGTTGGTCTCAATGTCACTTTGATTTTCTACTGCATTTTTAGGTCTCTAGTGAAGTCCAACTATCTTTTCTCTTTCTTTTATTGTCACACAGTGGTCAATCAGACCGGTAAAGTCCACTAGACATGTTCTTTTCTTCTTGTTAATTAAGACTTGGTATTTTTTCTAGCGCGATGCAACGATCTATATTAAACAAATCCTAGAAGCAACATCCCACAAAGCAGCAGCTGCACGGTCACCTACCACCCATCTCAAAAGCCATCCAAATTTGACGAACAAAGCATGCGGTACACTGCTGCAGAAGTAAGGGCGAACTCATAAGCGATGTTCTCCTATGGACCCCTTCACACCAACGAGCAAGTGTTGGACGACCTGCAAGAAAATATCTACAACGGCTCTGTACAAACACAGGATGTAGTTTGGAAGACCTGCTGGAAGCAATGGACAATCGAGAGGAATGGTGAGAGTTAAAGAAATTGATGATGATAATGATGTTGGCTCTATATGAGTTTTCCTTAAATTGATTCTAAGTGACAGCGAGTCTCTTCAGTTCTTCTAGAGGCTTCTGAGTGTTTAAAACGATATCAACATTACCGTGGTCTGGAATGTTTCAGTTCTTCGCGGGATTTTCATCTTCTCCAGTTTCTGTTTAGGTACTTTCGAATTGTTGCAACGACTCTAAAGATGATTGATATTGTTGCCAACATCATGTTTCGTAGATTGTTGAACTTTCTAGCTAAGGTCTCGGTTTTTATCTGTGATTTCATTTCCTTTCATTCTGTACTCTCGAAAACACTAAGTTTAAAGTCCAATTGCTAAAAAAATACTTTTCTTATTAGTAACTAAACAAACTCATGTGCAAGTGATTATTATTATTATTATTAACAGCAATAGCAGAGCTGGTAGTAGTAGTAGTAGTAGTAGTAGTAGTAGTAGTAGTAGTAGTAGTAGTAGTAGTTGTAAGTAATGATTGTGGTTGATTCACGCCACCAAGAAAAAAAACATACAAAAACAAAATAAAAAAGACAAAAAAAAAATTCAATATCTAAATAATTTTCAATTGGATTTTATCTATAGATTATCAAAACTGTTTTTTTCTTACCGTCAGTTTTGAAAAAGCAAGGAATTATTTTTTCTATATACATGTTACATCATTGGAAGATTCCATTATATAAAGATGGACAATTTGTCATCCCACCCCGGTAGTTATATATATATATATATATATATATATATATATATATATATATATAACTACTGCTTACGTGAAACACAGACTCCTGATTTTTTTTAAATTTTGTATCTTAAAATTATCATATGTTGTTATTAGATTATTGTGCTATTTATTCTGAACTTTCCTGTATAAAGCACTGTGACAATTTTTCAAGTTTGGTGGTCGTTTTAGGTTTTATCTAACAGTTGAGATTTTTTTTACACTTTCTATTTTCTTCCCTTTCATTAGATAAATGTTCTTAAATATACCTATTTTCTTCTTGTGTCCCAAGTAAAAAATTATTTTCAAAACTTCTGGGTAATGCCGTCCTTTAATGTAGTTGTGTTCTTCGTGATGGTAACAAATATCCCCCATATATATATATATAATATATATATATATATATATATATATATATATATATATATATATATATATATATATATATATATTGTAACTTACGACGTACAAATCGACCTTTTACGCGTGAGAAAATCTCTACAAAACTAGAGATCAACTTCTACGGCTGGGCTATGATCCAAACTTTTATCAGTGGAACGGTACTTCTATCAATCGATATACACCATTTACGTAATTCTAGCTGACTGCAATAAACCCTTAAAATATAACACAGTGTTTGGTGAATATATTTAACGAATTGACACAGAGATCAATATAGTGTAGAACTATAAGGCAAATTAATTATTATCTTAACGCTATATCAAACACCGCTAATGTACTGAATGTAAACACTAAATGGAACATCAAAGCACCCATACAGCCAGTCAGATAACTACGGTATGGTATTTATTTGTGCAATTTCATGATAACGCAATAGACTTAGAATTCACTTGAATATAAGCTCTAATGTCTAAGATTCGTATGTTTCATATATTTTACCAGTTTCCTATTGTATGTTTAGGGTTTGGCCTATACAACAGGTATAGGAATTTTGGACTAAAAATCTTGATGCTGACTTATATGTTAGATCTACGTCTACGCAGCAAATTACAATATATATATATATATATATATATATATATATATATATATATATATATATATATGTGTGTGTGTGTGTGTGTGTGTGTGTGCAAAGAATTTTTTTATCTTTACCTTCAACTCCAGTGGCGTTGTCTTCCGTACCATATACATCTGAGGATCCTTCAAGGTCAAGGTAACCCTAAAAGAAAAAAATATTAACGTATAAAAGATGATAAACCTATAGAAACTACGCCAGAAAAGTTATAAGCGTTTAATTTATAATGATTGGTATCAATTTTATCTAATGTAAATCTTCAATAGTTTATAAAAACGATACGATTTGAAAAGTAAATAAGTTTTCTCTTTAAATGACCTTAAAATTCTATCATTATATTTCTTTATCGCAGATCTTTTCCAAGGATAAATGATTTGGCTCTAATGTGCACAGATCGTATATATATATATATAGTCATCCACTGACAGACTGTTTCATTCTATCAGAACTCTTCAGTGTGGCCAGACACGCAGGACGCTCGAAGCCGGAATCGAAACCCGTCCAACTTTACGATAGACTAAGGCTTCCGACCACCCGGCCACAGGCGGACTACGTTGGCTAAGGGAATTTTTAGGTATTTTATGTTTTTAGCAAACAGCAGCAGCAGCCTTTGTTTACATTTTTTCATACCCCATCGGCTACCAGAGAGCTCAATTCTGTCGAAGAGCCTTGCATTACGCTAACGGTGGCCGTCAATTCCTTCGCCAGAGAGCTCAGCCCCCATGGGGGAGCATATATTGTCATCTACAGACAGACTGTTTCGTTCTATTAGAACTCTTCAGTGTGGCTAGACACACAGGACGCTTGAAGCCGGAATCGAAACCCGTCCAACTTTACGATAGACTAATGCTTCCGACCACACGGCCACAGGCGGACTACGTTGGCTAAGGGAATATATAACCTGGAATTTAGGGTCTAATTATTTGGCCGTCTTTATAGTCAAATAAAAAAAATCAAGTTGACTAAGTTATTCTTCTTGAGGCCATTTGAGAGTATTGAGCGTATGAGGTTGCTTTTGTTTAAAATTCTTGTCTTATTTTGTTGGCCTTTGTCCATAGTTATGCCATTAAGGAAAAATTTGAGTGTTCATCATTATATTTAGATAGACATGCAATTTCTTTTCCTTAGAAAAACATACCGTCCTCTCTTGTAGAATTTTATCGAAGATGTTGGCTAGGTCATGGAAAGAAGGTCTTTCATCGGGTTCTGTCTTCCAACATTTTTGCATGATGGCATACCTACGAAAAGAAGAAGTAGAAAAAAAAAGACAAATTAAACTATCAATTTATGATAAAAACTGATGAGCCCTGTTTTATCTGTTCAAGTAGATCCCGATGCTTCCTGTTAAGCAAAAGATTTCATGCTCTTTAATCAAGATGATGCCATCTCCTTATTAAATTGCATGTTCGGGTGAAATAGCTCATCTACTAGGTTTATCGATCATATGGAAATCTGATCACTCTGATGAAATAAAGCATGAATTCTTTCAAGCTGTTGGCGTGTCAGTATTACTGTATGGTTGCACTACATGTACTTTAACGAAACGCTAAGAGAAAAAGGTTAATGGGAACTACAGAAGATGCTGCATATTGTACTGAACAAATCCTGGAAGCAGCAACTTATAATACTGCTGCCATTTACCTTCAATCTTACAAACCATTCAAGTAAGACGATTATGACCTGCTGAGCATTGTTAGTGAAGAAAGTTAGTCGACCTTAGTCGAGGGTGACCCGTAGACTCCACTTTACCATTGATCCTTACCTTATAATGCTGAGTGCTAAGTAAGTCAAACCATTTCTGAGTCTTTGGTATTACTCTACCTGGGATTGAACCTCGGTCTCCCAGACCATTAGCGAACACTCTACTCATAATTTACGATTTCTTATAGACTCCTACAAAAATTTACACTTATCAGCTCTGTCCAGATACTCAATATCGTTTGGAGAACTTTTCAAAGGGCAATGACCGATAAGGACGTATGGTGAGAGAGAGAGAGAGAGTCAAGGAAATCCGTACCATCGGCACGCCTTGATAATGATAAGGATGATAATTTATAAAATTTCACACAGTAGAGGATTGTCTGAATTGTACAGATTTTTTTTTACTCTCTCTCTCTCTCTCTGTCTCTGTCTCTGTCACTGGTCTTTCGTCCTTAGCTATCTTTCTTGACAAAATCTTCTAGACTACAACCAGTGTTCCCACAGAGCCTATATATATGCCTTAGCTCGTTGGCCAACATTAGTGTTCATATGTATGTAAGTTTTTGCTTGTTGGCCAGCACTGGTGTATCTATGTGTTCATACAGAGCCTATACATGTAAGTCTTTGCTTGGCCAACAGTGGTGTGTCTATGTTTTCACACAGAGCCAATACATGTAAGTCTTTGTTAATTGGCCCACACTAATTCATCTTTCTTGATGGTTTGTGAGAAGGGAGTCAAGTGACCATACAACTGCTATTCTGCGGTGTACTGGTCCCAGGATTTGTTCAAAACAGCACATAGGATTCTTTTAAAATTTTTCTCTAAGCGCTTTTTTTAGTCTAGTTGATGCAACAATACGGTAGTACTGACACAGTTATAACTTGGAAGCATTCCCGATTTACTTAATCGGAGAGATCAGATTTCCATATAGTCGATAATCTGTCAATAGGAGTCTGTACCTTTACTATGCGTATAATTGCATCAATTTTTATAGATGAGATATTACTGATTTAAGCGGCTTACAATTTAATATGGAAATGGTCCCAGCTTGTTTAAAACTCTCTCACACACATATACAGATGGATAGATAGATAGAGAAACTATTTATATACACAAAGTTTGGAGCGTTTGTTTGTTTGTTTGTTTGGGTTTTATGGCATATCAACATTTTAGGTGATTTAATTCCAAATCCATTTTATACAAATAAACAGTTCTATTTCAAACAATTCAGTTTAGCATAAGTAACCAGTTGAATTGTCGAAAACATTTCTATTTCAAGTTATGTATTTTTGTCAAACAGTTCTAATTTAAACAAATTGGTTTAGTATTAGTATGTTTTTTGTTTACATACAGTTAAATGTTAAAACAGTTTTATTTCAAACAATTCAGTTTTGCATACGAAGGCAGTTTACATGTCAAAACAGTTCTACTTCGAGCAATTCAATTTAGCATGAGTACGCAGTTTAGTTCTATTTGACCCATAGATAGGACCCTACCAGGTGCTATCACTCCGGAGCGATGGTAATGAAGGGGTACTCCGCATTCCCCAAAGCTCCAGCATCACTGGAAACTCACCATCTGATTGTTTAGTGTCATATCCAAGACAGTTATTGGAGGGGTGCTCTTACCACTCTGCAGAGGTGTAGTCGGTGTATTCTACAGCCCCAGCCGACTGGGCAACCTGAGGTTTAGGAAATTTAGAGTAGCCCTTCATTACCATTACTGTCAGGTGTATTCTGACTCGGGGTGGTAGTACCTTTTAGGGTTCCATCTTTGGCTAAAATAAGACTGTACAATCATTTGCTCGGGATTATTATGATTAGTTAATTGAAACTATCCAGTTACGTGCAAATTCTTCCTATGAGATAGGGATACTTGAAACCATTTAACTATGTGCAAATAAATGAGCTCGTGCAACTAATTTATAAATAAAGTTTCGAACAGACTCTTCGCTTATAAATCTAATTGGGATTGATGACGGATAAAAGAAAATTAAAACATTTTATTTTTTTCCCAACCACACTTTCGTACTTCTAAATAATTTTCATTTAGATATGTTGTTCTCATATTTGTGTTTTGGTGAATATAGTATCCTCGTTGCCAGCTTTACTTTTTTCCTTTTTGCTTAGGTCCTGCTTAGGTGTCATGATGTATCAATATGTAATCAATATTACCGACTGTCGCTACGCTCCCGCGTATATATTCTTTTGACACTCAGATCTTTCTTTCTATCTTTCTTTTTCTTTTTCTTTTTCTTTTCTGCCTCTCCTTCTTTTTGCACTTCCCTCTTTTTATCTATTTCCTATTTTGCCTACCAACATTCTGATGAAGTCTTTGTGTAAATAAAGACGAAATATCAATTAAATTCGTTGTCTTGTCTGTGTTTGCTTTTATCCACTTTACCATATATTTTTTTTACATTTTGTCGGATTTTTCCAGTCTGCTATATTTTTTCATATATATATATATATATATATATATATATATATATATAAATAATTTGACATTAAATAACCCACAAGAGTTGATAAACAAAAAAAAAACAACCAACTAACCAATCTACACAAATATATATATATATATATATTCAAGCATGTTGTGTTGAAGACCACGGAGTATTTTCTTTTTAGGATCTTAAAGTGAAAACGTTCAAATCTTCTTACTATTTTCCTTATGTCTTGGTCAAGGTGGTGAAGAAGGTGCCCCATACTAGTCCAAGCGCTTTCGACAATTTTGTTGGTCTACCTCAGAAGTTGTGTTTGATTGATTGTTACTGTAAGTCGAGATGAGTTTTTATATTTGGAGTGGATTTTTTAATATATAGTGAGTGAATTCTATTACGAAGGGTGGTAGGGTTATTTATTGAATATGTTGAATATGTTCATATCTGTGTTAAATGCTATTTATAGTAAGCGTTTTTTTATTGTTCATGATTATTGCTTCGAGTATTTGTGAGCGATTTTATTGCTATTCTTATACATGATTTTTATATAATTAATGAGGATCCTTCTTATATCGGGAGATTTGAGATCATTAGATTTGAGATCATTAGATTTGAGATCATTAGATGCTGTTTTATGGCACTTATGTCAGAGAGGTGGTTCGTAGGGCAACGAGTGAGTGTAGTTGTTGTATGGCTAATATAGGTATTAGCTGTCATATTATTTTCCGATAGATACTCTCGAAATGGGCATGTAAATTTTTACACAATATTGGTTTGATTTAGGAAAGTTTTGGGGGGAGTTTGTGTTATTTTTAACAATGAGGTGTGACATTTTAATTTTAGTGTTATAGATAATCCGTTTTATTTGGTTTTGTAGTCTACTATATTTGTAACATAATGGCCGAGGGATTTCGTTTTATGCCTTTGGGTTTAGTTAGGCTGAGAACCTTTCGGCTCAGTGCATGGGTTACTTAGGTGCAACATTAACGCAGGTGTTCATGCGCGTGCGCGGAGTGGACGTGTCACTTAGAGATGTTACAATAGCCCAGATGGGAAACAGGGCTAGAGAGTGCGAATGACGCCACGCACCGGAAGCGCGTGGAGGATTTTGAGAATTTTGAAGAAAGTTAGTTGAGTTGAGAACTAGACACCGAACGAGAAGGGTCGACTTACGGGGCTCACTGAGGCGAGATGAATTTGCACACTACGGGCGCCACACGAGATGGGGGGCAGATGGAAAAACCAAAATAGAAAGAATGTGTATCTCTCTCCTTATGTCGAAGAACCTTTAAACTCAAAAGTAATAAAAGGTTTCGTATCTGAACTAAAAAGTTGTGTTTTTCGTGTTTCGGGATTCCTATGTTCTATGTATATATGTTATGAACATTCTATGTACGTTTCACGTAGCCACATAATGGCTATGTAACATATATATCATCATTATCATCATGTCGTGCCGCTAGCACGGATATCCCTGACCCTCTCTCGCCACTTCTCCCTATCGTTCATCGCCTCTGGCAAGTCTTCAGGGCTATATCCCGTATTCTCACATAGCTGCTGTATGTATATTCGAGCTGGTCGTCCTTCTTTTGCCCGGCCATATGTGGGGGTCCATCGGAGTACATCACTTATGAGCTCGCCCCTGCTTCTCCAGCAGTGTCCTGCATGTCTGGTTCGTCTGACTTGGGTAGTTTTCGTGATGGGAGGCAGGTGGCCGTATTGTTGGTGCCTCGTGGGGTGTTGCAGCCAGGACTTGTTCAATATTGCTCGCAAAATTCTTGCGTAATTGCCGTCTAGCTTCTTCTCCAGCTGTTAAGTTAGCGTCCAAGTAGTGCATCCATACAGCAGTATCGATACGACCGCTGCCTGGAAGAAACTGCGTTTCATTTTATCAGTCAGGTCTGACTTCCGTATGATCGATAGCCTATCGATAGCTGTCCATGCCTTCGTTAGCCGTGCGTCGATGTCTTTTTAGGTTGATGAGACACTGCTTCCTGGGTATGTGAATTTGTCTACCAGTTTCAGAGGGGTTCCGTCTAGCGTGGAGATGTCGCCTGTTTGATTATAGCACATATATTCCGTTTTGTGTGAGTTGACATGGAGGCCAATGCCTGCGGCTGCTTGTTCCAAACTATGCAGTAGTATTTCGGCTTGGTTGGGTGTATTTGCCAGTATCGCTATGTCATCGGCGTAGTCGGCGTCGGTAATTGTTTTTGCGGGGTACCTTCTGCTTCTTTTCTTTGTCAGCTCGAAGCCGTCCTCTCTGATTTTATCAATCGATGTTCTAAGCACGTAGTCTAGACAGATGATAAAGAGGTATCAGGCTAGCGTGTCCCCTTGTAGTACTCCTGCTACAATGTCGAAGTATTCTGTGTCTCCATCTGGGGATCGTACTTTCACTTTGGTGTTTCTATAGAGAATCGATATTGCTGCTACGGTTTCTTTTAGTAGGCCGTATGCTTGTCGGATTTGTTCCATCTTCCCTCTGTGAATGGAATCGAAGGCCTTGGTAAAGTCGACAAATAGTAATATCGCCTGTAGGTTTTTTGCCCGTACTCCTTCAAGGATTCTACGGATGGTCAATATTTGTGAGGTTGTGGAGCTATTTCTTCGGAAGCCATTTTGATTTTTCCTAGGGATGTTGTCGATTTTGGGTTCTATGCGGTTTCGTAGGAGGGCATTATAAATTTTGGCTGCTATGGATGTAAGCGTTATACCTCAGTAATTCTTGGCTAATACGAGGTCACCCTTTTTAGGGAAGGGGAGGGTGCATCCCTTAATCCATCTGTCTATCGGATTTTGATTATAGACTGCATTGCAGTGTCGGAGTAGTATGTCGTCGAATTGTCTGGTCTTTCATACTTCTGGGGGAATCTTGTCAAGCCCTGCAGCTTTCCTATTTCTAATTTTTCTAAGAACCGAGTCGAGTTCTTCTTGAGTGAACGGTCCTAGTTTAATGTCCAGTTGGTTACTAATACTTCTGGTGATTGGTTCATGCGTAACTATATATAAATATATATAAAATCCTCAGACTATTTTCCTCGGATATAATCCGAGGAAAATAGTCCGAGGATTATATATATCGAAGCCCAATATATATATACTGGGTTTCGATCCCAGCTTGAAGCATCTCGTGTGTCTATGCACACTGATGAGTTGTGATACAACGAAACAGTCTCTCTGTGGCTGACAATATACATGTATATATATATATATATATGTGTGTGTGTGTGTTATGGGGCAAAGAAAGATTTTTTATTGTGGTCGTGGTAAATTGTTGGTATATTTGGGAAATTCTTAGGTTAGTATCTGAGGCTTTTTCTTCTTATTCCATTCACTTACTGTCTTCTTTTTATCTGTAGAAGCTGTAAGATGATTGAGGACGGAATAAAAGAGACAGAGATACCTTTATACTCAAAATCTATTTGGGGGTTTACGACTCATCTGTAGTGTGGAATGTCTTCCTGAACTAGTAGAAATTGTCGCGTTTATCAAACAAGGCAAATGAAGTATATTATAAAGTCATTTTCGCCAATTTCAAGTTTAAGGGTCCGTTGCATGTTCGGTGGGTATGTTTACTAGAGGCTGCTATTTGTAGAAGACGCAACCAGCTGCTAAGCCCCGGGACTAAGTGATCACGTGCGCTACCCATAGTAGGAATATCCAGTTGAGTGCTCAACACTAATGGCCACCGAAACTCACATGCAGGGTGAAAACAAGTATATATATATATATATGTGTGTATTATTATTATTATTATTAAATTTCTGGTACAGGAAAATTTACATAAACTGATTACCAAAGGTATCACTGGTAATGAAAGAAGGGTAACTCAAATAAAAGAATAAAATAAACGAGGGCCCTTTCGTCCGGCGCTTTTCAAGTTTTATACACTGGAAATTAGGTAAAAACGGGGGTATAAATTATATAATTTGGATTGCCAGATACGGGCTGTAAAAAAACAAACAAACAAGAAAAACCTAAATCACCTCAATATCTAGCAGTTCCTCAAAAATATTTAAAGTATGATTGCTGATAAGATTGCCTCTTCTGTGTATTGTTGTTATCATGCTGTTAACCTAAGACCGATATTCACTACGAGGCTGACCTTTAATTCTACAAATAATGACAAGTAACCTATCTTTAAACAAAGTAATTTAATATATAAATGTGTTTGTCGATGTAGTTCGACATCTATAGTTATGACTTGTCTACGCCTCGAAGTGAGAGTTAGACAGCATATACCCAGAGTTTTCTTGTCAAGCCAATTAATATCCGGGAACTCTCAAGCAATGGATTCGGCTATCGGCGAGCATTTGCTCACTATAAATAGCTGCAGAACCAGTTATGAAGACGATTGTTTCTCTGTCTTGCATAGAGCTAGAGATAAATCACACCAAAAATTTCTTGAGGCGATTTGTATTTCTATGAATCGCCCCTCTCTATGCAGGCAATCATACTTTAAATATTTTGGAGGAACTGCTAGATACTGAGATGACTTTTTTGTTGCTGTTTTTTTTTTACACCCCATATCTGGCAATCCAAATTATATAATTTATACCCCCGTTTTTACCTAATTTCCGGTGTATAAAACTTGAAAAGCGCCGGACGAAAGGGCCCTCGTTTATATATATATATATATATATATATATATACTTGTTTTCACCCTGCATGTGAGTTTCGATGGGCCCTCGGTGTGAGTTTCGAAAGGGCCCTCGTTTATTTTATTATTTTATTTGAGTTCCCCTTCTTCCATTACCAATGATACCTTTGCTAATCAGTTTATATATATATATATATATATATACTGGAAAATAATATCATGTATCATTCATATGTTTAGCGTTAGTAATCTTTTACAGTGTATTTTATTTCATATTACAAATAAAACGTTTTCTTCTTTATATAAACTCGAAAGCAATGCAATTGTAACAGAATTAAGCTAAAAAAAATTCTTTATGAATTTCTGTGTCTCTGGTTTACTAGGTTTTTACATGTTTACCTTGTACACATTTTACTAGTTTCATATGAGAGAGAATTAAAATAAAGAAAATAATATATATGTCGTCTGTTATAAATCCTTCCAATCACAGATGATTCAAAGCATTCTTTCTTCTCTCTCACTTTCTGTTTCTTATTCTCTCTTTCTCTCTCTTTCTTTTAAAAAATATATGTCTTTTTGTATGTACAAAAAGTCTCGGAGCGCAAGATTTTTTTTTTGTTTTGTGTCTTGGTTTCATTTTTGCTTACGTTGAAAATTTTATGAAATGGACTCTTGTAGAGCTCTGTCTAGATTTAAGCTTCTGGTTTCAACCAAGTCTGGGGACAGGTCATTATATTTAGATTCTTATTTTGAGGGTTGGATGTCTTATTTGGTACTCGAAAAACCTTTGCAACGCTGAAATTGTAGCGCTAAATCTATCTAACCGGCCAACGAATTATTATCTCTGCACTCACCCGACAAACAGAAACAGATAAACACACACACATACACACACACACACACACACACACACACACACACATATATATATATATATATATATATACCCACACGCCTATGTTGAGTACTTGCAAGTACGCACACCTATATATATTGACATTTTCATACAATCAATGTTGCTATATATATATATATATATATAAGAGAGAGAGAGAAAGAGAGAGAGAGAGAGAGAGAGAGTGTGTGTGTGTGTGTGTGTGTGTGTGTGTAAGTGCTTTGTTTGAGTGTGTCGAAGAAAATATTGGTTCTTTTGTCTATGTATGTATCTGCTTGTAAGTATGTGTCTTCTTACGTTCATAATATATGCACACATACACACACACGCATACACGCACACGCACACACACACACACACACACACATACATACAGACAAATTATATATATATATATATATATGTGAAGTTTGAGACGGATAAAAAAGTAGACTTGGCCGAAGAGAGGAAAAAGTGGGGTATAGAGAGTTATGAGAAAACCATCGCATTTAACATAGGATGCCTACTGGGTATTTTCGGCCGCACCAAAGAAAAAAATATATATAGGGGATGAGTGTGTGTGTAAGTGTGTGTGCTTATATATTTACGTATAGACATATATACATAACTATATAAATACATACATATAAACTCATACATAATCATATCTACCTATCTATCTATATATATGAGTGTTCGTATATTTTCATTTTTTAAGTATATTGAAGCTTCAATACCAAAACGTGAAATCAGGGCTATTTTTTTAAATCCCTTCCAGAAAAAAGATGTAAGGTAATAAAAGAAGTTGGTAACTGATTCTATATTGTTTGTTTTTTTTAATTGACAAGAATAAGCATCTCCGCGTCGACATGTCAAATTGAAGGCTTCATTTCTGGATAAAGTCTTGAGTGTGTCGGCTAATTTGTGAGAGACATAAAACAGTATCGTCAATATGAGAAACCCTAGTACTTTCAAACTCAGAAATCCCGTGAATATACAAGAAATCAGAAGAAAAGCACAATCTTTTTCATCCTTCTCGCTGGTTGAAATGAATGTTTAATAAAATATTCTGAAGGTACCAGGATAAAGCACATGACTAAGAAAGCTTTAAGAGCAGAAAGGCTGAACCTTACTGATAAAAATGCCAACGATAGAGATGTTAGTAACTGACAGTTATTCTATCATTCAAAATAAGAGTTAGTTTTTGAAAAAGAATAATTGAGTGTCAGATTATGAAAAGAGTAATTGACTGATAGATTATGAAAAGAATAATTGAATGCTATTTTGTTTGAAAAAATAACTGTTATTTTTAAAAATATAATGATTAACTGTTTATAAAAATTAACAATTGACTATTAGTTTATGAAAAAGAAATATTGGCTGTTATTTTATGAAAAAGAATAAATAACTTATTACATGAAAAAATATTTATTTGATGGAAAATAATGATTTAATGTCATTTTATAAATAAAGAATAACATTGTTATTTTGAGAAAGAATAATAGACTGTTGTTTAATGAAAATGAATAATTGTTGTTTCTTCAAATCTATACTTACATTTCATCTGGACAGTTATCGGGTTTGTCCATTCTGTATCCTGTTTTTAGTAAGGACAGTATACGATCGGAGGAGATTCCCGGGTACGGACTGTCCCCTGGAAATAAAAAGAAGAAAAAGGGATAATTCAATAGTAATTGTCACGTCAGATCTAGTTTAAATATATACGTGCGCGCGCACGCGTGTGTGTGTGTGTGTGTGTGTGTGTGTACGTGTGTGAGTGTGTGTATTACACAATTCATAAATATAAAAAAGAAAATAATCGTATGTACACACTCAGATATATGTGTGTGGTTGTGTGTGTATATGGGGTTTAAATAAATTAGCAAATTGCACCATTCTTAAAAAGAGCTGGAAACGCAACCAAAATTGCTCGAAAACAAATATATATATATATATATATACTTTAAGAAAAGACAACGAAACCGGTCACATAGGATTATAAATTTATTTCAATCCTGTTACGCATTTTTGAAATTTCCAAAAATACGAAAAAAAAATTAATAGGAGTTCCATGCTCCCGAAGAATACTATATATATATATATATATGATGGAACGATAAAATTGTCGCCTTAGAAAAGACGACATGATTCCATTTCCGTTTAATGAAAACTGGTTTTCTTTTTTTGTTGCAGACCATCTACTAGTTGGTCAGTTGTGTACAAATCCCAAAAGCGATAGGAGCCTTCTATCATGTCTGAAAGTGACACAATGTTCAACGATCGAGATCGGGGATGCGCCGCAGTACAACCATGCTCTCTACCGATCCAAGTTATGACAACAGGACCATTGCCAGCACCCCCAAAATACAAATCTGGATTGCCACGAATAACAGGGACGTGCCCAGGGCGACGAAAACAAAGTTTCTGACTACGGTTATGGTCTTTGATGTGGTTTCAAGTGAGGGCCACATCATGCCACCTCACATCTTCGAAGTCGGCTTGAAAGTCAACACCAAAGAGTGTACCTAGATGTGCTGAAGAGTGTGGTGATCCCCTGGTGCAATCAAGTGGCCGGTGGCAGACCTTGGGTGTGGCAGCAGGATTCGGCGCCGGCCCACAAGTCCAAAGAGACCCAGGCTTGGCTTCAGAAGGAGTGCAACGATTTTGCACCCTTCTCTCACTGGCCACCCTCCTCACCCGACTTGAACCCGCTGGACTACTTCGTTTGGTTATATGTCGAGAACATCACCAACATGATCTCCCACAACATCAAAGCCAGCCTGATCGCCGCCATCCGCTGAGTATTCGCTGAGCTCCCGCCGGCGCTTGTGGAAAAGGCATGCTCCCAGTTACGGATCCGTATCGAGGCGGTGATTGAGGCTGAAGGCGGCTACATTGAATAGATGTCAACTCTGCTACATAATCAAGTTACTTGAATTGATTTTTTCAATAAAAGTTTCAAAACAAAGCTGTAGTGTTGTTTTCTTTAGGACGACAATTTTATCGTTCCACCCTGTATATATATATATATATATATATATATATATATATATATATATATTGATAATGGAGTATGGTAGATTTAAATGTGTGTAGAGCTCAATATCATCAATGAATCATATATATTAAAGAAGGTATAGAGTCGACATTGTGTCAACGGAGCTTAGTAAATGACAGTTCCTCGTTTATTCATTCATGAGGTCTGATGAAATTATATATATATATACATTTGGAGAGTTCAAATACTCGACGAGGCTTTGGGAAAAATATGAATCCAACTATTCTCTCTCCAGCTATGACTAAATAGAACAGATTGGTATCATAAACCTCGGTATGGCAACCAGTCTGGGAAAAGGAAAATCTAAACCTGTTAAAGTCCGCGTAAAAATTCACATTAGGTCGCATCATACTCGTGCAGTGATGTTAAGTACACACATGCATACATACATTCGTATGTGTGCGTGTATATATATATATATATATATTGAACTGAATTACCATGACCAGTGCTAATCGTGATCTCCATCACTGGAGATCGAACCAACGACCACAGATTGCAGAGCCAAAACTCTACAACTGAACTATTAGTCCATATCGCACACTAGTGATGCCACATTAACTCGTCATTGTGGCTCAGTTGTAGAGTTTCGGCTCTGCAATCTGTTGTCTCCGGTTCGATCCCCTGTAGTGCACCGCTGTTGAGGCCCAATAAGGTCGTAACAGTTGTCCAGTGTTTCTGTGCATAAGTATTCGCCAGATTTTCCGGTCATAGTAATTCAATTCACAATATAATTCCTCTATTTAAAGAAATATATATATATATATATATATATATATATATAAAGTTAGTGAACATTGTCGAGGGCGACCCGAAGGCTCGTTTTTCATTAGCTACAACATCGAGGTGTAGGGAAGGGAGCTACTCCTTTCCCTGGATTGCTCCACTTTACCCTTTATACGTACACTTATAACGTTGAGTGTTAAGCAAGGTGGCATTAGTTACCATTTATGAGTCTTTGGCATGACTCGACCTGGGATTAAACCCCGGTCTCCCGGGCCATTGGCAAATACTCTAACCACTCAGCCAAATGTTGGAAAAGATGAGTTCATTCCTTTATGAAGAGTATTGGTGCCAAGGGAACTGTTGAATTTCGAATTCTATTTGCCGAGTCTGTTTCCAGATTAATAAATCCCAGGCCAATTATGTACGACCATTGATTATCATTAGAAATTAACTCAGCATTTTTGCTTAGATGTGTGGCACAAAGCCGTATGAATAGAGTACCCAATTTGTGAAGGTTTGCAAATCTTGCTTACTAACCATTATACCACTCGAGACGCCCACGAGAGTCAATCTTAGTAAATTACAAAGCTTTTTGCTTCCATCTGGCACAAGCCCGTATGATTGGAGCACCCAATAAGCCTCGAACCCACTAGTGAAATCTTGCTAATCTTGTTTGCTAACCATTACACCACATGAGGCGTTCATCAATTGAGCGAAGTAATATGTAATATCTCATACAAAAAATGCAAATATTTTCATTCCTTTTTTTAAAATTGAAACATAAGAAACAATAACCGCTTCAAAGATGCGACTAAAGAAAACCTTTTTGTGGCGCCTTCAAGAAGCAGGATATTTTTGGAGACTATATGTAAAGCCTGCGTTAACTGATTCCAGTTAATTACGTGAATTGGCAGATTTGGTTTTAATTTAGCATCAGGTGACTATCACGGATGTTTTTGTCTTTCTTTTTCTTGTGTTCCACAATCCATAAAAAAATGAATGAATGAGAGAATGAATGAATAAATAAATAAAGGCGCCCTTAAAACGGTAAAAGAAGGAAGAAACAAGGAGAATGTGAATTCAAAGCTATGTTTTTTTTTTTCAGTTTTTTTTTTCAGACATGGCTGCCAGCTGATTAGCAATATATTTATTAACGACTGATTGAATTAGTTTCACAAATACTTGCAACATGCGCGCTGAAACAATTAAACTGCTCAGCTTTATGAAGAATTCGCTCGTTCAGTGATAATCAATGGCGCGAACGGCAAAGAGATTGAAATTTAATTAGTCCTGCGAGGTGGACCAAACAAAAGAAAGCATAAACCACACACACACACACACACTAACACATGCATATGTACTCAAACTTATATGCATATATATGTGTGTGTGTGTATAAATGTGTGCATACATAAGCAGGAACGCATTATATATATATATATATATATATCGTCTCTTCCGCTTTTATATATATATATATATGTGTGTGTGTGTGTGTGTGTGTGTGTGTGTGTGTGTGTGTGTTATAAAACAGTTCATTGAGTTGAAATATTTGACAAAATTTCATTAAATATATACATATCTTTCTCTGTCTGTCTGTCTGTCTGTCTGTCGCTCTCTCTCTCTCTCTCTATATATATATATATGTATATATATATGGAAGGTATTGCTCTTGTGTAAGCATTCTGTATAATTGCATAATATCTGAGAGGGTTTATTTCCTCATTGTTATAAATTATTGGCATTCGATATAAAATTTAGAATTAAAATGTTCAGGTTAGACTGACTCTCATCGCGTTTTTATTTAAAATATTGAAACTAAAGTTTTAACCTGGGTAACTTTTGATCGCCTCTGAATACAAATAAAAATTATAATCGATTTATAGTATTTATTTCGCTTCACTCAATCAAGAATTGAAGATTTTCTTAATGAAAGATTCATCACCATGATCATCATCTTGATCATGAAGTCATGTTACTAGCACGGATTTCCCTGACTCTCTCTTTCTCTATTCGTCCCTACTATCCATCGCTCCCGGCAGGTTTTGCAAACTATACCCAGTGTTCACACAGAGCTGATGTCGGTAAATTCTTGTTGGTCGGTCAATACTGTCACTTCTATTTGAAGGGGTCCGTAGGAGAACGAAGATAACTGCACAAAAGTGCGACATGCTATATTAAACAAATCCTGTAAGCAACAACTCACGAACCAACTGCAGTACGACCACTTAACTCTCATCTCGAAAACCATCCAAATAAAACGAATAAGAAAAATAGATATCAATAATTTACAAGAATGCTTTTCGAAGTCAGATTGTTAAAATATTCGGTATACTATACGTCTTTGAATACTATTTTGGATCTTTTTTGAAATCCAGACATTTATTTTAAATGATTCAACAATCAGCAAAAATAAAGTATGCGGTATTAAAATGATATTATTAAATCGCTATAGTTTGGGTTGGTTTGGTTTCTTTTCTTAATGATATATCAACCTCCACGGGTTGTTTTGTGCTAAAGTCATTCCCGTAGTAGAATGATAAGAGTATTATTTAAACCATAGCAAGGAGGTATATGGGGGTTTAATACGTTTCCCAAGATTATTTGTCCGAAAATAAACATAATAGCGTGACTGGAGTTTGAACTCGCTTACTACGATGTCGCAGCCTCGCTCATTAGCCACAGTGACTCCTCTCTAAGAATAATTACCTAAGGCTATGATTATGTACAAATGATTATCGTTAGTTCAATGAAACCTTATAATTGTTTTAAAAACAGGATTCATCATAAAATAACTCACAAGGGGTAACATATTATAAAACCAACCTACCACACACACACACACACACACACATATATATATATATATATATATATATATATATATAAACCATGTGATAATAAAAAATTGACAGCTCATATTCTGGTTTCAATAAATACGTATCTATAATCATATCCTTTTTTACAGAATAAAGAAGTTACTGCTGTTCCTTTAACAAATGCAGAAATTTCTTTAATTTTTTCCTTCAGTTGACGTTGATGCATTCCCTTTCAAGCCACAAATTATCTCTATTTCCTAAAAAAGTTTTAATATGTTAATAAGTTGTGATCAAAAAATCGATTGACTGCCATACAAACGAATTAAAACCCATTTTATCGTGAGGTTTGATATTATGTCATAGTCTGCACCATAAATCATCCCTCACTCATCAACTGATTTCATTCTGTTTTAACTAAACAGAATAAACAATTTCCTTTTCATTGCATAATAATTATCTTATTGTTGCGTTTGACATTTCTTATAGATCATAGATTTTTCCATTATTTAAAAAAAAATCTCCTGTTTTTCTCTTTTCCTCCTAAAGCCCTGTCTTTCTTTTTAAGTTTTATTCCTGAGTTTATTCTTTCTTTCTTGTTTGTATTATTTCAATCTTTCTTAATTTGTCTCTCGTTTTCATTATTCTTGTCTTTCTTTGTTTTTTTGCTTGTTTTTCTTTCTTTCTTTCTTTCTTTCTTTCTTTCTTTCTTTCTTGATATTATTGCTTCTTCCTTTTTAATCTGCATTTCTCTTTTTTTTTCATTCCTTTTCATTTATCAATACATTACTTTCTTTCTTTTTTAGTATGTATGTCTCTTTCCGTTTCTTTCTTTCTTTCTATTCCCATGCATATATATATATATATATATATATATATATATATAAGTATTGCCAGACGCCTCTTTGTAGTTCTATTCCTTGTAATCAAGCAAAGTTTATTTATTGCATGACGGATAATCTGGTATGTTCTCCAAGGATTGTTTAGCGAACATCTGCCGATTGGGGGCAATGATCCAAGCGCCAAACCACGTTTTGTATTAATGAACCAGACGGGGGACGAAGGGTCAAGACTAAAATAAGCAATTTGAAAGTAATAGCTGAAAGCGTCAATCTCTGTCGAACTTACTTCCGGAATATCACGGCTTAGGCGGCGGCAAACATCAGGGTGTTCATTGCTTAAACGTATCTAGGACACGGTTCAAGGCTTATTGACGCATAATTCAAATGCACAAAATTTATATTTAGGGCCGGGGCTGGGGGTCTTGCAGGATTTCAAACTGACATTTGATGTCGTCACGATATGAAATGCAAAAATGTTCGATCAGGTTTCCACACACACACACACACACACACACACACACACACATATATGTATATATATATATATATATATTGTCGAGCCCTAACGACAGGGTTTGTAATAAGTCGACTGTATCCCTGGAACATGGGTACTCCTCCAAAAGAGGCGTCCAGAGTAAATCAAATTGCATCTGATGGTGGGGCTCCTGTTCTGGAGATCTAGGGAGTGTGGAGCATCCCTTCATTGTCATTACTTCTGGGCCAACTCTGATAAGAAGTAGTAGTATCTGTTAGGGTCCTATCTATGGGCGATAGATTTGTTTTAAAATTATTCATATTCGATAGGACTAAGTGCCAAGCGACTCTTACAAAACCACAACACAAATAATGTAAATAGGAACGCACAGTGAACGAAATTCTCTAATTTCTTGGCATAAAATAACCCTAGACTGGTTTTCATACCACTAGAATAAATATTTTATTTTTCTTGATAAAATTAAAAAAACATTTTCTCATATTTTTATGTTAAAGTCAATTTTGTGCTACGTAACAATTAAGAAAATCAAAGTATTAATAGAATTACTTTTATGAAAACTATTGTAGATGGACATAAGTTAGTCGACAATAATCGAGGGCGAACCGAAGGCTCTCTTTTTAATAGATACGGCACCAAGGTTTAGAGTAGGACGCTACTCCTTACCCTGGATTGTTACACTTAAACCTAATCCATATCTTATAATACTGAGTGTAAAGCAAGGAGGCACAAAGTACCATTTTTAAAAAGTCTTCTGTATGACTCCACACGGGATTGAGTGATGGTTTCCAGGTCCAGTGGCGAACACCCTAACCATAATGCCTGATAGAAATACCTGGTACCATATAACTGAGTGCAAACAAATGATTATAGACAAATAAATAAATGCAATTTTCAAAAAATATGCAAGTATACATGAGAAATATAATTATGATATTAATCAAACATTCGCAAATAAATGGTTTGTTTTCTTTGTATAATGGCATATCGTGGGTTATCTGATGCCAAAGACATCTTCGTCGAAGAACAGTAGTGGTACTATATTTACCTGTAGCGGGGGGTGCGGAGAAAAGTTGTTCCTACTTCTCCCAAGAGAAGGTGAACGTAATATCGCGACTGGAGTTCGAACACCCTTACTTCGTGGCTACAGTCTAACCCTTTCGCAACAGAGTCCTCCACCAAAGAAAAAGGTTCGGCATGAAATATTCCATTAATAGTTGGTATGACGTGACGCAAATAAACCAAACCAGAGTGTTCGCTTTGGGTCCGTGAGACATGGGTTTAATTCCAGGTCGAGTCATACCTGAAGTCTCCTTGCTTAATATTCAGCATTATAAAGTACAGATCAAGGGTAAGTAGACCAAACCAGGGAAAGGAGTATCGTCCACCGCTACACCTCGGAGTAGCAGCTTTTGAAAAGGGAGCATTCGGGTCCACTTCGACTGTGGTTAGCCAACTACATCTACTGATATATATATATATATATATATATATATATATATATATATATATATATATTACATGGTAATTTCTGAGAGCCTGAGTTTCATGCTTTACGCATGATTCAAACAAAGTGAAAGGTTTTGAAAAAAATCGATTAATATGGTTAATTTTTGGCGTTGGAAGCGACATTTAGCTTGTGTGTATGTGTGCCTAAGTTTGTGTGCGTTTGAATGTTAGGCAGACTATATATATATATATATATATATATATATATATATATAAGTTGATTTGCGAATAAACCAAACCAAACCAAACGTGAAATATACTGTGAAATTTAATGACTATTTAAAACCAGAAAATCTGATGGTGAGGTTTCAGTAATGCTCGAGCTTTGGAGAATGTCGAGTACTCCTTCATTGCCATTGCTCCTAGCTCCACTCTGGCTCGGAGTGAGAGCACCTGATAGGGCCCTATCTATGAGCCAAATAGAACTAAACTGCGTATTTATGCTAAACTGAAGTGTTTGAAATAGAACTGTTTTGACAATGAAATAGTGCTTGCGCTAAACTGAGTTGTTTGAAATAGAACTGTTCAAATAAACTGAACCGCTTGAAAATGAAATGTTTTTGACAATTAAACTGTGTACTTATGCTAAAGTGAATTGTTTGAAATAGAACTGTTCATTTCTATAAAAATGGATTAGGCACTAAATGACCTACAAGGGTTCATATGCCAAACCCAAACCAATATAACGTGGTGAACAAAAAAATTGTTGTTATGATAAACAGAATTGTTTAAAATAGAACTGCTTTTGACATTCAAAGTGTCTACTTACGTTAAACTAAATTGTTTGACAGAACAGTTTATATGTATAAAAACGGATTTGGCATTAAATAACCTACAATGGTTGATATGCCATAGACCCAAACAAACAAAAGTGGCTGACCGAGTGACAACTCGAACCAAGTACAGACTGAATCAGCCTTCGACCTTCGCCGACTCTTGAGCCTTCTTCCACGCTGCCTTTAACTAATTGTTTCAACTTGTCACTCAAACCTAACTGAACGCCTACACATGCGGAATTAAAAAATGAATAGATGAAACTCAATTATCACAAATAAATGGGGGGGGTGAGGAGAGAAAAAAGAAGAAATCTAATTCATAATAGAGAACTCAAGAAAATAAATTCGAATAAAATTGAACTTGATCAGTCGTACGTGTGTTTCAAAGGCTTTCGCTTCCTTTACAGCGCTGTCGTTTTTGTCTTAAACTGTCCATCCCTTCACACGCGGTATTTTTGTCGGAACACCCCCTCATACACACACTTTTTACCTGTAATCACAATCGATCTTGGCAAAGTAAGACCTGTTGGACCACTTATCGGTTGAGGTCTTTCATTTCCTCACCGCATTTACTCCCATTAATCGAACGACACTTGTGGAGCGTGACTTCAGATGCAGCAATCCCACGTCAAAGAATAGGTAAACATACTGATATTTATACAACTGGGTTATCGAATATCTCACGAGAACAAGACTGACCGCCTTGGTGGCTTAAGGCTTGTAGTTGATGATAATAATAAGAATTATTGTTTGTTTGTTATGTCTCTTTGTGCATTTCCGTTTTTTACTATCTTTTCCCGTCAACTTTAAAAACAAAGAGAACAAATCTTTTCAGAGAATCTATACACTATTAATATGATAAATGTATACAAATCAAATTTTGGTAAGTAATTCATCCGATAATTCCCAAAAATGCCCTCTTAAATTCTTTTACTTACCATTTTTTTTCTGAAATCATCCAGTTTAATCTTAATTTTTTTAAATTTTTGTTTTAAGTAGGTACTTTATTCTAAAAATATATTACACTATAAGCAAAAAAAACAAAAAAAAAACGAAAAAACAAAACAAATCAAGACCACCCCCCGCAAAAAACTCACAAACAAACAACAAAAAAACAACAAAAAAAAAAGAAACAAACAAACTAAAAAGAGGATTAGATAGTAGACTGAGTTTTTGAAATCCGTCCAGTCGGTAAATTTTCAGTTCAAGGAGAAATATTTAAAAAAATGTCTACCATTATTAAAAATTCCTCAAATTATTTTAAAAGTTTTAATCAAAACACCTTTTCGTCTTCTTACTAGTAAAATAGTTGATCCTAATTTTTTGAAGTCTCTTCCTCTTACTTTTTTAAACTTATTTTTGTCAATCTTCTTTGTATGCCTTCCAATCTCAATATTATAAAGCGATCTTCGTTGAAGAATAGTTGAGTTACTATTTAATCTATAACAGGGTGTGATCAGAGGGGGTTCATATCTTTCTCAAGATTATAAGTCCGAACGCGAACGTAATATTATGACTAGAGTTCGAAGGGCACCTCTGGTGGTCTAACGGTTAGCAAGCTAGACTACCAAACCTACACGAGTGAATTCGAGTGAGTTCGAGTCTCATTGGGCGCCCAATTCATTCGGCCTCGTGCCACATCGAAGCAAAGAGCTTTGTAAATTACTACGACTAGAGTTCGAACTTGTATACTGTAATATAGCCGTGTTGCCCATGAGCCATTACGCCAATGATCGGTTCCTACCGTATCTCTTCTCTGTACTTATGGTCTTTCGGTGTCGGGCGTTGTTTTCTTTCTTATTCGTGCCCGTCTTAATTACCGCTACCTCACTGTCTCTTTTTTTCGCTCCTCCTCCTCCTCTTCCCGTCTCTCTTTGCTCATCACACACTCAGAAAACAGTAAAGGAAAATAAAAAGCGACAAAAATAAAGGAATAAATAAATACCCCCCCCAAAAAAAAACCTGAACGGGAACTGATATAAATATGCAACCTCAGATTGAATTTGAACATACTTCGCCAATTCTGTTTTAGTGATCGTTACGCTACCTGGTACCTTCAATTAGTGTTAGTAACATATACAAAGGACCTCCCCCGCATCAATAGCCAATAAAACTGAACTGGCAACCTTTTACTCGAGACGATTTATCGACATTTGTTGAATCGTTTTGCTGCATTGATAAATCATTTGCTATATTGATCTGATCAAAATCAAAAGCTGCTTCCGTTTAGTCCTAACGATAATACCAAGAACTAATTAATTTGTCTTTGTGCCCCACTGTACAAAAATAATAATAATAATGTCCAATGTTCTCTGGGAGAAATTATAGCGACTGGAGTAAACAACTGACCAGTCTTGCAAGAAATTGGGGACAACTGTTCTGAAGAGCTTAATGTAGAACGACGTTGTAAAATCTGTTGTAGTATTATAGTTATAATAGGTGTCCGGTAGCGTTGGGGCAAACGTGCTGGACTATGACATCGTAGCAAGCAGGTTCGAACTCCGGTTCACTTTCTTACTAATACCCTTGAGAAAAGTATGAACCACCTTATCCTACCATCTATGGGTTAAATAGTACTGCTAGTTTTTGTTTTTTTTTCGAGGATCGCTTTGTCGTTAACTGTAACATGGAGGTTGATACGCCATTAAAACAAAGAAACCGAATCAAACAATTATACTTATTAAAAATATTGAAAGTACACATTCCTCTCTCTCTCTCTCTCTCTTTCTATATATATATATATAGAAAGAGAGAGAGAGAGAGAGAGAGAGAGAGAGAGAGAGAGAGAGAAAGAGAGGGCTTAAAAGTTCATTGGCTGAAAAGTCCATATGATGGTATCCTATCAACTGTTGACTTTTTTTTAACATTGGGATCCAAGCACTGCTACACTGATGTAAGAAGTGTGTCGAGTGCAAAGGGTAACTATATTTGAAAAATAAACCTTATTTGGTCACATTTCATGAGCCTATGAATGTTCAGGTGATACTCGTATATATATATATATATATATATAATTTGCAACATTTACAAATAAAGAGTTCCTAATATCGGTTATAGAGCATATGTACACTTAAGTTAGGATAGCGTAGACATTGAGTTTACTCTATTTGGTGACAGTTAGTGTCTTGCCTATGCGATTATCTGACCAGGTGTTTCCCATGTGATGAGCATCACCGTATATGACGTTGTATAGAGTATATCGGGAAGGTAATCTAGTCTATAATGCATTCTGGGAAGTGCCTCTGGTTTATTCTGCGGGGCCGCATTGTATTAATTCTAATTCTTTTATAATTCATTTATGTTATACTGTAATATATATATATATATATATATATATATATATATATATATATATATATATATATATATATATATATATATTACAATGCAGCATCCCATGTCCACGCAGATGGAAGTGCCCGTGGTGTAGTAGTTATCGTCGTAGGAAATGGACACGGCGACACGAATTCAAATCCTGGACGAGACTGATTACATTTCACATAGCACTAATACCCTTGGGAAAGGTATGAATCCAATTATTCTCCCTCCAGCTATGGGTAAATAGTAGGGCAGACTGAGTTCTTCAGCCTTGGAGAGGCAACTAGTCTAGGAGAAGGAAAACTCTGAATTGAAACCTGTTAAACTCCGTTTAAAAATTGACCTTGTGTGATATACTGCCCGAGCGGAGGGGTTGGTAAATATGATATATATATTGCAAGATCCTCTATTACATAACAAAATGTCTCATTATATTTGTATATATATATATATATATATATATATATATTTAAGTAACCTTAACCCAAATAAATGGTATGTCATAGCGAGATTTTTATTAAACCAATCACCATCAAGTTTCGCTGAAGGCACTGATTTTCAAAACTCTCCCTAACTATCTATCCCTATCAATCATCGATTTTGGTAGGATTTCAATGCAGCATCTCATGTCCACGCAGAGCTAAGGACAGTACGCCTAAACTGGTTGGCCAACACTGGTACGTTCATGTGTAGGAGTCCATAATAACGTTGCTTATGAGTTCGCCCTTGCTTCTCCAACACTGCCCCACACGTCTTTTTCCGCTTATTTGGATGGTTCGTGAGATGGAAGGTAGGTGGCTGTACAACTGCTGTTTTATGAAGTATGCTTCTAGGATTTTTTCAAGATAGCACGTAGCGTCCATGTAGCGCATCCATATTATAGTATAGAGACAGCAACAAATTGAAAAAATCCAGTTTTATGCTCTTAGAGAATAAAACGATTTTCTTTCTAATTTGTTACTTAATAACAATTCTGTGGGGTGTGCATCCGCGCTATATATAATACTTCATTCATTCTGATCCTTAATATAATGGAGGTAATTATGAAAATCTGATATTTTGGAACAGCAGGTACTGTAAGCAATCTGAGGCCAATGTATGAAAAAAGGAAAAGCTTAGCAAATAAGCAGTTAATCTGGGATGATCCTGCTCAGTACCTAGATAGGTAACCACTTTGGAAGTGAGGTACTTGAAGCAACCCGAGGCCTGTGTGCCAGACTAAATAAAGCTTAGTAAATAACTATAAAAGACTATTGAGTGTCATTTACGTCTCACTCAATAGAACTATTAATATCGCTAATAGAACAGGTTTAGTTACTTTGTTTTAATGTCTTATCAACTTTCGTGCATTATTTAATGCCACAGCCATCCTTGTAGAAGTACAGTAGTATTACTTTACACTCAGCTGAGGAGAAAAGAGAGTTCATGTTTATAGGCAGGTACTGAACCCTGTAATACGGAGTTACTAGTATAATGCCCCAGTGTCTATTCATTATAAGTTAGCGACCATAGTCGAGGGTGACCCGAAGGCTCCCTTTTCGATAGCTACTACACCAAGGTGTAGGGGAGGGCGCTACTCCATTCCCAGGATTGCTCCACTTTACCCTTGAACCGTACCTTATAATGCTGAGTGTTAAGCAAGGTGGTATCAAGTACCATTTTTAAAGTCTTTGGTATGACTCGACCTGGGATTGCACCCAGGTCTCCCGGGCCATTGGCGAACACTCTAACCGCTGGGCCAATGTATTTATTTTAGCAAGGGTCTATTTAGAAGCCGTATTCTGTTAATGCTGCTCCGTACCTTTGCAAATAGAAAAAAAAAATCTAAGTTTTTGTTTTCATATTTCCGTTGAGACTTCGAAAAGTTTTGTTACTGTTTAAGGATAGATCGAGATATGGAATCTGCTTCTTTTTTTTCAGTTGGGCATATTATCATCATTATATTTGCTAAAAATGAGTATTTACTCAATGGCAGATATAGAATAGATTTGGTTTCTTTGTTTAATGGCATATCAACCTTTGTAGGTTATTTAATGCCAAAGCCATTCTCCTAGAAGAACAGTAGTGGTACTATTTAACCCATAGCTGGGAGGATAAGGTGGTTCATACCTTTCTCAAGTGTATTTGCCCGAAAGTGAACGTAATAGCGCGGCAGGAGTACAAATTCGCTTACTACGATTCTGCAGTCTATCGCTTTGACCATTACACCACGAGGACACCTCAATAGAATTGCAAAGAAGGATAACAAAGTATTATAGTTCCTTTTCTCGTAAATCCCTCGGGTCGTCATTTCAACATCAGCGAGGAAAATCATGAATCAGAAAGATGAATAAAGAATATGCTCCACTTGAGATTCAAATTAACGTCCCATTCTGACTCAGTGATTTCTAATGCGACGAAATTATCAAAAAGTTGACTTTTTACGCCTTAAAAAATCTCTGCAAAAACTAGAGGTCGATATGTGCGACCGAATATGAGAGCAATCGAGCCAGGTAAGTAAGAAGACAGTATTAAGTTAAGCTTTTTCTTCCAGGCAATACCTCTTTCATAGGGATGGTTTGGTTTGTTTGGTTTTATGGCATATCAACCTTTGGAGGTTATTTACCGCCAAATCCATTTTTATGTAAATAATCTGTTCTATTGAAAACAGTTCAGTTTAGCATAAGTACACAGTTTAATTGTCAAAAACATTTCCATTTCAAACTATTCAAGCAGTTATATGTAATAATTCAGTTAATGTAAATACAGTTTTAATGTCGAAAAACAGTTCTATTTGAAATAATTCAGTTTAGCATAAGCACGCAGTTTAAGTGTAAGTACGGTGTAATTGTCAAAAACGTTTCTATTTCAAGCTATTCAGTTTACTCAATTCATTTTAGCATAAGTATGCTGTTAGTTCTATTTAACCCATAGATAGGGCCCTATCAGGTGCTACCACTCCGGGCCAGAGTGGACCTGGGAGCGATGGCAATGAAGGGGTACTCTGAATTCCCCAAAGCTTCAGCACTGCTGGAACCTCACCATCAGATTGTTTAGTGTCATATCCAGGACACTGTATTCTACAGCCCCAGCTGACTGGGCAATTCATAGGGATGGGTTTATTTTTCGGCACCTGAAAGAATGCCGACGGGACCAAGCATGTTTTATAATGGCCGCGCATGAGTTTCGATTCGCGCGTGGCTTCCCGCTATAAAATGAGTCCCTGTCAACTCTTACTCGATGGGAAGTCGGATAAATATTTGACTTATGCGGCAGAGCTAAAATGTAAACCTTTATTACAGAGTGGTAAACTAGTGAAACTAGTACGAACAATCGATATACACCATCTACCGTTAACCCAGTCGGCTGGAGCAGTTGAATACACCGACAGCATCTCTGCAAAGGTGTAAGACCCCGATCACCAGAGAGTGTTTTGTATATGACGCTAAACAATCTGATGGGGCGGCTCCAGACCGGGAACTCTGGAAAATGGGGAGTACCGCTTCATTACCATTGATCCCAGGACTACTCTGACCCAGAGTAGAAGTACCTAATAGGTTAGGTTGGGTGTCTTTTGTTTAATGGCATATCAACCTTTATAAACCTAATAAGATTCTATCTATGGGCTAAATAGAACCGTTTGAACTTATAAACTAGAAATATTCCTTTTGATTGAATTGATAAAACTCTATTATAATTCTGAATCGCCTCATTGGTCTAGTGGGTAGAGTGTTTGCCAATGGTCCGAGAGACCTGGGTTCAATCCCAAGTCACGTCATACCAAAGACTCAAAAAATGGTACTTGATATATCCTTGCTTAATACTCAGCATTATAAGGTACGTATCAAGGGTAAAGTGGAGAAATCCGGCGGACGGAGTAACGCGCTCCCCTACACCTCGGTGTAGTAGCTATTGAAACCGGAGCCTTCAAGTCGCCCTCGATTACGGTCGCCAAATTTACTAACTTATAATTCTGAAAAAAATTAACTTCTTTTTAAACATTACATTTATTTGTGGGCAATACTATATTTACTTTTCAGCCAGTGTTTTCTGATATTGATTGTGATAGGCTATACAGAAAGTTTAACATTCAAGTAAATATATTGTCTTGAGTCTAAAATGGAACCACTGGTACAACTTTTAACCTTGATCTTCGGACTCTCTTTACAAGGCTGGCCTAAACTGTGAAATTTGTCACGGCTTGTTTGGTCGGAAACCAAACTGGATAGAAAGACAAATAAAGAAAAACACGTATTCAATATTTACGATATTAATTTTTCTCGAAGCTAATCTTTCTTCGTCACTTCTGAAGTAACTAAAGGCTTGCAGCATCGCCCGACGATATTCCGCAGCGGAAAGTTAATTCAACAGTTAGCAGCCCAACGAAACTTGACAGGGCAATAAACGTTTAGTATTTCCTCGGAACTCTTTAGCACTAGAGTCGCGTTTCCTTTTTAGCCGTTCGGGATTATTGAAACCTGAGTTAATGCCAAACGCCGTCAAGGGCAGCGTTCTTTTGCCAAAGAAGACGACACTTTACAACAGTCACTGGAGACGTCTGTCAACTAGCATAAATTGCATCAATGAATGATATTAACTATATGAAATATCCAATGACGAAACCAGAGTCATTTTCTTTGCAGTTTAATGCTGCGATGAGCCTAGCTTCAACTAAAGGCTAATGTTAATGCGTATTAAACTTGATATATGCTTCGAAATTTAAAATTTAAAAAAAGCACAGAGATCGTCTCGTAATCTTATAGCCGAACTGAATCCAAGAGAATAGTGTAACTTGAATACTTACAACCATATCAAGAAAGTAATTTTAACGGCCTATACTATTGCAATTTTCTTCAGCGCATCACCTTGATAGGAACATTCTCCTGAGAACTGAATTTATTGATGAGCAAACGCTTATAACTTCATTCCACAACAACAACAACAACAGCAGCAACTGCAACGATCTGTAAAATGAAAGTCATTAAAAACTGTCTCAATATCTCAATTGGTTTGTCTTGTTATTAAGGTTTAAAATTAAAAAAAACTACGCCCTGTCGGAGTGGCTTAGAATAAGCTGACCGTATCCTCCACAGAAAGGTAAGATCCCCATTCACCCAAAAAGTGGTATCTTGGGGATAGCACTAAATTGCATCAGATGGTAAAGCTGTAATTCTGAAGATTTGGAAGTGCAGAGTCACTCTTTTATTGATATTACACCTAGAATGGTTTATCTGTTACGTTCCTATCAATGGTAAATGGATGTGACTGAAGATTATTCATATTTACTCGGACATTGAGCAAAAAAACCCTTTAGATACAACTACACAAAATAGTGTAAATATGAACGTACAATAAACGCGATTTCTTAACCACTAGGTATTAGATAACCCTTGACGACTAGATATGCCGTTAAAATCAATCAATCAATCAGTTGCCTAAAAGTATTTGGTAAGAAAGACCCTCGACAAACCACTCCCAATCAACTACTTAATTGCCCAGGCAATAGCACAAAAATAGCTTTTATTTCTATTATTAACCTGGACAGTATCATTTCGTACAAGGCTGTGTAAATTTAATATGGAATAATTTACCACCGAACGGTGATAGATGTTAGGACCCGACAACAAAGGGGGGAAATCACGCGCTTCAGTGCTTCAAAACTGGAACCTCACCATCGGATGCAGAAAGGGGTCAGGACACGACAACGAAAGGGTGATATCACCCGTTTCATATCTTCAGAACTGGAACCTCACCTCCGAATGCAGATATGTGTTACACACAGGACACTAAAAAGTATCAGTGTATTAGTGAATTGTACAATATTTTTTTCCAGTATTGTCAATTGAATTTTAACGTTTTCGAACTTAAAGCAATGTGAATTAGAATAGAGTTTTTTCTAGGAACAAATCGACATATAAAACCAAGTTAAAAATTACGCACACTTCAAAATGGAGAAAATAGAAGCGTTGCATCAAATACAAACCAGGTTTTAATATTCCATTGCCAAATTTAAGCCACGGATTACGGTTCGAGTGGATTCGTGGTGTAATTAGGTTTGATTGCGAGTCAGTCGTTAACTTCATGAACATGAGATTTTGATATGTACTTTTTATTAATAATCGGACGTGTGTGAAAGATTACGGTAAAAAAAATTCCGCCCAAAAGCTGTCAGTTTAGTTATGTAAGATGTCGAACTCTTTTTTTCAAGTTTATTTTAAATGCTTTATATTAATGTTGAGAGTTGCAGTTTAGTAGTGCAAATTTGATTCAGGATAACGTCTGAGTGAGTAAACGAATTGAAGATGCTACTTGCTTCAGTGTTGAATGTGAAGACGTTAGATTTGAAAATTAATTTGGGATTCGGTTCATGTTGCTTAATCTGTTTCACTAACGGCTGTTTGAAAGTGGTTGACCATCTAAGTGCTCAATGAGGCTCAAAATCATTACTTTGTAGTAAGGGGTCTTCAAGGTTTTGCAGATGATTACATAATAACGTAGCGCCCGAATTTCTGTTAACTTATTCTAGACTTCAAGGCCAGCATTATTAAGATTTTAACTGATGAAATTTTAAAATGGTTTGTTTTATTTTTCTAGCAGATTTTTAAAAATATTTTTAGACTCAATTATCACTATTTATCACACATATATGTATATATATCCCCTGCCTCTTGGGTAAAATAGTGTTTCCATTCAATACTTAACCCTCACCCCAAAAAACAACCTATAAACAGTTTAATAATCCACTGTCAATGCTAAGATTTCCCTATTATTGAGCAGAAGATATCGCTGTTAACTTTTTTTTAACGATTATATATATATATATATATATATATATATATATATATATATATATATATATATATCAGTGGCGACTCTAGCCTATTTTTGCTACACATGCGCCCCCGCCCTCTGTCAACTTCAGTTCCCAACCCGTAGTCCGTGGACCCAAAGTAAGTCATCATAGTTGCTATTGCGTGATTCTCCATTGTATAGCACAGATTGACTAACGTACCTTGCATGGTGGTTTTTTTTGTAAACAATCAAGATACTATATAATTTGTAGTCTTGTTATAATACAGTAGATAAGATAATTTTTTTCCTTTCAAAAGTATAGAAGAAAAGAGAAGATTTTCATTACTATGACGAGAAAAATATGTTTATTAGAATAAAGAAACTGATGACAATATACACAGACACAGCTAGTAGTTTGAATTTCGCTTAAAATAAAGATTATTTGTTGAAAATGTATTCAAATAAACAAATTTTAGTCACAGAATGTAATATATGCAACATTCATTAAAGAAATAGAGATCTGTTAATGAAAAAACGAATTAAAACACGCCGTTTAACCAACATTTACCATAGCGATGATGATGACGTCGGCGACGGCTATAATCTGCTATCCTCTCTCTCTCTCTCTCTCTCTCTCTCTTTCGGTCCCTCTCCCTCTCCCCAAGACAGCTGTCAGCAGTCACAATGTGCTAATATTTTTGAGCACGGTGTTTTGAGTTGCTCTTGCTATTGGCTACAGCCAAAAGCGGATTTCTCTAACATTACTGTTATTATAAGGGTCTAGTGCCTGGCACGGATTTGCGCGTGTTCAACATTATAGCCGATTTTATGGGATGTTCAATGAATCTGACGGTGGCCCGACAAAGACCATCCGTTCAAAACAGCATCGTTGTATTATTCCCAGATATATTTATGAACTTTTGGCTACTTAGTTATCGAAACTTGAATAGATACGTAATTTAATTGAGATCAGACTAAGTATGTTTGCTTGAAATTAATGGATGATTTTTAATCCATTTTGAATAACATTGACCGAGTTATTGGTCGTGCCGGGCACGAGTAGCACTAGTCCCGTCTCTGCCCCTGATATATATGTATGTATATATATATATATATATATATATATATAAACTCTTTCTCTCATTCACTCTCTCACTTTTTCTCAATTTTTATATATATATATATATATGTGTGTGTGTGTGTGTGTGTGTGTGTGTGTGTGAGTGTATGTGTGTGTGTGTGTATTGAGAAAGAGAGGCAGACAGAGTGAGAGAAAGAGTTAAGTAAAATACTGACAATACTAAGAAGTTACTATATCCGAGTTCACGTCCTCGTGTTAATACTCTTGAAAAAGGATGCAATCCAACTATTCTCCCACCATCTATGAGTAAATAGTTGGGCAGATTGGACCCTTTGATCTTAATATGGCAATTGGTCTTGTACAAGAAAAAACACGTTAAAATCCGCTTAACAATTGACCTTGTGTCACATTCTGTTTGTAGTGGAGGGGTTACATACATACATACATACACGCAACTAACAATAATAGACTGTTCTCATTTTTTGTTTCATAGCGGTTAGAGTGTTCGCCAATCGCCTGGGAGACCTGGGTTCAATCCCAGGTCGAGTCATACCAAAGACTCAAAAAATGGTACTTGATGCCTCCTTGCTTAACACTCAGCATTATAAGGTACGGATCAAGGGTAAAGTGGAGCAAACAAGGGAAAGGTGTAGCGCCATCCCCTACACCTTGGTGTAGTAAGCTATCGAAAAGGGAGCCTTCGGGTCACCCTCGACTATGGTCGCCTACTTTACTTACTTATTTGAAAACAATATTTTGGATGAGACAACATCACTTAATTACATCGCTGGTTAAAAACAAAACTAAAGTTTAATGATTTATGATTTAATGACTTATTTTTGTATCATAAATATATATATATATATATATATATATATATATATATATATATATATATTTTTTTTTTTTTATATATATAATTTCATATTATTTGAAATACAAATGTAGACTTTTTTATATCTTATATCCTACTTGAATGATATATTTCCCCTGTCAGCTAAGGGCTGTAGAATACACTGACAGCTTCTCTGCTGAAGGGTAAGACCCCCCTCCCCAATGAAAGTCCTGGATATGACACTTAACAATCTGACGGTGAAGTTCCAGTGATGCTGTGCTTTGAGGAATGCAGTACACCCCTTCATGGCCATTGCTCCCAGGTCCACTCTGGCCCGGAATGGAAGCACCTGATAGGGCCCTATCTATGGGTTAAATAGAACTAAACTGCATACTTATGCTAAACTGAATTGTTCGAATTAAAACTTTTTGACTAAACTGAACAGCTTGAAATAGGAATGTTTTTGACAGTTGAACTGTGTACTTACATTTAAACTACGTAATTATGCTAAACTGAATTGTTTAATAAAGAACTGTTTTGACATTTAACTGTTTGTAAACAAAATCTATACTTGGACTAAACTGAATTGGCTGAATTAGAACTGTATAGCTTGAAATAGAAAAAGTTTTTGACAATTAAACTGTGTACTCATGCTAAACTGAATTGTTTGAAATAGAACTGACTATTTGTATAAAAATGGATTTAGTGTTAAATAACCTACAAAGGTTGATATGCCATAAACCCAACCAACCAATCAACCAACCAACCTAAATAATATATATACTAAAAATGGATAATGGTATAAACAGTTGCATTATAATTATAGAGCATATAATTAACCAAATGATATAAGCAATAAAGATCATTGTCCTCTCAAAAACCTCTTAATCAGCCTAAATTTTGAAAAAATATTTTTAACTTCTCGAAATGTACCAATTGAACAGTTTGTAAAATTCATTTTTTAGTGCGAGAGGAAGTTACCCTTCAAAACTAGACGCAGGGTTGTTAAATGAAAAGTAATACGTAAGTATATGTACTTTGAGAGATTATGTTCTTTGAACTATCCTCAAACATAAGGGCCACTTACAAAGACTATAAAAGTGTTTTTGAGACAGAAAATACGAATGAATAAAGCTACAGAAGCCATTTTGGAGCAAGCAGACCTTTTTATAAAAGTAGCGCCCACATGGTTGCAATAGCCACCTTGTTTCAATAGAAATTATTTGTTTGTTTGGGGTTATGGCATATCAACTTTTGTAGGTTATTTAATACCAAATCCTTTTTTTATACAAATAAACAGTTCTATTTCAAACAATTCAGTTGAGCATAAATACACAGTTTAATTATCACAAACATTTTTATTACAAGCTGTTCATTTTAGTTAGTTCTAATTGAAACAATTCAGTTTAGTATAAGAATAGTTTTTGTTTTCATGTAATTAACTGTCAACAGTTCTATTTCAAGCAATTCAGTTTAGCATAAGTACGCAGTTTAGTTCTATTTAACCCATAGATAGGACCCTATCACATGCTTCCCCACCCGGGTCTGAGTGGACCTGGGAGCAATGGCAATGAAGGGGTACACCGCATTCTACAAATCTCCAACATTACTTTAACTTTACCATCAGATTGTTTAATGTCTTATACACGACGCTCATTGGTGGAGTCTTACCCCAATGCAGAGATCCAGTCCGTGTGATCGACAGCCCCAGCCGACTAAGTAAGATATTATTTGTGGACTGTCGTCCGTAAATAAGTACACCCCAAAGCATGTTTCATGAATAGTAAATTTTCTTCTGAAACAAATATTGTCATATGATTTGGTGATGTCAGTAATAATAATACATATATATATTCAATACTAGAGAATCGTTATTGCCGCTACGGTTTCTTTAGGTATGCCGTACGCTAGTAGGATTTGTTCCATCTTTCCTCTGTGAATGGAATCGAAAGCCTTGGTAAAGTCAACAAAAATTAATGTCGCTTGTAGGTTTTTTGCCCGTACACCTTCAAGGATTCCACGGATGGTTAATATTTGTGAGGTCGTGGAGCTATTTCTTCGGAAGCCATTTTGGTTTTTTCTAAGTATGTTGTCGATTTTGGGTTCTATGCGGTTTCGTAGTAGGGCATTGTAGATTTTGGCTGCTATGGATGTAATTGTTATGCCTCGGTAGTTTTTGGCTAATCCGAGGTCCCCCTTTTTAGGGAAGGGGAGTATGCATCCTTTCATCCATCTATCTAACGGATTTTGATTGTATACTGCGTTGCAGTGTCGGAGCAGTATGTCATCGAATTGTCTGGTCTTCCATACTTCCGGGGGAATCTCGTCCAGCCCTGCAGCTTTCCTATTTTTAATTTTTCTGAGAACCGAGTCGAGTTCTTCTTGTGTGAACGGTCCTAGTTTAATGTCTAATTGTTTGCTAATTATTCTGGTGATTGGTTCATGTGTTATTTTCAGTGGGTTTCCTAGTAAGTTTTCGAAGTGCTGTTTCCACAGTTTTATTCTTTCTTGTTGGTTTGCTGCTTTCAGTTTTGCTTTGGCTGTGTTCTTTCTTCTACTTACTTCGTTTATTGTTTGCCAGGCTATCCTAGATTGTCTATCTTCCACCGAGTCTCTAATCTTATCTATCTGATTTTGAATGTATTCTGTCTGTTCCTTTATATATACGCCTGCTAATTGATATTGTGCTGTTTTTAGTTTTAAGGCATTTGTGTTTGTTGGGTTTTTTCGATAGTTTTTGGAAGCTGTTTTCACTAGTGCACGTTTTTCTCTCACCGCTAAAGTTTCCCAAGGGACTCTATATTTAGTTTTGAGTTTTGTTGGAATGCATTTCGCTGCTGCCTCGAGGTGTGCATTGACGAAATTTTCATATTCGTCGTTTGGTGTATTTTTTTCCGTCTTTTCTTGTAGTGTTTCGAATCTGTTTCTTAATTCTAATACGTATTTATATCTTATATCTCTGTTGTTCAATAGGGCCCAGTCATAGTGTTTGGTGGTCGCTGTTCCTTTGGCGTTTTTTCGTAGGCTTAACCGTATTTTCGCCGTGACTATTCGGTGATCGGTGGACACACCCTCAAAAGAGGAGTATGCCTCGCAATTCATTGGACTATTTTTCCATTTCTTGTTTATAAGGACGTAGTCTATCTGAGCTTTAGTATTGTTTGCGTACCTGTATGTCCATAGTTTTCCCTCTCTTTTTTGGTAGTTTGTATTGAGGCATGCTAATCTATTTTCTATCATGAAATCTGTTAGATGTTGCCCATTCCTATTTGACGTGTCGTGGAGGCTGTATTTGTTGTTTCCGTTTTTCCCGATTTGGGCATTCATGTCTCCGCCAATGACTAACATGTTGTGTTTCGGGATGCTACGCACTAGTAAGGATAACTCATCGTAGAATGTGACTAGTTCAGTTTCTTCACTAACATTGGTGGGGCTGTAGCATGAAATGATTGTCGCTCTGGGGTTGCCGTTAAAAGTAGCTGCCATCATTCTAGGTTGTATTTTCTCAACGCTATTTAGCGTTTTTAATGCTCTTGTTCCAATAAGTAATCCTACTCCTCCCACTGCGGCGTTGACAGAGTTTTTCCATGCAGATACGGTGACGAGCGACCACCCATTGCCAGTTTCGTGATATTTGATATCTTCGGTGTGCATGTATCTGTGTTCTTGTTTGCATATTATGTCTATCTTATGTTCTTCGGCCGATGCGATTAGCTCTGGGAGTTGTCCTATTCTATTTAAGGTCCTTACGTTAAATGTGGCTATTTGTAGTGTTTGCTTGCATTTTAGTAGTTTTGATTGTTTGAGCTCTGTAGCTGATTTTTCGAATACTGAGGCCAGGGCTCCAACCTCAGCAGGACGCACCCCTTTTTACCCGCGCGAAGAGCGATGCGGTTTGTGTATGTGGTTTGAGTGTGGGTCATGGTTATCTTTCGATGGCTGTTTTATTCTCTTCTATAGAAGCCACTCTTATAGAGGAGCAGCAGTAGTTCCCTGATCGAACTAACGATCCTGAGCGTAAAGTCGTCAAACTCACGTCCAGGACCCGTTTAGGTATTCAGTTTGGTCGCCCATGGGTTTATTCAAATACCTTTACGTACATCATGCTGCTTCCCATGTGTACGTATATAAAATAAAAAATAAAATAAATTAAAAAGTGGGGGGTAAATTTGATTGAAGTTTTTTTTTTTTTTTTTTTTTAAGTTTTAACTTACTTAAAGTCCAAGATCAAGGTACTTTCGACAGACTTTCACTGGTACTGAATTTTTTTGGCAGTATTGGGACATTTTCCTCGGCTTTTTAGTTTTTTTTTTTAGTTTTTCTCTATACTACCGTTGGGAACCTAGTAGGCTTCAGGAATTACAGAGCTTTTACAAATGCTTTTTTTTTTTTTTTGGCGTTTTAGGCTTTTACTTTTTCTTCTAAACTACTGTTAGGGCTTTAAGAATTTTTAAATTATATTATAGAAGAGATTCAGAAACATTCTGCCGTGTTCGCTGACATTTGGACAGAGAGAGTCTTTAAAATCAATTTGGGTTTACAGTAGAGTAAGCGTGTCTTTACATTTAAAACGCATAGTTTAAGCATTATTTTACAAACAAAATACAGCATAACATTTTGTAAAAATTCAGCATTTTAAATTAATAGGACTTAAAGACATACTGACCAATATTGATACACTAAAGTAAAAGTACGATCAGCAGATGGAGACACAGAATACTTCGACATTGTAGCAGGAGTACTACAAGGGGACACGGTGGCTCCATACCTCTTTATCATTTGTCTAGACTACGTACTTAGAACATCGATTGACAAAATCAAAGAGAATGGCTTCGAACTGACGAAGAAAAGAAGCAGAAGGTACCCCGCAAAAACAATTACCGACGCCGACTACGCGGATGACATAGCGATACTGGCAAATACACCTGACCAAGCCGAGACACTACTGCATAGTTTGGAACGAGCAGCAGCAAACATAGGCCTCTATGTTAATGCACACAAAACGGAATATATGTGCTATAATCAAACGGGGGACATCTCCACTCTAGAAGGAACCCCTCTTAAACTAGTAGACAAATTCACTTACCTAGGAAGCAGCGTCGAATCAACCGAAAAGGACATCGAAACGAGGTTTGCGAAAGCATGGACTGCTATCAATAGGTTATCGATTATTTGGAAATCAGACCTAACCGATAAAATGAAGGTAAATGTGGTTAAGTTTCCGAGGAACCTATTTTTCTTTCCAACCAACACAAACCGTTCCCGTTTTCGTCCCCTTTTTCTTCAACGTTTGACCACCGTCAATCGGTTTGTCTCTCATCTTTTCAATAGCTAACGAGTACCTTTTTTTTCTTTTTCTTTCAACAAGTATCTTTACAAAAGCATGGCTTGTTTCCAGCCATCATTTCTTCATTTTTACTTATTCTAACCATGACAACACAATACTAGTTTCTGGCTGGGGGTTCTTTTCCTAAGCAACCCAAACCTTTTACTCTGAACGCTGCTTTTTTCCACAGTCCCTTGATCTATCTTTTTTCTCCTTTTCAATAGTTAACGAGGTTACTTTATTTATTTATCTATTTGGTCAACTATATTACTTCCTCAAGAACAATTCAAAACCGAGTCCATAAATTCTTCCGGTGCATACAACGAGATACGTCAAGATTTTACACACATACTCCTTAATTTCCCATCCCCTGTTTCAAAATATCCTCTTCAACACAATGGTCTAGCCTTCTACCGAACTCCCAAATTCTTGATTCTATTCAAGAGATTCACAACCTGGTCTGGCTACTAACCAGTACCGCAAATAAAATCTCCAACCCACTCTAAGGGGAATTCACAAAACGCTCGTCTGGTCCCTAACCAGTACCTCAAATTTCTCGACCCCTCTCTAGGAGGAAACCTTCAAAAAACCTGGTATAGCTTCTGCCAGTACTCAAAATATCGATCCCATTCCAGGGAGACTTTACAGAACGCTTCCAATTTCCACAACATTTACAAACTTCAAACCCGTCCCACGGACCTAACTACAGATCAAAAAGTATATGAGCATTCTCTAGACAACATATCGTCGATGCCTGGATCCTTCCGGAGCGCAGAATTGAAAGACAAACAAAGAAAATATCCCACTACAAAATTACTACGCTTTATGCATCCACAAGTTACTACAAAATTCCATTCACAAAAACTTTGTTTACTATCTAAGTTCATTCATGAAAAGCCTAAAATTCTCATTGTCCACCAATTCAAAACTTGTTTTTACAACCTGTCACTTTTTGACATATCACAGAAACAATATTTTCTGTTTCTCTCTTTCTTTTTTCCTTCTTCTTTCTTTCCCCCCAAAATACCAGTATCAACTCATATGTAAAATACTCTGGAGTTTATCGCCGATTTCTAATTTTCTTTTATAATTATTTAAATTCTATTGGACGCGACTCCTAAAACCTTGAAAGACTGATACAACCAATTTTTCTTTTCATGATTAGCTATATTTTATCAACACGAACCAGGAAATTCAAGGAAACACCGAAGGAAAAATTACTTTTCTTAATTTGAGCAATGTACCTACCTCTTTCCTTTTTTTCTTTTTTTTTTAACGTAATTAAATAAATTCTATTGGGCACGAAACCCCCAACTTAAAAACGACAGAAAAAGACATAAAATTTATACAATGTGCTAGTACGATATCTTTCTTTTTTTTTTTCCTTTTCTTGCCTTCTTCTCAATTCTTTTGTTCTAATTTTTTTTCTTCGTTCTAGGGCCTTGTGTCGAACATTTTTTTCTTCTTTTTTTCTAACCTGTTGCTTGTCTTTCAATATTTGGCGTTCTTTTTTTTTTCTCCGCTCTTCTTGGTTGGGGTGCCGATTTTTTTCCTTCTTTGGAGTTGAGTTCTTTTCTTTCCATACTAGTTTCTTCATCGGCCGCGGTAGCACATTTTTTCTTTTCTTTTTTCTTAATTTTTTTTTTTAGTTGAGGTTCTTATTGTTCATCTTAAGTTGTCTCTCGCACCTGAAACAACAGTCGCCTAAAATTGATTTCCATCATTCTTAGCCGCTTCTAATCGACAAGAGTACTGTGAATCGTCGAATGGACAACCCAAGTTCAAAATCAGTTATGTCTTCCTTTTTTTTTGTTCTTGCAAAAGACATTGTAAGTCACTGCGCACAAAGTCGTGTATTATGTTGTATACTATAACCATAATAATCATGATATCAATCACAACAGTAATACAACACATATACAAATACAAATGCGGGCGGACTCTGTTGTTTCAGATACGAACGGGTTTATTAACTTCTGCTTCGGTCTATGGCGACACGAGGAGAGAGACACAATTCTTAAAAGTCTTTGCGAACCATACTATGCAGACCCAATCCCAACGCGCGGTGCATATTGTGATGTTTAAGATTTCTGTCTGTAGAGATCTGCAACACTCGACCTCAAACCTCAACGGTAGAAAACCCAACTCTCTCTTTCAATGGTCAGATACCCAACAACATCTTTCAACGGTCAATATCCAACTGACATCCTTTGAACATCCTCGTATTCTCAGGCCCATCTCTTCTGGGCATGACGTCATACACATTCCAGCCCCATTCTGGTGATTGTCCTAAATTTTGCGCGCGAGCGTAAAACTGCACCCAATGACTGTGCACCAGAACTAAAAGATTCGAATAGTTCAAAGCCCTACCAAACTGGATGATAAAATATAATTAACGAAAAATGATTAATATAAAAAAAAAAAAATTTCTTAATTATATAACAATATACTAACATTTCAGGTTTTTGAATAGAACATTATACAATTATAACGGCTATTATATAGGAGGTGCCCGTGGTGTAATGGTAATTCTCGTAGGAAATGAACACGGCAACACGAGTTCAAATCCTGGACGAGACTGATTGCATTTCACATAGCGCTAATACCCTTGGGTAAGGTATGAATCCAATTATTCTCCCTCCAGCTATGGGTAAATAGTAGGACAAACTGGGTTCTTCAGCCTTGGTGAGGCAACTGGTCTAAGAGAAAGAAAACTCTGAATTGAAACCTGTTAAACTCCGCTTAAAGATTGACCTTGTGTCATATCCTGCCCGAGTGGAGGGGTTAAAAAATAGGATAATGGCTATTATAAGGGATTAAGAAATACTAGATGTTGTACCACGGAAATTCTACTAGCAAAAATCTGAATATGTAACAATCCAAAAATAAGTAAACTCTCTCTATATATATCTATACAAATTTATTTTTGGTTTAAAAGGTGTTGAAATTTCATGTTTGGTTAAAGTGTTACAAAACTGTTGAGTTTGGTAATAAGTTCCTAAAAACACAAGAATCCCGTTCTATCTTTATGAAAAATTAAGTATTTCCTAGAAAGGGATATCATTTTTTGAACAAGTTATTTGCCAACCATCGCCATATCATTTAGAGTAATATAAGAAGATCGCTTGATGTAGAGATTATCGTCATGGAAAAAAGAATCGGTGATCCGAGTTTAAATCCTGGACGCAGTATGTTTGTCGCTGCTTCTCACCAGACAGAACTTGACACAAGATCAATGACCCGAAGGTCAATTATAGTGGGGTATTAGGGGAGGGTAAGGTCAGGCACAAGCCGAGGCTCAAGCCCTGCAGGTCCATTCTGGTCATCATCCCATTTAGTGCAATGTGGGCCTAATGAGCCTACCTGGACTTGAACCCAAATCTGGGTTCAGGCACGTATGCCTGATTATAGCTTAAACTAGACAACAAGGTCAAGGGCTATACAAGGGAGACAAAGGTGTCAATGTTGCATCTCGCCCACCCGAAGGTGGCGCAACCGAGGACGAGGGCCTTTCGGACTCACTTTTTGGACAATGCTCGCTAGCGTCAAAGCCAATAGCAATTCAATGCCGTCGGCGTTGATGCGGCTGTTTTTTTTTTTTGCGTTTCACTTCGCTGGTACATATGTTCATCCGCCCAGTTATAGAGTAAATCGAAGAGTCAACAGTTCCTTTTTCATTGTTTGGTAACCTATTTAGGAAAAGGAAAATTCTGAATTCAAAACAGTTTTACTCCACTTAAAATGACCTTGTGACACATTCGGATCGTATTGGAAAGATAGAGTTAATATATACAGTAACATCACACAACAGCAAGCAAAAAATATTTAGTATTTTAGATGTGCGGATATTGATGAAAACCAAACACCCAGTCTCCATTATGATGTTTGGAGTGATCACTAAACGATGATGACATTATGTTCACCTCACACTTAACACAGAGGCCTACATCGAGTGTATGGAGGAGGTAACGCTGCTCTGGAAGATCTTATGTCAAACCAAAAGACTGCGCCATGCCACACAAGCCAGAGAACTCAGTCTTGGTCGTTAGAAAATTTCTGGCCGTTTAAACCTTCAGTTTCCTAACCCCTTGATTATGATGTTTGGGGTGCAGTTGGGCGAGAGACGAACAATCTCTGGGCAACGCCAAATATATACTGAAGGCAAGGATAACGGCTGCATTTAGCAATTTAAAGGAGAACGCTAGAAAAGCTTGCAGGAAATTCTAAAGACATCTGGAGCCCGTGATTGAAGCTAAAGGTGATTTCTTTGAACAAATTTAATTTATCTTATCTCAAAATATTTTCCTGTAGTTTTCGTAAATATATCTGATAAAGTGAAATAACTATTTTCAGTTTTGCGTAATTTGGACGACAATTTACCCATCACATCATGTATCTGTATATAATTCAACAGGTACTTCTCTTGATACAATATGAAAGTATATTTAGATCTTTTAATCTTTTTGATCGAATGAAAAAAACAATGTTTACTTACCGAAGGTGACAATTTCCCAGAGAACAACCGCAAACGACCATCTGAAATGATATCAAATAAAAAATCTTGATTTTTAAAAATTTTATTGCATTGAATTGATTTAGAGAACGATTGCAATGCGAAATAATAATTATTTGAGTCTAATTAATTTCAAAGTAAAACTTCATCGTCAGAGACTTTTTTTTATAAATGAACATGTTGAATATACAAATATTTTTGGAACGTTGTAAACATGGTGTCATGTTGGGTGTTAGAAAACCATGATGGGTATTGTAAGCATAGTGCCACGTGGGGTTTTTAAAAGCCATGCGGAAAAGGCGTGACTTCAGTGGTCCTAATCAATTTAATTTAATCTTATTTTTATTTTTATTTTACTCTATTTTATCTTTAAACTTAGATATATATTTAAAATGCACATGTTAATTAATGATATATTCAGTATTTAATTCTAACCAACTGTTAATCTGAGGGTGTAACTTAACTATTAATAAATCCTCCTTAATTCTGAGATTACCAACATTACGTGCAATTGCTTCTATTTTAATGGAAAAATTATTATCATTATTTTTGCATTTAATTAAATATTTATGGAATGAGGATGCACGTGTATTGAAGTGTTCTGTAATTCTAATGTGGAGGGGTCCGATTGTACTTCCTATATTTTATGTATGTATTCCTCTGCATTCCAATGGGTAAATATAATCGCTGATAAAGAATATATATATATATATATATATAAAATAATAGCCCTTACGGTAAAAAAACCGTAAGTAATTTGAAGATGAAAATATACAACAAATCACTGTCAAGGGAAAAATATGTATATATTGAAAAAAAAAAAAAAAAAGAAAAGGCCAACCTTGTCATAGCAATGGAAAAAAATCAAAAGACATGCAATTGGTAGCTCAGAAGAAAAAACCACCGTTCGGACTGTTAACCTACAATGCAGAAAGGGCTCAATACTGAGTAGACCAAAATAGTATCGATAATTACTTTGTGAGTCAGGAACTAACCTACTCTAGTTTCGTCTAAGCGGCTCATCAGAGTACCTAATCCTGATTATATATATATATATATATAGATATATATATATATATATATATAAAGAGAGTGATGAGTAATGAGTAAAATAGGGAGGGAGATGGTAAATACCTCGTAATGGATCATATGCATATGGACAAACACATACGCACACAAACAGATATATCTGTATATATAAATATTGGTGGGAGTTCTAGTAGCGTAGTGCTCGACGACGGGATCGTTGTAAGCAAGTTCAGACTCAACTTGCATTTTTCCGTCCACTTTTAAGCAAATAACCTAGGAAAGGCATGAACTTCTTCATCTCTCAGCTATGGGATAAATATTATCACCAATGTTTTTTTTTTTTTTATAAATATCGGATTTGTATTAAATAACTTATGAACGATGATATGCCATTATCAAGGAAAGTAAATAAAATTATATATATATATATATATATATAATAAAAGAAGATAAAATGCAATGTTTCTAAAGACTATTACCTGTTTACTTTTTGCTCTTTCTCTCCTAATCATATATACTTATTCCTAGGTTCATTAATAATATATCAGCCTAATGATTAATAAAGTGTGTATTCTACACAATAAAATATTTATTTCAACATAATTTCTCTTTTTGTCATTGCACTTGTTTTCACGTTGAAGGGAAATCACATAGATAAATCGTTATCTAACGAATATTTAAGAAAAAACTCAGGTAATAATTACGTTATTGAGATTCAACACACACATAGACACACACGTGCGCGCAAGTGTGCAAACACACAGACAGACACACACACACACACACACACACACATACACACACACACACATATATATATATATGTGTGTGTGTGTGTGTGTATGTGTGTGTGTGTATATGATTATGATATATAGGATTATGATTACAAATTTAATGCTAATAATATTTTTAATCAGTAAATACTCTATGCACGAAGAAGTAGAACAATATGAACATATTTTACAAGTTTAAGAGAGGATAGTGATAATAATAAAGTAGGATAAAACTGAAGACAACGTTTTGCGTTGTCACCTCAGGTGAGCAGCAATTCGACTGACTCGTGTTACACACACACACACACACTCACACGCGCATGCGCAGGTATATATATTGGATGTTTCAATATTCATGGGACCCATGTGATTGCTAATAACTCTATTAATAATAATGTTGTGTTCTTTTTTGTTTCAGATTTTAAAAATACAATAGCAACTATTAATACTCGATCACAATGCCTTGGACAAAGGAGGGAAAATATTTTCCGTCACTACTTATTGGGAGACAAATAATTCAAAACTATCTCAAAATTGATGCGACCTAATATGATAATGATTTATTACTGAGACAAGAAACTCAAAAAAGGTTGCATTCACTGGAAGTTGAAAAAAAAGCAATATTGATTTGATGTCTCTTCCTCAAAGGATGCATTTTTTACAGGACGTTTTCTAAATGACCAGCTTTGTGCTAGTCTCAGTAATAAATCATTGTCATATTAATAGGTTGCATCTCTTATGAGATACCTAGTATATAAGGATTCCCCGTAGCCTAGCAGCTAACATGCTAGACTGCAACATTGCAGTAAGCAAATTTGAACTCCAGTCTTGTTATTATATTCACTTACGCACTAATATGAATGTATATATTAGGTATTAACACCCTTATTTCTTCCATTTATGGTTTTGTAACATATCCAAAATACGAATATGTAAAAATATACGGATACGTAAAATGTTTGTATGCATAGGAATACCGAAACACTCGAAACACTGACGACTTTCTTTTGTTCAGGTACGAAACTTTTATTACCTTCTTGTCTTTTAGGTTTTTCGACACGAGGAGAGAGAAACACAATTTTTAATATGCTGACCGTGCCATCTGACCCAACAAACGCGCGGCGCATCCCGTAGGCCCTAACTGGACTGGACTGGCCTCGCCCAGGCTCAAAAATCAACTAGCCTCGCCCAGAGACAAATCTCAACTAGCCTCGCCCAGCTTCGAATCTCAACTAACTGCTTTTTTTTCAAAAATCACCAAAATTCCCTGCCCATCACTTCCGGTCATGACGTCATTCGCACTTCAGTACCATTTCCTATCTTGGGTTTTTATTATAACATTTGTGATTGTCACATCCTCCGCGCACGAGCGTGAACTGCACTCAATGTGTGCACCTGCACGTGCACTCAGCCGAATAGTTCTAAGCCTAACCAAACCGAAGGATAAGATATAATCAACGAAAAATGATAATATAAATCATTCTGCAATTATATAAGAGTTTGACAGTACCGGTACTGTCCTTCTTCAAGGAATTGCTTTGGCATTAGATATCCCACGAGGGCTGATAGAACATTAAAGAAACCAAAACAATATATATATATATATATATATATATATATATATATATATAATGAATATTCTCTTGACTGCTCAAGTGTTGTTTTGTTTAGAACAGATGTTTATTATGTATTATATGTATTTTTTGGGGGGTACTCGTGGTGTAATGGTTATCGTCGTAGGAAATGGACACGGCGACACGAGTTCAAATTCTGGACAAGACTGGTTGCATTTCACATAGCACTAATACCCTTAGGAAAGGTATGAATCCAATTATTCTCCCTCCAGCTATGGGTAAATAGTAGGGCAGACTAGGTTCTTCAGCCTTGGCGAGACAACTGGTCTAGGAGAAAAAAAACTCTGAATTCAAACCTGTTAAACTCCGCTTAAAAATTGACCTTGTGTCATATCCCGCCCGAGCGGTGGGGTTGATAAATATGATTATGTATTATATGAGTGAACTTCAAAAGGGAGAATTTCTTAATACTACACACTGGACATTTTTGCATCATCGTAATTGATGCAAATAAGGGAAAATGGAAACGGAATTCAAATTACATTAATTATAGCTGAATGTATAATGTGTTCCTATGATTCATTACAAGTTTATTATTCTTCTGTGATATATCCGTGCAAACAAAGAATCAATTCGAAATAAACCATAAGAAAGAAAGAAACAAACAATAAACTTTTTATTTTAAATGAGTAAACTTTACTTACACGTCACTTTTAGTAGTAATCATTTGTGACCATATAATATTTGGGTCCATCCATTTTATTGAAGCAAAACTCTGAAAAAGAAAGTCACATATATATTCTTTTTTTTTTTTCTTTTGACTTGATAAACATTTTGAGAGGATTCAAAGAAATAGACTGAATATCAAGATAAAATAATGACGAAATACACAACATGAAAATATGTATATATTCTAAAGTACTCTCTCTATTATAGTGACGTCATTTCCGACTATGTACTCGGCGGATTGCCTCGGGTAGAAGTACCGCCGAATACTTTATGAAGCTTGAGCTTCAAGTTTCTTCTATTTTTTAAGAAGAGCCTCGTTCCATGGTCAAAGCCGATCGTGAGCATAAGTAAATAAGAAACGCAAGTCGTTCAAGTAAACAAAATTTCTTCGTAATTTTGATACCAACAAACACACTAATATATATATATATATATATATAGTAATGTGGTTGTTATATCCCCTTTAATGATGTCTCTATAAAATAGATTGTGCGAAGGATTTTATGTAGCTCGGGAAAGTAGCCGACATTATAATGGTGACGGTACGTACTTTGATAAAAGTTCCAAGTCTAACAGTTTAGAGTGAAACTACCAGAAATACAACAAAAGTTTGACGATCAAGAAATAAGACTAACGAATGTCTAGTCGAAACAAAATAAAAGTGTTATATTCTCATGTGCCGTATCATAACGACACAATAATAAAGACGCACGCAGGAAGACTTCTTTAACAAAATATTTACCTCTCACTTTATTGCAAGGGTTCGAAAAGGGTTACCCAAGGTTTGCGTGAGAGAGGGAGCTGGAGACCGAACAGAAACTGCAATATTTTGACCCCTTCTCTTATGACCGTCAACGTTGTGTCTTTCTCGTTCTCCTGATGCGTAACCGGAGGCCCTGGGGTCCACTCTGCTGGGTGCTGGCTTTCTTTACTGCATCTTATCAGCATCTTCTCTGGACCCCAATTCATCAGGGCCCCAAGCCCTTTCGGCCTGGTGTGGGTTTCCCTACCCCATCAATCTCCGACTGGAACTCGAATTCAACTGTCACTGGCACTCGAACTCAACTGAGTTATATAATAGTTCAACGTCCACTCGATCGCCCACTCGATCTTTGAAATCGCGTGTTTAATCGTCATCAAGCAGAAATAACTGTCATGCAGTTCAGAGGTTACTCTCTTACGGTGCGTCAGTCTATGAGAGTATCATGGGATTTTTTGGCTTGTCCCATTTTGTTAGCCAATTTCCGCCCACGCGATTTCCTCTCCTAACTGCCATTAGAATGTGTCACTTCCTTCCGGTGCATCACCTTGGAATGGCATTTTTGGCCGGGTCAAAGGCCAAAATACAACAAAAGTAAAGTTAACGACCGTAGTCTAAGGGGACCGGAAGGCTCCTTTTTCAATAGCTACAACACCGAGGGGTGGGGAAGGACACTACTCCTTTCCCTGCTCCTCTTTACTCTGGATCCCAACCTTATAATGCTGAGAGTTATGCTAGGAGGTATAAAGTATAATTTTTGAGTCTTTGGTATGACTCGACCCTGGATTGAAACCCGGTCTCCCGGACTTTACAGATGAATTAATGAATTTGGGGACAAAATATTAGATAAGCAACCAAGGAAAAATGAAAATAAAATAAAAAATAAAAATAAAATAAAATAATAAAATAAAATAAGATAGAATAAAATAAAAATAAGATAAAAATAGAAATAAAATAAAAATACGTTTCCTTTCAACCTAACATCATACATCGTAATGGTAAAAAGGGCAACTACTTCATCAGTTAAAACAATTAAATTATCAGAAATTGTTCTCACTTGTTACAAAACATGTTGACCAATGCGATGAATTCCAAGAAATGGGGATTGGTGAAGAGAAGAAAGTACCTGCATTTTAACCGTAGATGAGAAAATGGCACCCCTGGGGTAGGCTGATTACCAAGTAGATACTTAATTGACTTTTATTACGATTTTCTTTAAAATAAGGGCTAAGTGGAATGTGGTAGTTAGCTCCTCTTCTTTGGATGTCTCTCTAAACGTCTAATAAATATCTAACACCAACAATACTTTTTACATTGCTTTTCATATAGTATATCAACACTTAGAAAAAATTGGAAAAAAACTTAAAAACTCTTTCTTTTTACACTAAAGAATTTTCTCCTGATGATGATCTAAGGTCGAAACTTGTTGGGAACAATAAGAAAATAAACAATATGATATATATATATATATATATATATATATATATATTAATTTCGTCGACGTTGCATAAGCCAGTTCAGTCGAATAGAGATCTAGAATACGTTGACTGCATCTGTGCAGAGGGGTAAGACTCTCCCAGCTGAGTATCCTGATAATATCATTAAACCATTCAATGGTAGGGCCCCAGTCCTGGTGCTTTGGGGAATGTTGAGTAGGCCTTCGTTATAATAACTCCCAATAATAGAACTGCAAAATTCATTCATTGCTGATTTCTTTTCTTTGTATGATCTTCTAGACTATTATCATTGTTATTACTATTATTATTATAATTATTATTATTATTATTAATAGTAGTAGTAGTAGTAGTAGTAGTAGTAGTATAGTATCATTAGTAGTAGCAGTATACCTATGCGAGTTTCATACCAGTTTTAAGTGGTAGTCTCAATTGATTCTAAGTGACAGCCAGTCTTTTCTGGTCCACAGGAATCTTCTTAACAGAGTTGTGGTCTGGATGGTTTCGATTCTTCCTCAGATCATCAGTTCCTCCAGTCTCTTTTCCTGGTCTTTAAGGAGCACTCTAAAGTACCCTCTACAGTTGCCATCAACGTTACTTCCATCTTATACATTTTTCTGTCCTCTGGCAAGGTTCAAGTACTTGTCCAGTTTTTAGGTTTCTATTATATTCATCCATTCTATTTTCCACTGGAATGGCAAATCTCCTAGATGGCAAGTTTGTGTCTTCTTTTTTTATTAAAACTAAATCTGGTCTTCCATTCGGTATTGGGTAATCCGTTTTAATCTCAAAGTCCAGGAGAATTTTATGCGTCCCCTTTCTTGGGCGGATTCTAGTTCGTGTGGATACAATTTATTAATCTGGCCAAATTTCCATCTCTTGCACCATTCCCATTTGATCACCTTTCCCACTCAGTTATGTTTACTCTTGTTTTCCTTTTGTGCCAGTTAGCTAGTTTAGAAGATTAACTGCTTTATCTCTGTCACCACATCTGGTGCTCAAATCGGAAATAATTACTGAAAATACATTTTGGTCTGTTCAAAAAGGGCGTGCATTGACAACCTGATCATGTGACTTACCTTATAATTCTTTCCTGTAATGGTGGCTAATTGCAACGCTAACACGTCTGGCGGTCGAAGATTGAAGATCTTAATTACACCTCCACTACTGACCAAAATGTTTTTGGCAGACAGATCGCCGTGAACGAGCTGAAAAATGAAAGAAAGCAAAACTCAACATATATATATATATATATATACATATCCATATCTTTATATATATTCATCAATCTATTGATTCACTATTAGCTACGAGGAAGGATTTAAAAAGTACAAAGACTGAAGCTTCACCTTTTTTTAAATTTCAAAACTTATGTTGACGATTCAAGGTTATAAGCAAAAAATGATTATGATTTAGATAGTCGATTAAGCTCTATGAAAGGATTTAGCGACGACATAAGGACGCAATTTGGTCTGGACATCACCCTGGATATAGTCACGGAAATTACAGAGATAGAACACAATAAGACCTTTAAATATTTAGGCATTAATATTATAAATAATACTCTCAATAAATACTATATTTAGGCATTAATACTATAAATAATACTATAAATACTATAAATAAATAAATAATATAAAATTTTAAAAAATTCTATAATAAGAACCATATAAGGAACATAATTGAATGCTATACAAATGTTGTCGCTATTAACACTATGACAATTGCCGCTGTGACATAAAGTTTTAGTATAATAAAATGGACGTTAACGGAAATAAAAAAAGATGAATAATAAAGTTAGAAAACTAATAACCTGTAGAATGCATCATTCAAGAGCAGATATTGAACGTCCGTACATCAAGAGAGAAAATAATAGGAGAGGCTTGATCCAGCTCGGATTGACCAACAAAAAAACCACTATAGAATTAAAAATACTTAAGCACCACAAGAGATTGGATGCTACAATCAGGCAACTTTCATAATGAATTAATAATGTCTGGGGGCCTCAACAAATATTAAACAAGTCAGTGCCAATTTAAAAAAATAGAAAAATATGAAGCTAATCTCAGTACTTTCTGATCAATACAGGGTAGAACAATAAAATTGTTGCCCAAGAAAAGACGACATGATACCATTTCCGTTTAATGAAAACCGGTTTTCTTTTTTTTTTGTTGTTGTAGACCATCTACTAGTTGGCCAGTTGTGTACCAATCCCAATTGCGATAGGAGCCTCCTATCATATCTGAAAGTGACACAATGTTCTACGAGCGAGATCGGAGATGCGCCGCTGTACAACTCATGCTCTCTACTGATCCAAGTTATGACAACAGGACCATTGCCAGCACCCTCAAAATGCAAATCCGGACAGTTCAACGCTTGAGGGCACAGCTCAACGCATCGGACGACCCTTTGGAGGTCATGGAGCAGGACACCGCCAGGAAGACCCGGACCAAGGAGTTCATCAAAAAGGTCCCGGCAATCATTGATGAAACTCCCCAGCAGCCTATTCGGCAGATTGCCAGAGATCTAGGCGTCTTACACACAACTGTGAATACATGTGTGAAGGAGGACTTCAAGTGTAGGTCCTACAGGCGCCAGACAAGCCAGATCTTGACTGAGAAGACAAAGAACCTCAGGCTAATCAAGTCCGTCAGGCCCCGCTACTCCCCCGACCTGAACCTGCTAGATTACTTCGTTTGATCATGCGTCGAGAACATCACCAACATGACCTCCCACAACACCAAAGCCAGCCTGATCGCCGCCATCCGCCGAGTATTCGCCGAGCTCCCGCCGGCGCTTGTGGAAAAGGCATGCTCCCAGTTCCGGATCCGTATCGAGGCGGTGATTGAGGCTGAAGGCGGCTAAATTGAATAGATGTCAGCTCGACTTACATAAAGTTACCTGAATTGATTTTTTCTGGAAAAGTTTTAAAATAAAGCTGTAGTGTTGTTTTCTTTAGGACGACAATTTTATCGTTTCACCCTGTAGTTTTAGATAAAACACAGCATATGCATAATCACCAAAATAATGTTTGTGCGATATTTTCTTTGTTTCCTAAATTGAAAATTAATCTATACGGTAGATTGGACGAACTAGAGGACTTTATAAGAAATACGATAATTTTCACATTGTATCAAAAGAAGTGTTTCACTGGTGCTTCGACAAATGAGATACTCGCTGGAATACGTGTGTTGAATGTCAATAAGATTGATTTGAGGAAAAGTAAATTATTTCATTCTTCATGTTTCTCTTTTTAAATACAGTTTCATAGTCAATACTTTTTAAACACATCTATCTATGTAGCTAGCTAGCTAGCTTTGTCCATATCTATCTGTCTACCTTGTTTGATTTGAATGTACCTATTTTTCTATCTATGATTATTCATATCTATCTGTCTGCCTTGATTGATTTGAATCTATCTATCTAACTATCTATTGGTATATATCTGTCGGTTGGTCAGCGTATCTCCGTACATTCGTATGTATCGGAGAAGCACTAGGCGTAATGGTTATCATCGTTAAAAATGGAATCAGAGACCCGAGTTCAAATCCTTGACCAGGTAGTTTGCATTTTTCTCCGCGTTAATACCATCGGAAAAGCATAAACCAAACAGTTTTCTCCCCAATTATAGGTAGATAGTTGGGTAGACTGGGTTCTTTAGGCTTGGTAAGGCAACTAGTCTAGAAGAAGGAAAACTCTAAATACACCCTACTAAAGTCTGAGCTTCTGAACAAGAATAACCTTGTGTCCTATCCTGCTTATGGTGTAGGGATTGGGTAAATATATAATTTGTTCAAATGCATCTATCTATCTATCTATCTATCTATCAGAGCTGAAATAGTTACGTATTATGTCTTCAGTCTGTGAAAATCTTAGAAATTCGAACACTGATTTTCAAAGCAGTCATCCCTTCATAATTTAGACAACTAGCACAATTTTCAACTCCCAAATTGGCCTTGCACCCAAAAAATCTAAACTTAGTAAACATCTACCAAATTTCAGTCATATCACACATTTTCTTTAAAAAAAATCACATTTTGTAAGAGTGAAGTTTTTGCGTATTATACACGAAAACGATTTTAAGATACTCAAAGCAAAAATGAGTCTCGTAATAATGGCAACTGAACCAGATGAAATTATATATAGACATGAGATATCTACCAACCTTTTGGCAGTAGGTTAAGATATCAGAGAATGCATTTAAAGAAGAATAATCTTACCCAATCAGCTGACTGCATCTCTACAGAGGGGTAAGACATCCCCACCTACGAATGCCCTAGATATGACACTAAACTACGTGGTACAATCAATAAGTTTCCAGACTGTTTTGTACAAGCATTTAAAATTGTCGTAGACTCTTGAATGCTATTGCTATACATCTTATGCGATGACTGACCAATTTTTATGATTTATGATTCCAGCTTCAAATGAACAGCTACAGCAGCAATTGGAATACACCCTACTAAAGCCTGATTGTCACAGCTGGTGAATTTCAAAAATGCAATCAGGACGTGAGGATACTTTAGAAGAACGATATGCAATAAAATTCTGTTTTAGACTTGGAAAAAATGCCACAGAAACGTATGAAATGCTTCAGACTGCTTTTGGAGCATCTTGCATGAATCGAACATCAGTTTTCGAGTGGCATAGGAGATTCGAGGAAGGCAGGGAGTCTGTGAGGGATGATGAGAGGTGTGGGAGGAGTAAGCAAGTTAATAGACCAGAGTTGATTGTCCAAAGGATTAGGGTTAGGGTTAGGGTTAATATGTTGAGGTTTTAAGGGAGTTCAGGAAGAGATTCTGTCGGAAGAGGCCAGCACTCTTCAAATCGGGTCAGTGGCATTTCCACCAGGACAATGCACTAGACCACAACTCCATCCTTGTCACAGACTATTTGACCAAGATGGGCATCAAGACAGTTCCTTACCCTCCCTATAGTCCAAACCTTGCTCCCTGTGACTTTTGGCTATTCCCTAAGCTCAGAAGTTGTCGTTATGAGACAACAGAGCAGATGAAAGAGGCTGTGACGTAGGTCATTGACACGCTCACATAAGAGGACTTCCTTGAGGCGTTCCAGAAGTTGTTGGAACGGTACAACTAGTGCATTGCAGCCGAAGGAGATTACTTTGAAGGGGACTAGAGTTTCATGTGTGTACTATCAATAAAAGTTCCCATACGAAAAAAGTCTGGAAACTTATTTAATGATCCTCATATCTGATGGTGAGGTTCCAGTAATGCTGGAGTTTTGGAGAATGGGGATCACCCCTTCATTGCCATTGCTCCCAGGTTCACTCTGACCCGGAGATGTAGTACCCGATAGGGTCCTATCTATGGGTGGAATAGAACTAAACTGCGAACTTATGGTAAATTGAATTGTTTGGAATAGAACTGTTTTGATATTTAACTATATGTAAACAAAATCTATACTTATACTAAACTGAATTGTTTGAATTAGAACTGTTTAACTAAACCGAATAGCTTGAAGTAGAAATGTTTTTGACAATTAAACTGTGTACTTATGCTAAACTGAATTGTTTGAAATAGAACTGTTCATTTGCATAAAAATGGATTTGGTATTAAATAACCTACAAGAGTTGATATGCCATAAAAACCAAGAAAGCAAACAATAAAGAATTATCGTCGTGTCTTTCAAGTAGTGTGGGTTGCGTAACACTCTGGTGTATGCTTGTGTGTGTGACAGAGAGAGAGAGAGAGAGAGAAAAAGAGAGAGAGAGAGAGAGAGGGAGAAAGAGAAAGAGGAATCTGATATGTTTCTAAAATTTTTGGAGCGTAAAGATGGTGATGTTCAAAATACGAAGATAATAGTGAATAAACGCTTACCGTCGAAGTGTCAATACAATCCTATCGTTGCAACACATGTACCTCATACTTCTTGTCTTATGTCAAAGTTAAGCATGTACTGTTGCAGTAACAAAGAGAATTTAGACACCGCCGTGGTAAAAGTTACCGAATGCAAGAAACTCTACTTTACTAACCAAAGGTTTATTGACTACTGCAATTTGTTGGTATTCGTCGGGAGAAAAAAAGAGAGGGTCGAAACTGAGATGAACACGTTAGCTAGAGAAAGATAAGCAACATATCTTTGTGAGAAAAAAGCAAGCAGACACAGACTTGTTTTCCTGGTTCTAATATGCTTGCCCGCTAGGCCACGTCTAGAATAAGGCGTTCTTTAGAGGGATCGCCCAAATGGGGCCTTGTATACTTTCACCTTCACACATCTTAGTGGCTCGTGTTCAACTGTATGTCTTTACCCTGTCATGTTTCGCCGTCAACCACCTAAAAACTCTAATCGTCTCCTCCCTTCCGCCTGGTGTCGGCGGTAGGAACATCTGCTTCCGCTCGCTCCACACATGCGTACATAATCTTTGGACTTCCAGTTTTCCCTAGTCATTTTTAATTACCACGAGTGCTTTGCCTGGATTAATAAAAGACTGTCTGCTTTATTTATCAATTTATTTATTCATTTATTTATTCAAATTCAATTTTCTATGAGTCGTTCAATTACGTTACAAGTAAATGAGTTCTTACGATCAAACTATGCTAAAAACATTATTTTCTGCTTGATCACTGACATTAAGCATTAATGAACGTGTTCAGTGCTTAGATGGATGACTACTTTTTAACAACAGGTGCTCTATGCGACTCGCAGCTTGAGGTATACTAGACTATTATCAAGGCTTAGTAAATAACGACATATACCCGATAAAACTCGGAGAATAACTTTTACGGAAAACAAACAACACATACGAGAGAAATAACCCCCCCAAAATCTTACAAACTGTAGATGTGTCAGTATTACCAAATAGTTGCGCCTCTTTACTCACACGAAACAGATAGAAAAAATCTAGATGAGAGATGCTCGACAATGCTGCGCGCCGTCTTCAATAAATCCTGGAAGTAGCGCCCAATAAAATAGCCACTGAACGTCCATTTATCTCTCTTTTCCGCTCGACATTCTGGGCACAGCTGAAGAAGTACGATGAACTCATAAGCAACGTTCTTCAATTGACTCTTACAGATGAACACACCAGAGTTGGCTCACTAGACAAAACTTACTTTCATCAGTTCTAAGCTGTTACTATAGGATTTACTAAGTGTAAATGGAGACGAGTCGCGAGAGAAATTCAAAAGAATCGGTGCTGTCAGTATGCCTTGATTGATTGTTGTTACCTCTGTTTTTTTGTTGTTACTACTGTTTTTATCGTTTTAATTAACAAAAAATATTCTTAAGCTTACATTATTTAGAAAAATGAAATAAATTTGTAGGGGTTTGATATTAGTCTATTAGACTCAGTGCGTTTGCGAACTAATTCTAGTCATATCTAGAAATGTAATCAACTATGCACCCTAGATCGAGAGTCATTACGTACCCCAGGTGTACGGACATAGACAGGTGTTTTCGTAAATAAAGTATATAATGTAGAATAAACCTGCATGAAAACTTACATATAACCCACCCTATCATCGGGGCTTAACATACGCTGATTGTATCCCCTACAGAGAGGTAAGACCACTTCCTAAAAAGGTATGTCCTGCGTACGACACTAAGCTGCATCTTTTGATAAGTCTCCAGTTCTGGAAATTTAGAGAATGTAGAGTATATATTCATTGCCATTACTCCCGGGTTTTCCCTGACCCGGAGTGGCAATACCTGTTAGAATGAAATAGATCTCTTGGCAAATTGTTCGTATTAGTAGTAATACTTAGAACAATATAACAAAAGTTAATTAAAGCTTTAAGCCTTTTCTAAAAAAAATTCTCATTAGATATCTAAAATCATATAACTATGTAAACAAATGATTATCATTACATAGAAGTGGTTTCTTGAAATTATGTAATTTTGTAGGAATTAGAATTAGATAGGAATACTTAAAACTATACAACTGTGCGAAAATTATTTGTATTAGATAAGAATACTTGATATCATATAACTATATGCCAAAAACTCTTAAACTAAACAAAAAATGTAAATATAAACGTACAATGCTAGCAATTCCGAAACTTATCGGCATAAAGTAACCCCAGAGAGTTTGACGTACCGTTTAAATCAATCCATCTCATGTATAACGGTATTTATTAAAGGAAAAATGAGTTTTTATGTAATAGAAATTTTCGCTCGGATTACAAGTATCTCGAAAATAAGGCAATTAGGCCTAAAACTGTGAATTCTGTGGTTGTGCTTTAAGTCATAGAGATAAATCCGAGGAGTAATATTTGGAGAGTATCAGGTGGGCTTGACATCTCACAGTGCTGTGTGGTTCATTAATTTCACGACATGGGAAAAAGGACTCGGAGTTTTCGAATTGCACCTCACGTTTCTAAAATATTGAAAAGCTTTTGACTCAATCTCTTACTGATAAGGTTTCATTTATTTTAACATGAAAACTTCACTTAAAATATATTTGTGCTCAGTAAATTTTTCAAGACGTGAACAGCGAAATACGGACGATTCTTAAACAATTTAATCTAATAATATCAAGTGGTCTTTGATAGATATACAATATATGAATTTGATATAAATCTCTTCAAATTTGTTTCAAATTTCAATTGAACTTATCTTAAAACTGATAAATCTTTTAAATAAATGGATTGAGATAATGATTAATACTATATTAATCCATCACTAAGCCAAAACACGTTCTTTGTAAATGCACGAAATTCTGTGGTGAATATTCATTTTATAGACCATTATACTTTGAATAGTTTTGATTACAATTGAGTCAACAATCTGACAAAGTCTGGTGGTATCGTGAGATACTGCTGGTAATGATGCTTCGGCCCCGAAACCATGCTTGAATCCAGAGTCATCATCTGATGAAGGCTTTGTTGGAAGCAATGCTGTTGTACAAACATCAGTTATTGTATGATACCCACATATCAAGCTATGGCGACATTAGTCTTTCCTCATATTGTAGATGCCATGGGTAAATTGTTGTCATTTGATTAATTTTGCACGTGCGCTTTATTTTGTTTCAGGTTTTGTCTACTGTGCAGCAAACTAGAGTCGATTTGGTGCTGTTTGTGAGGATAACAGCACCACTAAGCAATTTACTTCTCCAGAAATTTGGTAACGGCATGCTGTACTGATTGGCATGTTGGAATAACCAATACAAATATTTCAGTGTGTTTGGATGTCAAGCTGACGTTATTGCAAAGGATTCACAAAGAATTAGGTGAATCCAATGGTGATTATGAAAGTATGGTAGTTCGGAAACCTCACTCTGGTCGTTCTGATAGGAAAAGAATTTCTTGGTGAAATCCAGGCTATGATTGACAACGGCTGCGAGCAATATTGAACAAGTCATGGAGGCAGCACCCAACAAAGCAGCTGATGTACGGCCACCTATCAACCATCACGAAAACTATCCAAGTTAGGTAAACCAGACATGTGGGACACTGCTGGAGAAGTAGGGACGAGCTTATAAGGGATGTAATCTTGTGGATCCCTTCATATGGACGAGCAAAGGCAGGACAACCAGCTAGAACCGACACACAGCAGCTCTGTACCGATACGGAATGTAACCCTGAAGACCAGCCGGAAGCAATGAACGATTAGGAGGGGTGGCAAGAGAGGGTCAGGTATATCCGTGCTGATTGCGCGATGTGATGATGATGAAATCAGGTTCATAGCCTGGTAAATGGGAATGTCTGAGTTTCTTATCAAGCAAGTAGTGCATGAATATATTCGGTATTTCTCTTACAAGAGGAGAAAGGGTCATTTTCTATTACAGGCCATGAAGGACCAGAAAAATGCGTTGCAAAACGTTTGGATAAACACAAACATTCCTTTTAACCGAACATGCTTTGTTTTTTTCCTCAGAGGAGAAAAAGTTCTGTCAGGATCAGATGGTGTACTCGCCTAACCGTTGGTTTGCTCCGTCTCCACAAGATGTACCGATAGTGATAACATATATATATATATATATATATATATATATTAGTGAAATGGTTTCACGCCCAGTCCGCATCATCATGTTCGAGGTGGTCGCAAGTAATGTTAACGTTATGCCTTAATTCATTTTCCACATGACTTCAGTCTCAACACGGAGAATTATATCAAGTGTCTAGAGGATGTAATGGTGTTCTGAATCGAAAAGGGGGCTGCTGGGAGACTTTACGTCTGGCAGCAGGACTCGGTGCCATACCTCACAAACAAGAATACCCAGTCTTCTTCGACCACGTTACCCCTAAAATCTGGCCGCGTACCTCCCCAGATTACCATATTTACCAACCCCTCCTCTCGGACGGGATATGACACAAGGTCATTTTTTAAGCGGAGTTTAACAGGTTTCAATTCAGAGTTTTCCTTCTCCCAGATTAGTTGCCTCACCAAGGCTGAAGAACCTAGTCTGCCCTACTATTTACCCATAGCTGTAGGGAGGATAATTGGATTCATACCTTTTCCAAGGGTATTAGTGCTATGTGAATTGCAATCAGTCTCGTCCAGGATACCTCCCCAGATTACAATCCCTTGATTGTTATGTCAGGAGCGCAGTTGACAAAACTTCCTGCCATACTAAAAAGGAACTAAACGCAAGGATAAATTTTAAATAGGGGACTGTCAGAAAGGCTTGCAGGAGATTCTGAAGTCATCTGGAAGCCATGGTTGAAGCCAATGACGATGTCTTTGAATAAATTAAATGTATAGAATTTGAAAATATTTTCAAGTAATTTCAGTAAATTTATCTGATAAAGTGAGATGTCTGCGTTATCATCATCTTTGCATATTTGCACGATCTTAACGACAATTTACACTTGCACCCTGTATATGTATATGCATTTACCAATCCTTCCGCATGAGCAAGACGTGACACAAGGTCAATTTCAAAGCGGAGTTTCATCATCATCATCATCATATCGTGCTGGTAGCACGGATATCCTTGACCCTCTCTCGCCACTCCTCCCTATCGTTCATCGCCCTAGGCAGGTCTTCAGGACAACATCCCGTATCCTCACATAGCTGCTGAATGTATGTTCGTGCTGGTCGTCCTGCTTTTGCTCGGCCATGTGTGGGGGTCCATAAGAGTACATCTCTTATGAGTTCGTCCCTGCTTCTCCGGCAGTGTCCTGCATGTCTGGTTCGTCTAACTTAAATAGTTTGCGTGATAGGGGCCGGTGGCCGTACAATTAGTGTCTTGTGGGGTGTTGCCGCCAGGACTTGTTCAAGATTCCACGCAGCATTCTTGTGTAATTGCCGTCTAGCTTCTTCTCCAGCCGTTTTGTTAGCGTCCATGTAATGCATCCATATAGCAGTATCGATATGACCGCTGCCTGGAAGAAACTGCGTTTCATTTTATCGGTTAGGTCTGATTTCCATATAATCGATAGCCTATTGATAGCTGTCCGTGCTTTCGTTAACCTCGTTTCGATGTCCTTTTCGGTTGATTCGACGCTGCCTCCTAGGTAAGTGAATTTGTCTACTAGTTTAAGAGGGGTTCCTTATAGAGTGGATTAGAGTTTGATTATAGCACATATATTCCGTTTTGTGTGCATTGACAGGGAGGCCTATGCCTGCGGCTGCTCGTTCCAAACTATGCAGTAGTGTTTCGGCTTGGTCGGGTGTATTTGCCAGTATCGCTATGTCATCGGCGTAGTCGGCGTCGGTAATTGTTTTTGCGGGGTACCTTCTGCTTCTTTTCTTCGTCAGCTCGAAGCCATTCTCTCTGATTTTGTCAATCGATGTCGTAAGTACGTAGTCTAGACAAATGATAAAGAGGTACGGAGCCAGCGTGTCACCTTGTAGTACTCCTGCTACAATGTCGAAGTATTCTGTGTCTCCATCTGCTGATCGTACTTTTACTTTGGTGTTTCTATAGAGAATCGTTATTGCCGCTACGGTTTCTTTAGGTATGCCATACGCTAGTAGGATTTGTTCCATCTTTCCTCTGTGGATGGAATCGAAAGCCTGGGTAAAGTCAACAAATATTAATGTCGCTTGTAGGTTTTTTGCCCGTACACCTTCAACGATTCTACGGATGGTTAATATTTGTGAGGTCGTGGATCTATTTCTTCGGAAGCCATTTTGGTTTTTCCTAAGTATGTTGTCGATTTTGGGTTCTTTGAATTCAGAGTTTTCCTTCTAGTTGCCATACAAGGTTAAAGAGACATTATACCCTATTATTAATACATAGATGTAAGGGACTATAGTTGGATGCATACTTTTCCAAGGATATTAGCGCTATGTGAAATGCAAACAGCCTCGTCAGGGATTCAAACACCTTTCACCGTGTCCATTTTTCTGCAACGAAAACCATTTTCACTAACATATATATATATACTATATATATATATATATGTGTGTGTGTGTGTGTGTGTGTATGTGTGTTAGTTGACCGGGTTGTAGGAGAGAAAGTGACTGAAATACACGCCACATTTTTAATTGTAACCTATCTGGTACAAGTGAACTTAGGCAAATGGTACATCTAGCTAATGTCTCACCATCTTTTTTTCAAATACGATAAGTTACCACCATTGTTAGGACTGGAACCCACCGTTTTTTAAGTTTTTTAAGATTGGTGATTCTGTAATTGCTACACCGGGAACTTTTGTGCTCATTTCATGTTTCGTCGGAATGATGCCGTTTCGGATAGAAAACTGATATCATAGTATCAGTGGGTGGAAAATTCTATCCGAGTATTTGACAATCTGAATTTCGAGGTATTGTATATAATTTTATTATAGGATTGTGTCATGTAAATTACTCATGACCAAAGAGTAGTTTACAAACGCTAAGATCTAACCGCAGTTTTCTCCCCACTGACGTTCAGGTTCTCACACAAAGATTATTTTCTATCAAAGTCGAAACTAATTAATCAAAAACCATTAACAAACAGAAACAAATATATATGCTTCTCTCTCTCTCTCTCTCTCTTTCTCTCTCTCTTTACCTCCCTTTTGTCAATGGAACTTCTATTAATATAAGTGACAAATGATAAAGCCTTTGAGTTGATTTCGTACGCTCACATAACCTTTTCAGGAACAAACATTGTCACGAAATAGCGCAAGTATTGCTACCACTTAATCTTTTTTTTTTTAAAGTCGACCCTTGCAGTAGCATTTTTTATTTTTATTATTTTTTTCCCTTATAAAAAACAGCTTTGTCACACTTGTCCTAATGCGGTCCCGGAGATAAGCCTTTGATTTGATAAGGTCGCACGCAAAACTTTTCATCAATATCACTTGTGAGAAGAAGACTTGAGTACCATTCAACGAAATCAAAGAATTAAGCCGTTGGAGGACCTGAAGCAGATTTTTTTTGTTGTTTTTTGTTTTATATGTTAGTCTTTCCTATCTGCTGTTCGCTTAGTTTAGCAAGTACTGCCTAAAATGGTCCAGATGTAACCGCTTTTTACCTTCACACATTGAAGAGGCAGTTAATCACATTGAAGTCGTTGTGGAGGCGGTAACTATGGTTGAAGGGATGTGTGCTTTGGAATGAGAGGAAAACGGTCACATAATGGATAAGTTATGACGTATTGTTATTCATTAAGCGTAGTCATCTGGCATAAGGCCACAGGTAGGGAGCTCCATAAGGATCAAAATTCACGAATAAGCGCTTGTTAAAAGATGAATCTTGCCGATCGCTCTTAGATTTTAGTATATGTACCGCCGAAGCTAACGTGGCTTTGATTTGGATTGATTGATTGATTTTAACGGCATGTCAATTCGTCTGGGGTTATTTTATGCCTAGTGATGAGGGAAATACGTACATTGTACTTCTACATTTACATTTTAGGGTAGTTTCTTTAGAGTATATTTGCACACATATGGAGGTGCCCGTAGTGTAATTGTTATCGTCGCAGGAATTGGACACGGCGACACGAGTTCAAATTCTGGACTGATTGCATTTCACATAGCACTAATACCCTTGGGAAAGGTATGAATCCAATTATTCTCCCTCCAGTTATGGGTAAATAGTAGGGCAGACTAGGTTCTTCAGCCTTGGGGAGGCAACTAGTCTAGGAGAAGGAAAACTCCGAATTCAAACCTGTTAAACTACGCTTAAAAAATTGACCTTGTGTCATATCCTGCCCGAGCGGAGGGGTTGGGTAAATATGATATTTGCACACATATGATATCAATTATTCATATCTAATGCAAATAATTTGCAGACATCTATTTGACGCATAGACGGGACCCTAGCAGATACTACCACAACAGATCAGAGTGGAACTGGGAGTAATAGCAATGAACCTTCATCAATAGATACAATTTAGTGTCATATCTAGGAAACAACTCTTTAGGCAAGATCACACTTCTCTGCTGGGAATTCAGTGAGTGTATCTCAACCCTGATCGACAGGTCAGTATATGTATGGATTACCCAGTGAGAATCTAAATCAAAACAGTAGAAATGGGACAGGAGAATAACTTGCTAAGCATTTTTCAACAAAGAGGTTCTTCTCACACGGTGTAATGTTTAGTGAGTTAAACAAGAAGAAAATCAAGAATTTACTGTGTGCAAATAAAACGAATTAGTGTTGAATGACACTACTTGAAACCATTTAAATGTATGCAGACAAATGAGCCCTAACTCGTTTAAAAATGTTACCAACAAACTTCGATTACAAATCCTTATATATATATATATAATTTAGCATTAAATAACCCACTAGGGTTGATATGCCATAAAACACCAACCAACAAACCAACCAACCAGCAAACAAATAAACAAGATTTTAAAATGATTGTACGTACATTTCCATGTTGAGAATTCACCATCATTAATCCCTAAACTAGGAAAAATAGCAATGATGAGGGGATTAAACACCTGGAACTTCCCCAGTGATGCAGTTTAATGCCATACCTGCGTGAATTGCTTTACAGTGAACAGTTACATGTTTTGATATACATAAACACACTCACACATTTATAGATCACAATGCTCTTAGATTTAAGGATACACTAAGCCTAATCCTTTTGTCTTGTGTGCTGGCTCAAATACGCTACTAAAACACAAAGGATTGTGCTAAATATCGGTACTACAATCGGTTTACACGCTCTTCAAATTCTCCCCAAAACTGTGCATGGCAGAACTATTAAGGCAATTAAGAAATAGTATATATTTTTCTCATTTGTCAAAGTTGATATTAATTACTGCCTATATCATTTCTGTCTCTCTCTGGGTAGTGATTTTAAGCCTCACTGGGTGACTCTTTTTTTTAGCCTGTGTCAACCTGAGGTTTATAAATTTTTAAGCAACCTTGCTACTGATGAGTGTTTATCTGTTAAAATAAGCTTAGTTAGGTTTGATTCAAGGCCAAAAGTATGGAGCATACAGCGAAAATATTATTCATTCAAAGGAATTAGAACGCTAACAATTATACTCTGAGATCTACAGGCAAGAAAGAAAGAAAGAAAGAAAGAACATCTTCAGACACGAAAGTTTTTCACGGACTATTAACTCGAACTGAGCATTCACAGATACAAATCCATGAATTAAAAAGAATCAAAACCTTATAAAATCGGTCACCACTATAAAAACCAAAAGGAACACTAAAATAAACCATTTACTTCCTGAAGACAACTTAGAATGTTAGAAACACATGTTGAAGAAGAATAAATAACCTAAAAGCAAATTATCTTGTGAACATATTTCTTTTTAAGTATATATATATATATATATATATATATATATATATATATATAAGAACTAAACGGATTTTATTAATCTCAATTAGTTTCGATCTTAGTTCATCGGAAGAAGAACGGATTTTGTGAAAAAGTGTTTTTAAGTTTTTAAAGGAGCTGATATACAACGAGAGAAGTGATGAAAAATGCATAACTATTTGTTGAATGAAAATTAATTTCTGGTATCCAAATATCTTCATCCGATGTACATAATTATTAAGTACAGCATTATATCTATGAACAGGTACATATTTTTATTCATTAACTCGTGCATGTACCTATATATAACAATGTACATACATTCATGTGTACGTTAATATACGCTCAAGTGGAATAAGATAATTTTATTCAATATAACACACCATCATAACACACACACACACACACACACACACACACACACATATATATATATATATATATATATATATATATATATATGTATTTACCAACCACTCCGCACTCGCAGAATGTGACACAAGGTCAATTTTTTAACCATAACATCCGGTTTGGTTTGGTTTGGTTTGGTAAATGGCATATCAACCTTTGTAGGTTATTTAATGCCAAAGCCATCCTTCTTGAAGAACAGTAGTGGTACTATTTAACCCATAGCTGATAGGATGAGGGGTTCATACCTTTCCCCAGGGCATTTGTTCGAAAGTGTACATAATAGGATGACTGGAGTTCGAACTGGCTTATGAAAATTCCGCAGTCCATCGCTTTAATCATTACACCACGTGGACACCCTACCATCACATCTGGTGGGGAAACTTCGGTTGTTTAATTACCCTATCATTATTATTATTCCTCGTGTCGCTTTGACCCGGAGTGATAGTACCTGTGAGAGCACGATCAATGGTCTAAATAGATCTCTTTAAAAATGATTAGTATTAGATAGGAATACATGAAAACATATAACTGTAAATTATTATTTTAGTTTATTGAAGATATAATTATTTATAAGGATTATTATTAGTGATTTCAAACTGTAAAATTACTGGAAATAATTTCAAAGATTATTGTGAACAAATTAATAATATTAGACATAAATACATAAAACCATACAACTGTGAACAAATTATTTGTATTTTATACAAATACGTAAAACCGTATCGTTATGAGAAAGGAATATGTAAAACCATTTAGTTGTGTGCCCATTATTTGTATTTAATAAGACTATGTAAAATCATATAACGATGTCCAAATTATTTGTATCAGATGAGAATATTTCTGTGTAAACAAATTATTATTAAATAAGCAGACAAGCTTGAGATTATATAATTGTGTAAAAGTGATAATTACACAGGAATACCTGAATCTATATAACTATGCAAATTATTTGTTCTAGGAATAGTTGGTTGTAACTATAGTTGTTTTTCTAAAGATCAAATTATCATTAAATCTTGCTGCCATATAATTACTGACATCACCATTCAATAACCCAACAAAGGTTGACATTCCGTAAAATCAACCAACCAACCAACCAACCAATTAAACAACAATTGAAACACAAGAAAATGTTACATGTTTCGCTTTCCAGGACTAGTTCTCGTATGCATATGTATTTATCCAGCCTCTCTGATATAGGGGTGACACAAGGTCAATTTTTAAAGTGAGATACAGCTGTTTTAAATTCAAAGTTTTCCTTCTGCCTGACTAGTTGCCTAACCAAAGCCAAAAATTTCAACTTGTCCTTCTATTTATCCAGTGCAAGAAAAGATGAGCATTTGCATAACGTGAATCACAAAGAGTTTCGTTCAGGTTTTGAATTCGAGTCATTTTCATTTCCTCCGACGATAACCATTACACTCATCGCGTCTGATTTTAGTTTATTTTCAATGGCATGACAACCTTCCAGTAAAATCAAAACCACCCTTATAGAAGATGCCCAGTCGGCTGAGTCAGTAGAACATACAAACTGTTTCTCTCCAGAGGGGCAAGACTCTCCTTCCTTAACGAGTGGGCTGTATCTGACACTAAGCAATCTAAACTAAATTGCGTACTTATGCTAATCTGAACAGCTTGAAATAGAACTGTTTTGACATTTAAACTGTGTACTTATGCTAAACTGAATTGTTTGAAATGGAACATTTTTTATGCAAAACTGAATTGTGTGAAATAGAACTGTTTTTGAGATTGAAACTGTACCTATGCTAAACTGAATTGCTTTAAATAGAACTCTTTTGACGATTAATTGTGTGTAAACAAAATCTGTACTTATACTAAATTGAACTATTTGAATTAGAACTGTTTGATTAAACTGAATGGCTTGAAATAGAAATGTTTTTGACAATAAAAATGAGTACTTTTGCTAAAGTGAATTGTTTGAAATAGAACTGTTTATTTGTATTAAAATGGATTTGGCATTAACTAAGCTACAAAGGTTGATATGCCATAAACCCAAACAAGCAAACAAACCTTATAGATGAATTTTAGTAGCATTATTCAACTCATTGTCAATTTTAGTATGTGTATATATAATTAGGTTACATTGCCAAAGTTCCGTCGTTAGTGTCGTTTTCTTAATACTATCAGTTTTATTATTACTATTTGTGCGTAAAAGTTTCCTGTGGTTTTCTTCAGTTAATTCTGTCTCTTCCTTTTGTAAAAGAAAAAGAAGTCGTCGGGAATTTCTGCACACATCTAATTAAAGAGAAAGACATGGAGTTTAAGGGTCTAAAGTCCAGTGCTTGAGCAGTCCCGCTTATGAACCGGCATGCAAATTGCCGTTACGAAAACTACTTCAAAGGAGACAGTAGAAAGTATTTGTCAGTATTTTTTAATGGTCATTCTCAGAGCTTTTATGTCACGTTGATTCCTGCTGCGTTTCTCGGAAGAGTCGAGTTCACTTGCTGATATATATATATAGATAGATAGATCGAGTGAGAGAGAGAGAGTGAGAGGAAGAGAGAGAGACAGAGAGAGAGAGAGGGGGGAGGGACAAAAACACTAACTAGAAACAACTTCTGTATAAATAAAAAAGAGAAAAGAGCAATGAAAGTCAAATAAATCTTCACTTTACCTTCATGTCGTCTAAGTATTCCATGCCTTTGGCTATTTGCCAAGAGAAGGAGAGAAGATCTCTGATTGTAATTGAAACGGGTGATCTGGGTGGTGACTCTTCTTCCATCGATTCATGATCATCTCCGATTTGAGCGCCATCGGGTCGATAATTACGTAGGTAATTCACAAGGGTTCCATGGTCACAGAATTCCATAACCAATAGGAAAGGATCTGAAAAAAATATACAGCACATTACAATTTCAACAGAATTTGATTGATTGATTTTAACGGCATATCAACCCGGCAAAGGTTACATTGTGCATATACTAGAGAATCACGTTTATTGTTCGTTCAGATTCATATTTTTAAAGGAGTTACTTCTGAAGAGGTTTTTTTTTCCCACACGGCCCTATTGAATGCGAAAATCTTTTAAACATGCAAGAGGCACTTTAGTCACATAATTTTTTCTTTATGGTTTGGTTAAGTTTGGTTTTATGGCATTTTAACCATTGTGGGTTATTTAATGCCAAATTCATTTTTATACATATAAACAATTCTATTTCAAACAATTCAGTTTAACAGAAGTACAGTTTAAATGTCAAACAGTTCTATTCGACCCATAGATAGGGCCATATCAATTGCAACCACTCAAGGTCAGAGTTGACCCGAAAGCAATAACAATAAAGGGATACTCTGCATTCCCCAAAGATCCAGCATTACTGGTGCCTTACCATCAGATTGCTTAGTGTCATATCCAAAACGCTCTTAGGGGAAATCTAAATCTCTCTGCAGAGATGCAGTTGGTGTATCCTGCAACCCTAGCTGACTGGGCCATTATCTCATGGAATTGAAGTCATACTACCGCAGTCATATAATAATTGTTTCATTTAGAGTATATATATATATATATATATATATATATGTGTGTGTGTGTGTGTGTGTGTGTGTGTGTGTGTGTGTGTCATCCACAGACAAGACTGTTTCATACCGGTTAGGGTCCTATCTATAGGTCAAATAGATCTGTTAAAAAAATTCGTTAAAAAATGAAAATATCCATGTACGAGTTGACGTGTCATAAATCAATCCAAAAAAGTTGTAACACACACACACATACACGCGCACACACACACACACACACACACGCACACACACACACACACACATATATAAGTGTGTGTGTGTGTGTGTGTGTTTGTGACAACTTTTTTCGTACATTGATATTTACATTTTTTAACGAATTTTTTTAACAGATCTATTTGACCAATAGATAGGACCCTAACTGGTACAACCACTCCGGATTACAGTGGATATGGAAGTGATGGCAATGTAATAGCACTCTATACTCCTCCGATGCAGTTTAGTGTCACATGCAAGATACCTTATCTTAAGGGTTCTTACAGCTTTTCAGAGGATACAGGAACAATATTCTGTGCGCTGTCGGCAAATGTATAACTTTTATAGAATAGAAGTCATACTACCACTATCTCATAATGATTATTACGTTTTAGTATATTAAATGTATATGTATATGTTACAACCTTTATGGAATAGAAATCGGATCATATCTGTCCCATAATAATTGTACATTTAGTGTAGAAAATGTATATGAATGTGGAACAACTTTTACGGAATAGAAGTCATACCACATCTGCCCCATAATTATAGTTACATATAAAGTATGGAATTCATATGAAAATGTAACAGTTATCATGAGGCACTTTGACTGGTTGAGTATTATGGCATATCAACCGTTATAAGTTATCTAATGGCAAATCCTGTTTATACTTATATATTAAATATATATTATTTCTAAACGAATAGTTTATGGGTAACGTTATTTTTAAACGAACAAGCGCTCATTTGTTATTACACAGTTAAATATTTTCAAGTATAGCTATATAATACCAATAATTCAATTTAACATCAGTCTTTTGTTTGCACACAGTTTAAAACGATTCAAGTTTAGAAAATAATTAAATATTTCTATTTGACCTTGGATCAGAGTCGATCTGGGAGTAATAGCAGGGAATTGATACTCCACATTCCCCAAAGCTTCGGAACTGAAATCTAATTATCAGATAGTTTAGGGTCATGTGCAGGACACTCATTAGTCGGGGGTCTTACTCCTCTGCAGAGTGCAGTCAGTGTATTCAACAGCCTCCCCAACAACCGACCGAGCTGATTATGAGACATGGTTTTGTAATTTATATAATGTGAGTACTGTGCTATAAAGAAAGACGTAGAATTTAAAGAACAAATTGAACTAAAAATTTACAGATCACGACATTCTTCCAAAACGTGACAGCTCTGACCATCTCCATTTCAGTCATTTTCACTTTTTTGTAGTTGTTGTTGTTGTGAGAATTATCCACAAGCCGATTATCCGATCTTTAGTCGATAAAATATTTTAAAAAAAAAGATTTTTTTTTCAAATCGATCGGATTATTTTGATACATTATTAATTAAGTCGTAAATCCGACGAGAGGAAAAATCAACAATTCATTCTTCTGAAAGAATCAGAAATAATCGCTCTACTTGAAAGATCAATAACTTCTGATTTAATCCGTGGAAGAATATCCGAGAAGAAGGCTATAACCTATGATTTGTCATTTCGAGGATTGGAAAGACAAGTTAAGTCGTTATTTACAGATATCATTATCAATTATCATTAAATCATAGAATCACATTATCAATTAATTACAGGTAACAAAACGAACAATCAACCCCCCCCCCAAAAATGAATGGTGTTATTACTGTCAGATTAAATGGGAAACAATAAATACTAATTAGACAATTAATTTGTACCTTAACTTGCAGATCTCTCTCTCTCTCTCTCTCTCTCTCTCTCTCTCTCTCTATATATATATATATATATATATATATATATATATAAGTGTATTATTCGGTCCAGTTAAACCAGAGTTGGGAGTAATTCCTTCAGGACAAGAAAATCATTCAAGAGCTGAACATATAAATTTTCCTGGTAGAAATATACGTACATGGAAAAAATAGGTAACTGAGGAAATAGACTCGAAATTATTATAAGTATTAATATTTCCCTTACAAAAATTTATTATATAAACATAATACATAAAAGTTATTTATCGAACTTAACAAAAAAAGAAAATAAATAAAATAAATAAAAAAGTTAAATTACCATAATTCCAACCGACGGTAAAATTTGGAAAATAAATGAAATAAATAGGTAAATAAAAAAACCGAAGTTTAATAAAACGAGGAGGTAACACTTCACCTCTCCCCCCCCCCCGTGTCTATTCTGTTTTATTTTATCCATAAGATCTGAAGAAGTCCTGTTATATTTTTCTTCGTGTTTTTGGTTTACATCAGAAACGCAAAACAGGATGGAAATAAATTCATAATCCTAAAATAACCGGTCTTTGGATTTTTCTTTAAAGAATATATATATATATATATATATATATATATATATATATATATATATATATATATCATCATCAAGTCACGCTAGCAACGTGGGTTTTATTGACTCTCTTTCCATCTATCCCTATCATCCATCGGTTCCAGCAGGTCTTACAAATTACAAATTACATCCTTTGCCCATCCTTGCTAGTTGGCAAACACTGCTCCGTCAATGTGTAGAGGTCCATAAAAGAACGTCACTTATGACTTCGTTCATGAAATTTGGATACTGTAGATACAAAGTCAACGGCGCTTAGTAACTGTAAATTGCTCGCCTATGCGATTATCAGATTATCTTGGGTTTATAACCTGGTTAACATTAAGTTTCTTAACTGAACGTACAAAATCTTTTTTTAAATAAATAAAAAAAAGAAAGTTTCTAAGTCAATATTATACTACTTTAGCTAACATGAACAAGTACGAATTCAAATATTCCTCATTTTCTAAAATATGTTTTTTCCAAATGGAATGGAACTATCAGCAAAGTTAACAAATACATGAAATATGTTATACACATATTTAAATCTTCACTTTATAGTTTCCTTCTAATTGCATTAGATAGATAGATAGATAGATAGATAGATAGATAGATAGATAGATAGATATCACCAAATCGAGCTCAGCCCAGTCGGCTGGTGCTGTAGAATACAACGACTGCATTTCTGCAGAGGAATAAGGTATGACACTAAACAATCCGATGGTGAAGCTTCAGGCCTGGAGCTTTGGGAAATGCAGAGTACCTCTTCATTGCCATTGCACCCAGATCCACTCAGGCCCGGAGTGGTAACACCTGATAGGGTTCGACCTATGGGTCAAATAGAACAGTTGGACATTCAAACTGTGTACAAACAAATTACCTATTTTGAATTGAATTATTTGAAAGAGAACCGTGCGATCATTTAACTGTGTGTAAACAAATGACTACCCAATTGAAGTGTTAGCGATATATATATATATATATATATATATATATATATATATATATACTTGAAACTATTTAACTATGTCTAAAAGAATGTGTAATGTTGAATAGGATTATTAGTGTTAAATAGTAATACTTGAAGAATCCCCGCGGACGCTCTAGGGCGTTTGTGTGTGGCCTTTCCTCTCCAGTTGTTGGGTCGCATTCGGTAGGCCGTTTTACCACTAGGCAGTTCTTTCGGGTATGCCTCGGCACTGGAGAGTTCCTCCGGCTTCAGGTGGCCATCCCCCCAGGCTTTTACCCCATTCGGGGAGTAGATTTATTGCCTGGCGCCTGAGGCACTTCAAAAAGGGGAATGCCGACGGGGTCGAAAGTAATTTTTGGCCTAGCCGGACGCGTGTGGGCTTCGGTCCTGCGACCGGACCCACTTTAAAAACGGCCTTGTGCCATATTCGTGCGTTGGTGGGACGTATCGATAAATAACAGAGATCTTCAAATGTGTGCCTTGTAACCAATCGACAGGACAAATGAATGAACCATGTTGAATAGAATTAGTGTTAAATAGCAATACGTGTAACGACTTTATTTTCTGCAAATAAATGATGTTCTTCTTTGATGACAACAACTGAAACCCTTTAACTGTCAACAAACAAATGATTAATAGTAAATAGAATTATTAGTGTTAGATAGTGTTGTAGTCTTCAGATAAGACCGGTTGAAGAACAACTCGAACAATGGGTGATAGGTAAACGCTATTGTATTAGTAGAAAAAGGAAGTCATACAAAAGAAGTACTAGCCGTTCTCGGCTTGCAGTCTGTCTGTCAAACGTCTTGTAAGAAACGAGAATTTGTTTTCCCCGAGCGAGCTAAGCTCGGAGAATAGGTTTAGGTTGGACGAGTCCATCTTTGGGGTATTGTAGGATATGTCCCCCTAACAGATAGAAATACTTGAAAGTATTAAATTTTGAGCAAAAAATATGAGCTCAGGCTCATTTTAAAATGTTATCTACAAAATATGTTTACAAATCATATATAGTTAATATGTCTGAAGAGGATTTGGCTTTAAATAACTTGATAGGGTTTATATATCATAAACCCAACTCAACCCAAACCAAACCAAACCAAGTCGTGCTGATAGCACGGAGTTTCCTGACTTTCCCTCGCCATCCGTCCCTATCATCCATCACTCTTAACTGAGCCTTCTAATGTTGGCACAGAGCTGATGTATTTGTTAAGTTCTACCAGTTATTATTGCTTCATTTAATAAACATTTATGACCTATCATGTTATATTTGATTTACCGGTTACTTCTGCTACAATTCCCCCCCCCCACACACACACAAAGAGTAAAACTTGATGAAAGCCCTCTTGTTCTCTTTCAAAACTTTCAAAACTTGTTGATCTGTAAATCCTAGAAATTTTATCAATGACACAGAGTTAACATTTAGAACGAAAGTATTGATCAACATTTGAGTAAAGAAAACACTTTTTTTAAAATAGCGTTTACGGTTATTGAATTAATACATGTTTGATTTGTGACTTCTTCTACAAGTGAAGAGAAATCTATTTCTTTTGTTCATTTTGGAACGCATGATATCCTGGGTAGGATGGAACAAATACTTAAAAATTCATTACTTCTAATAATCCATTCATATACAAAAATTCAGCACCCACACAGATAGACAATAACAAACACACATAAACTTGCAGCCCCACCACACATATATATAAGTTAGCGACCTTAGTCGAGGGTAACCTGAAGGCTCCCTTTTCAATAGCTACTACACCTAGAAGAAGGGAAGGGCGCGACTCCTTTCCCTAGATTGCTCCACTTTACCCTTAATCCATACCTAATTATCCTGAGTGTTAAGCAAGGAGGCATCAAGAACCATTTTTTAAGTCTTTGGGATGACTCGACCCGGGATTGAACCCTGTCTCTCGGACCATTTACAAACACACTACACACTAGGCCAATGGATTGGTACACACACACACACACACACACACATATATATATATATATATGTATATATATATATAAGTATCTAATTTGATGATTGAGAACGTCAAATCATAGTCGGGAATTGGTTTTATATCTTATTTTCTTTGCATATTATATTTGCTCCATCCAATCAGTGGGTCTGAAAATACGTTGAAAGAAGTCACAAAGTCAGATGGAAATTTACTAAGCTTTTTGCTTAGATGTGGTACAAGGCCATATAAAAGGGGCACCCAATGAGACTCGAACTCACTCGTGTAGGTTTGCTAGCCGAGCTTGCTAACCATTACACCACCAGAGGCGCCTAGTCACAAAGTCAGATGTTCTGGATGTGACACTAAACTGCTTCTAGATGGTCAGGCTTCACTAATTGAACTCTGGGGAGTGTGGAGTACACTTTCATCGCCATTAATTCTTGGTGCACTCTGACCCGGAGTCGTAGTAACTGCTAGGGTACCATCTAAAAGTTAAAGATTTTTGTACTAGAAATAGCCTACCTCGAACCATAAACGTGTGCAATAAATAAATGAATTTAAGAAATCGTACAAAAATGTAAATATTAACGTAGAATGTAGGCAATTTCAAAAGTTTTTGTACATAAAATAACTACAGACAGGTTAACATGCCGTTAGAATAAATCAAGTTATAATTGCTCTAAACTTTATTGGTTTTAACTGTCAAAAAAGATATTAGCTAACGGAGAGTATTAATCTTAATTACACACACACACACACACACAGATAAATAATAATAATAATAATGATAATAATAATAAAAGAACCAATCATATCAAAGCGAGAATAGATAAGACGCAACAAAACAGTAAATGTAGGCTATGCAGTGACAGAGACGAAACGATCAATCACATAATAAGTGAATGCTGCAAATTAGCACAGAAGGAGTATAAGGCGAGACACGACTGGGTCGGCAAGGTGATCCACTGGGAAATGTGCAGGAAATTTCAATTCAACCATAGAAATAAATGGTATATGCACAACCCAGCACCTGTCCTAGAAAATGACTCGCATAAACTCCGATGGGACTTTGTTATCCAAACGGATCACCTAATCCCGGCCAGAAGACCAGACATCATAATAATCAACAACAAAAAAAAAGAGAATCTGCAAAATTGTCGACTTTGCTGTCCCGGCGGACCACAGAATAAATCTGAAGGAAAATGGAAAGAAGGATAAGTACCTCGACCTTGCTAGAGAATTGAAAAAGCATGAAAGTAACGATTGTGCCAATTGAGATTGGTGCCTTAGGCACAATAACTAAAGGATTATTAAAAGATCTGGAGGACTTGGAAGTTGGCGGACGGTTAGAGACTATCCAAACAACGGCATTGCTAAGAACGGCCAGAATCCTGAGATGAGTCCTGGAGACTTGAGGAGACTTGCTGTCACTCAAACTCCACTGAAAACCATCAGCTAACACTGATGTGAAAAACTCTAAAGGAGTTAGATAATAAATAAATATATATTAGATTTATATATTTGATGTCATGGAATTTAGACTGCGACCTCTGTGTTTCATGGAGTTTTTTACAAAACAACAATCATCAGGCAGTTAACAAAATGAAAGGAATCAATTTTATTTCGATTTTCGATTCATTTCATTTTGTTAGCTGCCTAATGATTGTTGTTTTGTAAAAAACTCCATGAAACCCAGGAGTCGCAGTCTAAATTCTATGGCATTAAATATATAATTCTAATATATTATTATTATTATTATTATTATTATTATTATTATTATTATTATATAATAGCTCTATCCTAAATAATGAGCTCTCTCTATATTATATTGCACTTGGTGTGCGATATATATATATATATATATATATATATATATATATATATATATGAAGCTCACTTAATAAACCTGGGAAATTTTTTTCCATAGATGTAAAGTCTACGTTTCTTCGAAATGGTTAATAGCAAAAATCATTTTTGATCTCGCAGAAATATTTGTTTTGAGTCTCTTGAAAATAGCGGCAAACCAAACTGAATGCTCCTTGATCTATTGATATTTACAAAGGTCAGATTAGTCTGGCACAAGATTTTAATAACGAGTCAACAGAGAAGATTAAGGGGAGAATCCCCGTGGAGTAATAGGTAAAAGCGCTAGACTGCAACCTCGAAGTATGCAAGTTCGAACTTCAAGACCCGCTGTTACGTTCGCTATAATAATTTTCTTGAAAAAGTACAACCTTAAACAATGTTTTCTATTTACAATTTCTTATGCAGTATTCAGTCAATCTATTGATTGAACATTGTAAATATATATAATCCTCTTTTTCTCTCTCTCTCTCTCTCTATATATATATATATATATATATATATATATATATGTATATATATATATATATATATATATATGTAAGATATTATGTAACGATTTTTATGTATTTTGTAAAAATCTAAAAAAATGTATAATGTAACCATTTTAATGCATTATGTAACAATTTTATGTGTTATGTTACCATAATACACGATTTATTAGACAAACACTTGAAGTCTATCGTCAAATGTTTGCTAGCTGAGAAATGAAAACTTAATAGATTCACTGAAGAATGAGTGAGTTGATCGAGAAGCATGTTTTAGTATTTAAAAAAGTTTACAAATGGGCTCAACATTAATCTATTTCCAAAGGGCATTAGATTGTAGTGAAACGCAAACAGCCATGTTCAGGATTTGAACTCAGTTCGCCGATTGTATTTCCTAAAACGTTAACCATTATACTAACCACTCTGATTTATGTTGACATCTTTTTTTGTGAAATAAAATTTCATGTTCTGATGACGCTATCCTTATGGCGAAACTTGTCAATTCAATTTTCTATATTGTTTTTTCCTTTTCTCATGCTGTCGAATTTTGTTTCAAACCTTAAGAACTCTATTGATATTTACAAAGGTCAGCTTAGTCTGGCACAAAACTATAATAACGAGTCAACAGAGAAGATTAAGGGGAGATTACCCGTGGAGTAATAGCTAAAAGTGCTAGACTGTAACCTCGAAGTATGCAAGTTCGAACTTCAAGACGCGCTGTTACGTTCACTATAATAATTTTCTTGAAAAAGTGCAACTTTAAACAATGTTTTCTATTTACAATTCCTTATGCAGTATTCAGTCAATCTGTTGATTGAACATTGTAAATATATATAATCCTCTTTCTCTCTTTCTCCCCCCCTCTCTCTCTCTATATATATATATATATATATATGTATATATGTAAGATATTATGTTACGATTTTTATGTATTTGGTAAAAATTTAAAAAATGTATGATGTAACCATTTTAATGCATTATGTAACAATTTTATGTTATGTTAACGTAATACACGATTTATTAGACAAACACTTGAAGTATATTGTTGAGGCTTTCAACAGCGTCAGATGTTCCACTGTCAACTATATATATATATATATATATGTGTGTGTGTGTGTGTGTACATATGTATAAGTCATATAGAATTACGATGGTATATATAATTAAAATTGATACCTAATTACAACTATATTAATATTTTAATCATACCTAATTACAATTATATATATATATTAAGCGCTTTCAATTATTTATTTTCTTTACAATCCAGCAAATATTTTCTTGTTAATATCTGAAAATCTCTCTACTCACTGGACAGAAGAATCTCAGATATTAAAAACAAAGGTTTTACTGGATTTTAAAGCAAAACTGAGATCTTGATTAAACAATAGAAACTGAACTTTTATTTCGTAAGTGCTCGGAAGAAAACTTATCTAAGTCGAACCAAACTAAAGAAACCTTGAACAACCAAAAGAAAAAATCCACAAAATTACTGTTAAAATATCCTTGCCTGTGTTTTTTTAAAGAGAACTGCCATATATATATATATATATATATATATATATATATATATATATATATATATATATACTCTTTAAGAAAAATAACAAACCAGACACATTAGGATTATAAATTTATTTCCATTCTGTTACGCGTTTTTGAAAATTTCAAAAACACGAAAAAAATTCAACAGGACTTTTTCAGATCCTATATCAGATAAATACTATATATATATATATATATATATATATATATATATATATATATATATATATATATATATAAACTTGACCATTTGTAGAAAATATGATTTCATAACATTGATGATTTTTATCATAATGTGTCATAGTGTAAAGGGATATCGTACAGAATGAGCCACAAGACTCCAAAATGAGATGATAGATGCAAATGTTAAAGTTAGCTTCTGAAACTCTGTACTGTTTCTGGCGTCGAATAAAATAGCTGGACAACCGACCAAATGATATTATGTCACAAGTGGAAGATCAAATCTCGACACTTTGGCGCCAAATAGCGATTCAGTTGATTGGATTAAATAAGGGATCTTGAACGACAAAACGCTGAACTGGGACCGACGCTATACGAGATCAAATGAATGAATAAACATTTAGGAAAAGCAAGACTCCATCAAAGAATTGCATAAATTTGTAGAAAATGAACTATACTAATATATATCAAATAATATATATAAAATATAAACATGATTATTATATACTTATTAGCATAGTAGCAATGGAAAAATGACAGGACTGTTTACGTACGGGTCAGCACTTTTGCTTAGGATCAATGGTGCATATGTGTACTCTGCCTAACTTCGTATATCTCAGTTAATTTTACTATGCTGTCCAAGGAACTAGGGTAGGGGGTAAACCACTTGCTTGCATTCTTCTCGTTTAGATATTTTGATCGGGACTACACCTGCTCGCTGATTTTAAATGCCTCTTTACTTTAGGGTGACAGCAGTTACAAACAAATAAACAAAGTATCAAACACAGACACACAGACACACGCACTTACACACACACACACACACACACATATGCGCATGCACACACACACACATGCACATGCACACATACACTCACACACATGCACATGCACACATATATATATATACTCATGCACATTAACACACATGCATAAATAAATAAAGAAAAATGTTTGCCCTGTCAGCGAGGCCCAAAATAGGTCGACTAGATCCCCTCCTAGCGGTTAGAGTGTTCGCCAATGGCCCGGGAGACCTGGGTTCAATCCCAGGTCGAGTCATACCAAAGACTTAAAAAATGGTACTTGATGCCTCCTTGCTTAACACTCAGCATTATAAGGTACGGATCAAGGGTAAAGTAGAGCAATCCAGGTAAGTAGTAGCGCCCTCCCCTACACCTTGGTGTAGTAGCTATCGAAAAGGGAGCCTTCGGGTTACCCTCAACTATGGTCGCCAACTTTACTTTAGATCCCCTGTATTCACCCTCTGAAAAAAAAGGTTGATTTAGTTTCATTCTTTAGTGACATATCAGCCTTTGTAGATTATTTTAAAGCCAAAGCTATCCTTGTAGAAGAACAACAGTTATACTATGAAATCCAAAGCTGAGCGAATAAGGGGATTCATACTTTTCCCTCAGGTATGAAAATGAATGACTGAAGATCGAACTAACTTTTTTCAATGTCGTAGTTCACCACTTTAGCCTCTACACTTCGGTGCCTCTCACCCCACCCCCCAAAAAAGAGACTTGGGTATAATGCTAAACTACATCTATGGATGAGGTTCCAGGTCTTGCGATTTGGGAAGAGTGCTGACACCCTTTTATTGCCATTATTCCCAGGTCCACTGACTCAAAGTGGTTATGCCTATTAGATTCCCATCTATGAATCATATAGCTATGTTTGACAATTATTACTATTGGATTAGAATACTTGAAACCGTATAACTGAGCAAACTATTGATTATTTTTAGTAAATAGGAATAGTTTTTGAAGTAATACAATTGCTTGCAAATTAAACTTTTAAAAGATTATAGGCCCTGGGACATCGACATTGCAATTGGGTATAAAAGATTGTGAAAATATGTAACGATATTATTTTCATGTATGTATTTACCCAGCCCCTCTTTCACAAACAGGAAACTGCAAAAGGTTAATTTTTAAGTTGAGTATAGTTGGCTTAAAGTCAAAGTTTTCCTTCTCTTAGACCGGTTCCCATACCAAGGCTAAAGCACTTTGGCTGTCCTACAGGTGGGTTGGGCATTATTAGATCCATGCCTTTTGTAAGATTATTAGCGCGAAGTGAAACGCAAAAATCTTTGTCCAGAATTTGAACTCGAATCCCTGACTGAATTTCCTAAGATCGTAATTATTACCCTAAGCGCGCCTCGATGTATATTTTCCCATCTATCTTGGCGTCTTCCAATATTTGGATATGGAAATAGAAAACACTTTATTTGAAGGTTTTCATTGGAGTTGTATTGTGTATAAAGTCGAAAAAAAAACATTTGTGGAGAAGATACTAACAAACAAACAAACCAAAAGCTACCTGCGTTTGTTATCTCACTTTGGTAAACAACAGCTCCAAAACATCGTACCATCCTACTATGTCCACTAAATATACATTTCTATACCGTATACACAAGAGTAAGTAAAAAAGTTTTGCAATTTTTAATCACATGAGGCACAATTCGGATGCTTTTGCTTGAGGACGTGCAGGTAACGAAAAACACTGGACTGTGAAATACTGATCTCGCCTGATACTTTCCGAGTGATACTCACCAGATTTGCCTCTTGTTTTGGATCACAACCTTAGAATCCAAGATTTTAGGCCAACCTGACATTATATGATCGTGAACGTTCTTATAACCAGATCAAAATTTCTTCAACCATCTGCTAACTGAATTGTAATCAACTGCGCCTTAACCTTTCACTTAACAAATTCTTTTGATTGCTTCCGGGGCGTTATGGACCAGTTCTTTCATGTCACACACGGTGAGAAGCAAGGCAAAACGTTTTAGTGCACCAACTACTCCTACACTGCCAGCCACAGCAGGTATCTGTCATGGCTTGAACTGTTTGGTCATGTTTTTTGGTACGCGTTAGTTTTCAGTATATATATATATATACTTGGTGAAAATTAACACAAGTATTTGAATGATTTGAACCTTAATCTTATATATCGTCATCTTCATCATCAAGTCACGTTGCTAGCACAGATTTCCCTGACTCTCTCTCTCTCTCTCTTCTCTCTCTTTCTCTCTCTCTCTCTCTCTCTCTCTCTCTCGTCATTCATCTCTATCATCCATCGCTTCCGGTATGTCTTCTAAACTTCATCCTGTGTCCGTACAGAGCTGTTGCAGATATGTTTTTCTTGGTCGGCCAACACTGGCACATCCGTGTGAAGGGGTCCATAGGAGAACATCACTTATGCTTCTTGTTGTGGGAACCTTACCCATCTTACTATAATGGACTCTTCTCACCGTTATTAGTACAGAGATTTCGCTGCCAGAAGAGCAGATCACTATCTGTATTATACGAACAGTACGAGACTTCTTACCATTTCTATGTAACTCTATCTTTCTCGTGTAATATAATCTGTTATCTAATATCCGTGTTTGCGTTTTAATTAGTGACCCTTTCCGGGGCCACTACATTTCTTCAGCTGTGTCTCGCATGCCTTGTTCGTCTTATTTGAATGGTTTTTAGAGACAGAAGGTACTATTTACCAACCCCTCCGCTCGGGCAGGATATGACACAAGGTCAATTTTTAAGCGGAGTTTAACAGGTTTGAATTCAGAGTTTTCCTTCTCCTAGACTAGTTGCCTCACCAAGGCTGAAGAACCTAGTCCGTCCTACTATTTACCCATAGCTGGAGGGAGAATAAGGGGGTTCATACCTTTCCCAAGGGTATTTGCCCGAAAGTGAACGTAATAGCGCGACTGGAGTACGAACTCGCGTACTACGATTCCGCAGTTCATCGCTTTAACCATTACACCACGAGGACAGAAGGTAGGTGCCCGTACAACTGTTGTTTCGTGTGATTTTTCTTCCAGGATTTGTTCAATAGAGCTCATAGCATTCTTCTGCAGTTCCCGTCAAGCTTTTTCTCCATACGTTTCATCAACGTTCATGTGGTATCCATTTAGTAAGATTGACACAACTACAGCTTGGAAGAAATTGCGTTTTATTTTATCGGATAGGTGAGACTTTGTACAAGACCAATAGAACACACACACACACACACACACACACACATATATATATATATATATATATATATATATATATATAGTTAACATTCAATACTGTCTGAAGTAAAGGTAAATACTGTGTCCAGCCAAAGCTGAAAAACGTAAATAAAGTTGAAATTATCTATTTATTTCATTTAAAGAAACGTAAGATCAAACGCCGTTCTAATGTTTTTAGTCGAAAAGAATGATTATGCGACAGAAAGCATACAGTCATTATGAAAAGGAGGCACGCTTAACATAATGGTTATCATTGTTGCAAATGTAATAGTGGATCCGAGTTCAAATCCCAAACGAAGCTTTTTGCGTTTCACTTTAATCTAAAGC
>OY757905.1:56630243-56644176 GCA_963585895.1 Sepioteuthis lessoniana | reverse complement strand
CGATTATCAGATTATCTTGGGTTTATAACCTGGTTAACATTAAGTTTCTTAACTGAACGTACAAAATCTTTTTTTAAATAAATAAAAAAAAGAAAGTTTCTAAGTCAATATTATACTACTTTAGCTAACATGAACAAGTACGAATTCAAATATTCCTCATTTTCTAAAATATGTTTTTTCCAAATGGAATGGAACTATCAGCAAAGTTAACAAATACATGAAATATGTTATACACATATTTAAATCTTCACTTTATAGTTTCCTTCTAATTGCATTAGATAGATAGATAGATAGATAGATAGATAGATAGATAGATAGATAGATATCACCAAATCGAGCTCAGCCCATTCGGCTGGTGCTGTAGAATACAACGACTGCATTTCTGCAGAGGAATAAGGTATGACACTAAACAATCCGATGGTGAAGCTTCAGGCCTGGAGCTTTGGGAAATGCAGAGTACCTCTTCATTGCCATTGCACCCAGATCCACTCAGGCCCGGAGTGGTAACACCTGATAGGGTTCGACCTATGGGTCAAATAGAACAGTTGGACATTCAAACTGTGTACAAACAAATGACCTATTTTGAATTGAATTATTTGAAAGAGAACCGTGCGATCATTTAACTGTGTGTAAACAAATGACTACCCAATTGAAGTGTTAGCGATATATATATATATATATATATATATATATATATATATATATATATATATACTTGAAACTATTTAACTATGTCTAAAAGAATGTGTAATGTTGAATAGGATTATTAGTGTTAAATAGTAATACTTGAAGAATCCCCGCGGACGCTCTAGGGCGTTTGTGTGTGGCCTTTCCTCTCCAGTTGTTGGGTCGCATTCGGTAGGCCGTTTTACCACTAGGCAGTTCTTTCGGGTATGCCTCGGCACTGGAGAGTTCCTCCGGCTTCAGGTGGCCATCCCCCCAGGCTTTTACCCCATTCGGGGAGTAGATTTATTGCCTGGCGCCTGAGGCACTTCAAAAAGGGGAATGCCGACGGGGTCGAAAGTAATTTTTGGCCTAGCCGGACGCGTGTGGGCTTCGGTCCTGCGACCGGACCCACTTTAAAAACGGCCTTGTGCCATATTCGTGCGTTGGTGGGACGTATCGATAAATAACAGAGATCTTCAAATGTGTGCCTTGTAACCAATCGACAGGACAAATGAATGAACCATGTTGAATAGAATTAGTGTTAAATAGCAATACGTGTAACGACTTTATTTTCTGCAAATAAATGATGTTCTTCTTTGATGACAACAACTGAAACCCTTTAACTGTCAACAAACAAATGATTAATAGTAAATAGAATTATTAGTGTTAGATAGTGTTGTAGTCTTCAGATAAGACCGGTTGAAGAACAACTCGAACAATGGGTGATAGGTAAACGCTATTGTATTAGTAGAAAAAGGAAGTCATACAAAAGAAGTACTAGCCGTTCTCGGCTTGCAGTCTGTCTGTCAAACGTCTTGTAAGAAACGAGAATTTGTTTTCCCCGAGCGAGCTAAGCTCGGAGAATAGGTTTAGGTTGGACGAGTCCATCTTTGGGGTATTGTAGGATATGTCCCCATAACAGATAGAAATACTTGAAAGTATTAAATTTTGAGCAAAAAATATGAGCTCAGGCTCATTTTAAAATGTTATCTACAAAATATGTTTACAAATCATATATAGTTAATATGTCTGAAGAGGATTTGGCTTTAAATAACTTGATAGGGTTTATATATCATAAACCCAACTCAACCCAAACCAAACCAAACCAAGTCGTGCTGATAGCACGGAGTTTCCTGACTTTCCCTCGCCATCCGTCCCTATCATCCATCACTCTTAACTGAGCCTTCTAATGTTGGCACAGAGCTGATGTATTTGTTAAGTTCTACCAGTTATTATTGCTTCATTTAATAAACATTTATGACCTATCATGTTATATTTGATTTACCGGTTACTTCTGCTACAATTCCCCCCCCACACACACACACACAAAGAGTAAAACTTGATGAAAGCCCTCTTGTTCTCTTTCAAAACTTTCAAAACTTGTTGATCTGTAAATCCTAGAAATTTTATCAATGACACAGAGTTAACATTTAGAACGAAAGTATTGATCAACATTTGAGTAAAGAAAACACTTTTTTTAAAATAGCGTTTACGGTTATTGAATTAATACATGTTTGATTTGTGACTTCTTCTACAAGTGAAGAGAAATCTATTTCTTTTGTTCATTTTGGAACGCATGATATCCTGGGTAGGATGGAACAAATACTTAAAAATTCATTACTTCTAATAATCCATTCATATACAAAAATTCAGCACCCACACAGATAGACAATAACAAACACACATAAACTTGCAGCCCCACCACACATATATATAAGTTAGCGACCTTAGTCGAGGGTAACCTGAAGGCTCCCTTTTCAATAGCTACTACACCTAGAAGAAGGGAAGGGCGCGACTCCTTTCCCTAGATTGCTCCACTTTACCCTTAATCCATACCTAATTATCCTGAGTGTTAAGCAAGGAGGCATCAAGAACCATTTTTTAAGTCTTTGGGATGACTCGACCCGGGATTGAACCCTGTCTCTCGGACCATTTACAAACACACTACACACTAGGCCAATGGATTGGTACACACACACACACACACACACACATATATATATATATATATGTATATATATATATAAGTATCTAATTTGATGATTGAGAACGTCAAATCATAGTCGGGAATTGGTTTTATATCTTATTTTCTTTGCATATTATATTTGCTCCATCCAATCAGTGGGTCTGAAAATACGTTGAAAGAAGTCACAAAGTCAGATGGAAATTTACTAAGCTTTTTGCTTAGATGTGGTACAAGGCCATATAAAAGGGGCACCCAATGAGACTCGAACTCACTCGTGTAGGTTTGCTAGCCGAGCTTGCTAACCATTACACCACCAGAGGCGCCTAGTCACAAAGTCAGATGTTCTGGATGTGACACTAAACTGCTTCTAGATGGTCAGGCTTCACTAATTGAACTCTGGGGAGTGTGGAGTACACTTTCATCGCCATTAATTCTTGGTGCACTCTGACCCGGAGTCGTAGTAACTGCTAGGGTACCATCTAAAAGTTAAAGATTTTTGTACTAGAAATAGCCTACCTCGAACCATAAACGTGTGCAATAAATAAATGAATTTAAGAAATCGTACAAAAATGTAAATATTAACGTAGAATGTAGGCAATTTCAAAAGTTTTTGTACATAAAATAACTACAGACAGGTTAACATGCCGTTAGAATAAATCAAGTTATAATTGCTCTAAACTTTATTGGTTTTAACTGTCAAAAAAGATATTAGCTAACGGAGAGTATTAATCTTAATTACACACACACACACACACAGATAAATAATAATAATAATAATGATAATAATAATAAAAGAACCAATCATATCAAAGCGAGAATAGATAAGACGCAACAAAACAGTAAATGTAGGCTATGCAGTGACAGAGACGAAACGATCAATCACATAATAAGTGAATGCTGCAAATTAGCACAGAAGGAGTATAAGGCGAGACACGACTGGGTCGGCAAGGTGATCCACTGGGAAATGTGCAGGAAATTTCAATTCGACCATAGAAATAAATGGTATATGCACAACCCAGCACCTGTCCTAGAAAATGACTCGCATAAACTCCGATGGGACTTTGTTATCCAAACGGATCACCTAATCCCGGCCAGAAGACCAGACATCATAATAATCAACAACAAAAAAAAGAGAATCTGCAAAATTGTCGACTTTGCTGTCCCGGCGGACCACAGAATAAATCTGAAGGAAAATGGAAAGAAGGATAAGTACCTCGACCTTGCTAGAGAATTGAAAAAGCATGAAAGTAACGATTGTGCCAATTGAGATTGGTGCCTTAGGCACAATAACTAAAGGATTATTAAAAGATCTGGAGGACTTGGAAGTTGGCGGACGGTTAGAGACTATCCAAACAACGGCATTGCTAAGAACGGCCAGAATCCTGAGATGAGTCCTGGAGACTTGAGGAGACTTGCTGTCACTCAAACTCCACTGAAAACCATCAGCTAACACTGATGTGAAAAACTCTAAAGGAGTTAGATAATAAATAAATATATATTAGATTTATATATTTGATGTCATGGAATTTAGACTGCGACCTCTGTGTTTCATGGAGTTTTTTACAAAACAACAATCATCAGGCAGTTAACAAAATGAAAGGAATCAATTTTATTTCGATTTTCGATTCATTTCATTTTGTTAGCTGCCTAATGATTGTTGTTTTGTAAAAAACTCCATGAAACCCAGGAGTCGCAGTCTAAATTCTATGGCATTAAATATATAATTCTAATATATTATTATTATTATTATTATTATTATTATTATTATTATATAATAGCTCTATCCTAAATAATGAGCTCTCTCTATATTATATTGCACTTGGTGTGCGATATATATATATATATATATATATATATATATATATGAAGCTCACTTAATAAACCTGGGAAATTTTTTTCCATAGATGTAAAGTCTACGTTTCTTCGAAATGGTTAATAGCAAAAATCATTTTTGATCTCGCAGAAATATTTGTTTTGAGTCTCTTGAAAATAGCGGCAAACCAAACTGAATGCTCCTTGATCTATTGATATTTACAAAGGTCAGATTAGTCTGGCACAAGATTTTAATAACGAGTCAACAGAGAAGATTAAGGGGAGAATCCCCGTGGAGTAATAGGTAAAAGCGCTAGACTGCAACCTCGAAGTATGCAAGTTCGAACTTCAAGACCCGCTGTTACGTTCGCTATAATAATTTTCTTGAAAAAGTACAACCTTAAACAATGTTTTCTATTTACAATTTCTTATGCAGTATTCAGTCAATCTATTGATTGAACATTGTAAATATATATAATCCTCTTTTTCTCTCTCTCTCTCTCTCTCTCTCTCTATATATATATATATATATATATATATATATATATGTATATATATATATATATATATATATGTAAGATATTATGTAACGATTTTTATGTATTTTGTAAAAATCTAAAAAAATGTATAATGTAACCATTTTAATGCATTATGTAACAATTTTATGTGTTATGTTACCATAATACACGATTTATTAGACAAACACTTGAAGTCTATCGTCAAATGTTTGCTAGCTGAGAAATGAAAACTTAATAGATTCACTGAAGAATGAGTGAGTTGATCGAGAAGCATGTTTTAGTATTTAAAAAAGTTTACAAATGGGCTCAACATTAATCTATTTCCAAAGGGCATTAGATTGTAGTGAAACGCAAACAGCCATGTTCAGGATTTGAACTCAGTTCGCCGATTGTATTTCCTAAAACGTTAACCATTATACTAACCACTCTGATTTATGTTGACATCTTTTTTTGTGAAATAAAATTTCATGTTCTGATGACGCTATCCTTATGGCGAAACTTGTCAATTCAATTTTCTATATTGTTTTTTCCTTTTCTCATGCTGTCGAATTTTGTTTCAAACCTTAAGAACTCTATTGATATTTACAAAGGTCAGCTTAGTCTGGCACAAAACTATAATAACGAGTCAACAGAGAAGATTAAGGGGAGATTACCCGTGGAGTAATAGCTAAAAGTGCTAGACTGTAACCTCGAAGTATGCAAGTTCGAACTTCAAGACGCGCTGTTACGTTCACTATAATAATTTTCTTGAAAAAGTGCAACTTTAAACAATGTTTTCTATTTACAATTCCTTATGCAGTATTCAGTCAATCTGTTGATTGAACATTGTAAATATATATAATCCTCTTTCTCTCTTTCTCCCCCCCTCTCTCTCTCTCTCTATATATATATATATATGTATATATGTAAGATATTATGTTACGATTTTTATGTATTTGGTAAAAATTTAAAAAATGTATGATGTAACCATTTTAATGCATTATGTAACAATTTTATGTTATGTTAACGTAATACACGATTTATTAGACAAACACTTGAAGTATATTGTTGAGGCTTTCAACAGCGTCAGATGTTCCACTGTCAACTATATATATATATATATATATGTGTGTGTGTGTGTGTGTACATATGTATAAGTCATATAGAATTACGATGGTATATATAATTAAAATTGATACCTAATTACAACTATATTAATATTTTAATCATACCTAATTACAATTATATATATATATTAAGCGCTTTCAATTATTTATTTTCTTTACAATCCAGCAAATATTTTCTTGTTAATATCTGAAAATCTCTCTACTCACTGGACAGAAGAATCTCAGATATTAAAAACAAAGGTTTTACTGGATTTTAAAGCAAAACTGAGATCTTGATTAAACAATAGAAACTGAACTTTTATTTCGTAAGTGCTCGGAAGAAAACTTATCTAAGTCGAACCAAACTAAAGAAACCTTGAACAACCAAAAGAAAAAATCCACAAAATTACTGTTAAAATATCCTTGCCTGTGTTTTTTTAAAGAGAACTGCCATATATATATATATATATATATATATATATATATATATATATACTCTTTAAGAAAAATAACAAACCAGACACATTAGGATTATAAATTTATTTCCATTCTGTTACGCGTTTTTGAAAATTTCAAAAACACGAAAAAAATTCAACAGGACTTTTTCAGATCCTATATCAGATAAATACTATATATATATATATATATATATATATATATATATATATATATATATATATAAACTTGACCATTTGTAGAAAATATGATTTCATAACATTGATGATTTTTATCATAATGTGTCATAGTGTAAAGGGATATCGTACAGAATGAGCCACAAGACTCCAAAATGAGATGATAGATGCAAATGTTAAAGTTAGCTTCTGAAACTCTGTACTGTTTCTGGCGTCGAATAAAATAGCTGGACAACCGACCAAATGATATTATGTCACAAGTGGAAGATCAAATCTCGACACTTTGGCGCCAAATAGCGATTCAGTTGATTGGATTAAATAAGGGATCTTGAACGACAAAACGCTGAACTGGGACCGACGCTATACGAGATCAAATGAATGAATAAACATTTAGGAAAAGCAAGACTCCATCAAAGAATTGCATAAATTTGTAGAAAATGAACTATACTAATATATATCAAATAATATATATAAAATATAAACATGATTATTATATACTTATTAGCATAGTAGCAATGGAAAAATGACAGGACTGTTTACGTACGGGTCAGCACTTTTGCTTAGGATCAATGGTGCATATGTGTACTCTGCCTAACTTCGTATATCTCAGTTAATTTTACTATGCTGTCCAAGGAACTAGGGTAGGGGGTAAACCACTTGCTTGCATTCTTCTCGTTTAGATATTTTGATCGGGACTACACCTGCTCGCTGATTTTAAATGCCTCTTTACTTTAGGGTGACAGCAGTTACAAACAAATAAACAAAGTATCAAACACAGACACACAGACACACGCACTTACACACACACACACACACACACATATGCGCATGCACACACACACACATGCACATGCACACACACACTCACACACATGCACATGCACACATATATATATATACTCATGCACATTAACACACATGCATAAATAAATAAAGAAAAATGTTTGCCCTGTCAGCGAGGCCCAAAATAGGTCGACTAGATCCCCTCCTAGCGGTTAGAGTGTTCGCCAATGGCCCGGGAGACCTGGGTTCAATCCCAGGTCGAGTCATACCAAAGACTTAAAAAATGGTACTTGATGCCTCCTTGCTTAACACTCAGCATTATAAGGTACGGATCAAGGGTAAAGTAGAGCAATCCAGGTAAGTAGTAGCGCCCTCCCCTACACCTTGGTGTAGTAGCTATCGAAAAGGGAGCCTTCGGGTTACCCTCAACTATGGTCGCCAACTTTACTTTAGATACCCTGTATTCACCCTCTGAAAAAAAAGGTTGATTTAGTTTCATTCTTTAGTGACATATCAGCCTTTGTAGATTATTTTAAAGCCAAAGCTATCCTTGTAGAAGAACAACAGTTATACTATGAAATCCAAAGCTGAGCGAATAAGGGGATTCATACTTTTCCCTCAGGTATGAAAATGAATGACTGAAGATCGAACTAACTTTTTTCAATGTCGTAGTTCACCACTTTAGCCTCTACACTTCGGTGCCTCTCACCCCACCCCCCAAAAAAGAGACTTGGGTATAATGCTAAACTACATCTATGGATGAGGTTCCAGGTCTTGCGATTTGGGAAGAGTGCTGACACCCTTTTATTGCCATTATTCCCAGGTCCACTGACTCAAAGTGGTTATGCCTATTAGATTCCCATCTATGAATCATATAGCTATGTTTGACAATTATTACTATTGGATTAGAATACTTGAAACCGTATAACTGAGCAAACTATTGATTATTTTTAGTAAATAGGAATAGTTTTTGAAGTAATACAATTGCTTGCAAATTAAACTTTTAAAAGATTATAGGCCCTGGGACATCGACATTGCAATTGGGTATAAAAGATTGTGAAAATATGTAACGATATTATTTTCATGTATGTATTTACCCAGCCCCTCTTTCACAAACAGGAAACTGCAAAAGGTTAATTTTTAAGTTGAGTATAGTTGGCTTAAAGTCAAAGTTTTCCTTCTCTTAGACCGGTTCCCATACCAAGGCTAAAGCACTTTGGCTGTCCTACAGGTGGGTTGGGCATTATTAGATCCATGCCTTTTGTAAGATTATTAGCGCGAAGTGAAACGCAAAAATCTTTGTCCAGAATTTGAACTCGAATCCCTGACTGAATTTCCTAAGATCGTAATTATTACCCTAAGCGCGCCTCGATGTATATTTTCCCATCTATCTTGGCGTCTTCCAATATTTGGATATGGAAATAGAAAACACTTTATTTGAAGGTTTTCATTGGAGTTGTATTGTGTATAAAGTCGAAAAAAAAACATTTGTGGAGAAGATACTAACAAACAAACAAACCAAAAGCTACCTGCGTTTGTTATCTCACTTTGGTAAACAACAGCTCCAAAACATCGTACCATCCTACTATGTCCACTAAATATACATTTCTATACCGTATACACAAGAGTAAGTAAAAAAGTTTTGCAATTTTTAATCACATGAGGCACAATTCGGATGCTTTTGCTTGAGGACGTGCAGGTAACGAAAAACACTGGACTGTGAAATACTGATCTCGCCTGATACTTTCCGAGTGATACTCACCAGATTTGCCTCTTGTTTTGGATCACAACCTTAGAATCCAAGATTTTAGGCCAACCTGACATTATATGATCGTGAACGTTCTTATAACCAGATCAAAATTTCTTCAACCATCTGCTAACTGAATTGTAATCAACTGCGCCTTAACCTTTCACTTAACAAATTCTTTTGATTGCTTCCGGGGCGTTATGGACCAGTTCTTTCATGTCACACACGGTGAGAAGCAAGGCAAAACGTTTTAGTGCACCAACTACTCCTACACTGCCAGCCACAGCAGGTATCTGTCATGGCTTGAACTGTTTGGTCATGTTTTTTGGTACGCGTTAGTTTTCAGTATATATATATATATACTTGGTGAAAATTAACACAAGTATTTGAATGATTTGAACCTTAATCTTATATATCGTCATCTTCATCATCAAGTCACGTTGCTAGCACAGATTTCCCTGACTCTCTCTCTCTCTCTCTTCTCTCTCTTTCTCTCTCTCTCTCTCTCTCTCTCTCTCTCGTCATTCATCTCTATCATCCATCGCTTCCGGTATGTCTTCTAAACTTCATCCTGTGTCCGTACAGAGCTGTTGCAGATATGTTTTTCTTGGTCGGCCAACACTGGCACATCCGTGTGAAGGGGTCCATAGGAGAACATCACTTATGCTTCTTGTTGTGGGAACCTTACCCATCTTACTATAATGGACTCTTCTCACCGTTATTAGTACAGAGATTTCGCTGCCAGAAGAGCAGATCACTATCTGTATTATACGAACAGTACGAGACTTCTTACCATTTCTATGTAACTCTATCTTTCTCGTGTAATATAATCTGTTATCTAATATCCGTGTTTGCGTTTTAATTAGTGACCCTTTCCGGGGCCACTACATTTCTTCAGCTGTGTCTCGCATGCCTTGTTCGTCTTATTTGAATGGTTTTTAGAGACAGAAGGTACTATTTACCAACCCCTCCGCTCGGGCAGGATATGACACAAGGTCAATTTTTAAGCGGAGTTTAACAGGTTTGAATTCAGAGTTTTCCTTCTCCTAGACTAGTTGCCTCACCAAGGCTGAAGAACCTAGTCCGTCCTACTATTTACCCATAGCTGGAGGGAGAATAAGGGGGTTCATACCTTTCCCAAGGGTATTTGCCCGAAAGTGAACGTAATAGCGCGACTGGAGTACGAACTCGCGTACTACGATTCCGCAGTTCATCGCTTTAACCATTACACCACGAGGACAGAAGGTAGGTGCCCGTACAACTGTTGTTTCGTGTGATTTTTCTTCCAGGATTTGTTCAATAGAGCTCATAGCATTCTTCTGCAGTTCCCGTCAAGCTTTTTCTCCATACGTTTCATCAACGTTCATGTGGTATCCATTTAGTAAGATTGACACAACTACAGCTTGGAAGAAATTGCGTTTTATTTTATCGGATAGGTGAGACTTTGTACAAGACCAATAGAACACACACACACACACACACACACACACATATATATATATATATATATATATATATATATATATAGTTAACATTCAATACTGTCTGAAGTAAAGGTAAATACTGTGTCCAGCCAAAGCTGAAAAACGTAAATAAAGTTGAAATTATCTATTTATTTCATTTAAAGAAACGTAAGATCAAACGCCGTTCTAATGTTTTTAGTCGAAAAGAATGATTATGCGACAGAAAGCATACAGTCATTATGAAAAGGAGGCACGCTTAACATAATGGTTATCATTGTTGCAAATGTAATAGTGGATCCGAGTTCAAATCCCAAACGAAGCTTTTTGCGTTTCACTTTAATCTAAAGCAAATAAAAAAGACATGCATCCATATTGTTCTCCTCCTAGCTAAGGGTCAAAAGTAGGATACACTAGTTTCTTTAGCCTTGTTAAGGTACCACTCCAGGAGAGATGAACTTGCACTATTCAGCTTAAGAAGTGATCTGTGCTATGCCGTGTTTGATGATGAGGAGTTGAGTAAATATATTCTGTCATTATAAAAACCACATTTTGGCGACAAAGAAATCAGCAGAATAGGTTGGTTGGTTCGTTGGGTTTTACGGCATATCAACTTTTCTCGGTTATTTAACGCAAATCCATTTTTATGCAAATAATCAGCTCTATTTCTAACAATTCAGTTTAGCATGAGTACACAGTGTAATTGTCAAAACAGTTCTAATTCAGCTAATTCAGTTTAGTATAAGTACAGAATCTGTTTACACACAGTTAAATGCCAAAACAGTTCTATATTAAACAATTCAATTTAGTTTATGTACACTTTCAATATCAAAAACTGTTCCATTTCAAACAATTCAGTTTAGCATAAGCACGCTGTTTAAATGTAACTACAGTTTGATTGTTAAAAGCATTTCTATTTCAAGCTATTCAGTTTAGTCAAACAGTTCTAATTCAAGCAATTCAGTTTAGCATAAGTATGCATTTCTATTTAACCCATTCCAGGCCAGAGTGGACTTGGGAACAATGACAATGAAGGGGTACTCCGCATTCCCCAAAGTTCCAGCATCACTTGAATCTCACTATCAGATTGTTTAGAGTCATATCCAGGACACTATTTGGGAGGGGGTCTTACCTCTCTGCAGAGAAGCAGTCGGAGTATTCTACTGCCCCAGCCGACAGAGCAATCAGCAGAATAGGGTACATCCAGTACCAAATAAGATTTAGCATCTCACCCAGCGTAGACTTGTACTTCAGCTAGCTTCAATTATAGAATTTGCACGACTAAAAAAAAAAATACAACTAAAAGGACCCCCCCCAAAAAAAACATAACAGGCAAACTTTTCTTCCAGCTGTGTCATTTTTATTAAGGTATTAATTTTATCGATTGATTATGATGGATGGTGATCTTAGTCTGATTTTGTAGGGGTGGATTTAAAATATAAAAAAAGAGCTAGGTTGAGTGTTAATCCATATTAAGTAAAATTTCCGAGATGAAAAAAAAAAAGTCGAGATACGAGCGAACGGATGTTATGGCTAAAATGGCGTTTATATAAAATAATCGCAGGAAGATAAATCGGTAAAAGAATACATGACTAATCTTCCGTGAAAGAACTATTAAGAAATATCAGGATACAAGGGTTGCTTTTTGCTACTGTCAGAATACAAATAAGAAAAGTTTGTATAAAATTATTACAGTGCAGGTAGAAAACCAAATAAAAATATAATTATGAACAGAAAAAAGTCTGTCACTTTATGTCATGCGCACAGCCATCAGACCGAAATGTGAGAAACGAGTATATTCAACTTAAGTTTATATCTGATTGTATACAGTATATGAAACTTTAATTAACAGTCTTTTAGCCTTCAAAATTATATATATATATATATATATATATATATATATATATATACTCGGACCGGCGCGTAGATCGGCAAATCGCTTTTCCAATGGAAATAACATCAACTCGCCAGCGTCCAGATCTCGTCATTTGGTCAGTTAATTCAAAGAAAGTTATCATTGCTTTCGAGGCCAACATCGACTGGGCTCATCAGCGTAAATTGGAAAATTACGAAGACCAACTTGACAGTGCGTTAAGAATGGCTGGTCAACAGACATATTTCCTCTTGAGATTGGATGGCGAGGTTTTATTTCGAAATCAACCTCTACATTTTTAACCAAACTTGGACTTTCACCAGTAGAGCAGAAGGAATATATAAAAAAGGATCCAAAACAAGACTGTAACTGCATCTGAGCGGATATGGCATTCGTACAGATCAAACTCTATCCAATAAAGTCTGGTAGTATTGTGATATACTGCTTGTGTGCCCTGGATTAGTGGTACTGATGCTTCAGGTCCGAAACCATGCCTGAACCCAGGGTCATCATCTGGTGAAGACTTTATTGGAAGCAAAACTGTTTTTTTTTTTCCGGCAGTTCTTGTATATAATTTTTAAAAAATATATTCCAGTTAAAATGTCTATTGTTTGGTATTAAGTAAAATGGCAGTAAATTGTAAATTCAGTAAGAAATGAAAGCGCTCAATGCACAAAAAGTGGAAAGCAAATGTGAGATTATCTAAAAGAAGAGATTAACAAATAACTCTGAACCTCATCATTAGATGTTGTTTAATGTCATACACAGAACACCAAATGTTTTCCAGTATTGCTCTCTAAGACTAATATTCAATCCAAGATTATTAATTCGCTTCTACACACTTAAACGGTTTCTCATCATCAGTTGAGATTAGTCGACATACAAAACCTGGAGGCATCTATTATCATTGCACTCTCCGCACAGACAGAATGCTGAATCTAACAGGCGTTACAGGATCTAGGTCACGTGATTGGATCTAGCTCTTAATTACAAAGTAATTGTTCAGTTTCATGGGGACAATTTGTTTTGATATCAACTCCGCTTCTTTTATTTAATTGATAAAGAAAACATAATGGTAAATTATTCTTTTAATCACAACTAACATTTTTCAACCCTGCGCGGGTTTTCTTTAATATAGACCTTTTAATTTCAGGCTTTTCACCATATTTTTTCATTTTTTTAACTCTTACTCACAAATTTATTTAGACAGTAAAGTATTATGTATATCAAGCTTTTCTGAAAAGAAGATATGTGATTATTGTATCTCTATTTCAACGTTTGCTCGTATATATATATATATATATATATATATATATATATATATATATATATATATATATATAAAGAAGACTTGATCTAGTTGTACTGGACAAGTAGAAGTGAACGTGTTT
>OY757905.1:56600243-56627743 GCA_963585895.1 Sepioteuthis lessoniana | reverse complement strand
TTGTGGACTAGAGCATGGTCCTGGTGGAAATGCCACTGACCCGATTTGAAGAGTGCTGGCCTCTTCCGACGGCATCCCTTCATGAACTCCCTTAAAACCTCAACATAGTAACCCTAACCCTAACCCTTTGGCCAATCAACTCTGGTGTATTGACTTCCTTATTCCTCCCACACTTCTCATCATCATTCACAGACTCTCTGCCTTCCTCGAATCTCTTATGCCACTCAAAAACTGATGATTCTCGAGTCATGCAAGATGGTCCAAAAGCAATTTGAAGCATTCCATACGTTTCTCTGGCAAGTCTAAAACAGAATTTTATTGCATATCGTTCTTCTAAAGTCTCCTCACGTCCAGATTGCATTTTTTAAAATTCACCAGCTGTGACAATCAGGCTTTAGTAGGGTGTATTCCAATTGCTGCTGTAGCTGTTCATTTGAACCTGAAATCATAAAAATCAGTCTGTCATCTCATAATATGTATAGCTATAACATACTGAAGTTTCAAGAGTCAGCAATAATTTTAAATGCCTGTATAAAAAAGTCTGAAACTTATTGAATACACCCCGTATATGGGTGTGTATGTAACTCTCACTCTAATTTCCTTTCTTCTCTCTCTCTCTCTCTCTCTATATATATATATATATATATATATATATATATATATCTTCTTAGTGATAATGGTGTATATATATATATATATATATAGATGTCATCAGCATCATCATGAACAAAATCTCCTATTGATGCCATCGACTCTCTTGACTCTCTTACGCCATCCGTCCAAATCGGCTATTACTTTTTGGTAGGCTGTCTAGACTGCATCCAGTGTCCATACAGAGAAGATGAATGTAAATCCTTGTTTGGTCCATGGTGGTGTGTCCATATGTAGGAGTCCCCAAAAGAACATCACTTATAAGTTCGTTTCCGCTTCTCCAGCAATGCCCTATCGGTCTTATATAAATATATCGCAAGTTATCATCGAAAAAGGTTATCTCTTTCTATATATATATATTAGTTTAATTTGATTTCTTTGTTTAATCACATATCAAACTTCATGTTTTATCTGATACCAAATGGATTTTGGTTTGGTTTCTTTGGTTAATAGCATATCAACCTTTAATGCCAAAGCTATCCTTATGGAAGAACAGCAGTGGTACTATTTAACTCATTGCTCGTGGGAGGATAAGGGATTTCAGTATCTTTCCTAAGAATATTAGTCTGAAAAGGAACGTAATAGCACAACTGGATTTCGAACTCGCTTACTACAATGTCACAGTTCAACACTTTGACCATTAAGCTATCAAAGCCATCATAGTAGAAAAACAGTAGTAGTAATATTTAACTCATAAATTGTGGATATAAGGTTTTGTTTTGTTTTTTTGTTTTTTTGTTTTATGGCATATCAGCCACTGTCGGTTATTTAATGCCAAAACCATTTATGCATATATAAACAGTTCTATTTTAATCGATTCAATCAAGCATAAGTACACTGTTTAATTCTATTTAATCAATAGATAGGACCTTATCAGGTGCAACTACTCCGGGTCAGAGTGGACCTGGGAGCGATGGCAATAAAGGGGTACTCTGCATTCCCTAAAGCTCCAGCATTCCTGGAGCCTCCCCATTAGATTGCTTATTGTCATATCCAGGACACTCGTTAGTGGGCGGGTACTCCTTCACAGAGAAGCAGTCAGTGTACTCTACAGCCCCAGCCGACTGGGCGAAGGGGTATAAGGGGATTCGTATTTTCCCCACTGATATTACTCAGAAAGTGAACATTTTAGCGTGACTAAAGTTCGAGGTCATTACGATGTCACGGTCAAGCAAGTTAAACAGTACGCTATCGCGATATATATATATATATATATATATGTGTGTGTGTGTGTGTGTGTGTGTGTGTGTTTGTATATATATATATATATATATATATAAGCTACTAAGCAGAAAGTCTTGTAACAAAAAAATAAAGCCACGAATACGAGAAATTAGCCTTTCATATTGATTCAAAGAAAGAAGCTGCCCACAAATATAAATCGGCAAAAATCTATTCCATTCTGCTTCAATGTTGCTCATGTGAACCAAATCTGACTAGCATCAGTTCATAACTACATAGCAAGCGTACTGCAGAATGATAGCAAATAATCAGGTTGGGTTTTATTGCATATCAACTACTGTAGGTTATTTAATGCTAAATCTTGTTTATACATATAATTAAATATTTTGTAAATAACATTTCTAAACGCAGCCGATCTCATTTTTCTGTGCCCACAGTTAAATGGTTTCAAGTACTTCTATCCAACACTAATAATTCCATTTACTATTAATCAATAGTTTGTGCACATTTAAATTGATATACATATATAATTTGTAAGTGAATAGTTTGTAGGTTATTGCATTTTTAAATGAACTTATTTGTTTGCACACTAGTATTGCTTTTGTTTCTTCACAGTTAAATGGTTTCCATTATTTCTAACACAAATAATTCTATTCAATATTAATCCTTTGTTTGCAGACAATGAAGTGGTTACAAATATTTCTATTTAACACTAATAATTCTATTAAATACAATTAATTCATTTGCAAACAATTAAATTGTTCCAAGTATTGCTATGTATGCCTAAGAATTCAATTAGAAAGTCATTTGTTTAAAACACAGTTAAATTGTCCAATTATCTATTCCTAACAATTCAACTCAAGCCCTTTGTTTTCCCGCATTTTAAATGCCAAATGGTTCTGTTTAACCCATAGACAGGATCTTCTCAGTTGCTACCACTCCGGGACAGAGTGGACCTAGGAGCAATAGCAGTGAAGAGGTACTCCACATTCTCCAAAGCTCCAGGCCTGGAGCCTTGCTATCGGTTGATTTAGTATCTTATTCTGAACATTCGTTGGGGGATTACCCTTTTGGGCTAAGTAAGCAAGTATCGCTGGCCATTCTTAGTGAATTTGATCCTGGCTGTGATGTAAAAGAAACTTTGTAAATATGAAATGCAAAGAATAAAAAATATGAATAAATAAAAACGACGAATAAATAAATGCCAGTCAGTCGCTTCAGTCTCGAACTCAACGTATGCATGATTTTCATGGCGAGTTGTTGTATCTTCACCGGGAGCGCAGGAGATAAAACCGTTTATTTAGCTTGTATACAAGACACGTTCTGTTCAATTGCTCTGTCAGTTTATACTGAAGATAATACATTCGGGTAGACTGACATATAAACAATCGAGAAAAAAAATTAAGATGAAGGAAGATTGATGAAGACGTTTTGATGGGGGAACTTTTTTTGCAAGAGAAGTGGAAGAAGTAATATGAGAAAAGCTTTACGAAATAGATTGTAGGGGATTAAAATTCAAAGAATTATGTACAATAACATAAAATAGAATAAAAACCAACGGAAAAATCGGGAGGAGAGACTGAAATAAAAGCAAAAAAAAAAAAAAAAGAGGGAGAATGTAGGAAGAAAGAGATAGAAAAGTGAAGGAAAATACCTTAAAAGTAATAAAGAGAGAAAAAGTAACAGAAAGAAAGAAAGAAAGAAAGAAAGATAACAGAAAGAACGAAAGAAAGGAAGAAATAAAAGAAAGAAACAAGCAAACAAAGAAACGAACAAACAAACGAGAGATAATAGAAAGAAATAAACAGACAAACAAACAAACAAGAGACAATAGAAAGAAAAAAGCAGACAAGCAAACAAACAAGAGACAACAGAAAGAAAAAGCAGACAAGCAAACAAACAAGAGATAACAGAAAGAAAAAAAAAAGACAAACGAACAAGAGACAATAGAAAGAAAAAACAGATCAGCAAACAAACAAAAGACAGCAGAAAGAACAAACAAACAAACAAACAAACAAGAGATAATAGAAAGAAAAATCAGACAAGCAAACAAACAAGAGACAACAGAAAGAAAAAAACAGACAAACAAACATACAAGAGACAATAGAAAGAAAAAGCAGTCAAGCAAACAAACAAAAGACAGCAGAAAGAAAAAAACACAAAAACAAACAAACAAACAAGCAAACAAACAAGAGATAATAGAAAGAAAAAAAAACCCAGAAAAAACAAACAAACAAGCAAGAGATAACTGAAAGAAAGAAAGAAACGAAGAGAGAAAGAAAAATTGCTTTAGCTGGTCAGAAAGAGACATATTCCAAAACGGTGATTTTTAAAATCGATAAAATTTGAAAAATTGTTTTCATTAAACTGTTGTATTTATTTCTAGTCTCTAAATTATATTGTTGTAATCACAGGTTCGAATCATACTATTTCGCTATTTTGATTTGTATGCCGTAGAAAGCTAAATTTAAAAAAAAAAGCCTCGACAAAACCTAAAAAAGCAAATTAAATATGGACTGCGGAATTGTAGTAAGCGAGTTCGAACTCCAGTCGCGCTATTACGTTCGCTTTCGGGCAAATACCCTTGCGAAAGGTATGAACCCCCTTATCCTCCCAGCTATGGGTTAAATAGTACCACTACTGTTCTTCTAGGAAAATGGTTTTGGCATTAAATAACATACAAAGGTTGATATGCAATTAAACAAAAAAAAAAAACCAAACCAAATTAAATATGGTTTGGTTTGGTTTGGTTTGGCTTCTTTCTTTAATGGCATATCAACCATCGTGGGTTACTTAATGCCAAAAGCATCCTTATAGAATGATAGCAGTAGTGTTATTTATTCTATAGCTAGAGAAATAAGCGGGTTCAAACCTTTACCAGGAGTATTAGTTCGAAAGTGAACGTAATAGTGTTCTAACCCGCTTACTACAAAATCACAGTCCCGAACATAAGTCACTACGCCGCGGGGACTACCCCCAAAATAAAATGAAAGAAAAAAAAGGAAGTTTTATTAGTCAAGGAAAATGATATCGGCGAGCCAAGATACGGATATGCGAAACGTACATAGAATGTTAACATATATACATAGAACATAGGAATCCCGAAACACGAAAAACACTTACGACTTCTTAGTTCTGGTACGAAACTTTTTATTACCTTTGAGTTTAAAGGTTCTTCGACATAAGGAGAGAGATACACATTCTTTCTATTCTGGCTTTCCCATCTGCACCCCCGCCCATCTCGTGCGACTCCCGTAGCGCACAAATTCGTCTGGCCTCTGCGAGCCCAGAGAGTCGACCCTTCTCGTTCGGTGTCTAGTCTCAACTCAACTAACTGACTTTTTCAAAATCCCCGAAATCCTCCGCGCACTTCTGGTGCGTGACGTCATTCGCACTCCCTTCCTCGTTTTCTATCTTGGGTTTCTATTGTGACATCTATGGGTGACACGTCTGCTCCGCGCGCACGCGCGAACACCTGCGTTAATGTTGCACCGAAGTAACCCATGCATTGAGCCGAAAGGTTCTCAGCCTAACTAAACCCAAAGGCATAAAACGAAATCCCTCGGCCATTATATTACACTAGGTGGGGCTGTTTGCTTTTCAGTTTAAGCTAATGCCCATGGTCAAGGTATGAATCCATTTCTTCTCTCCTCCAACAATTAGCATATTTATATTTACCCAACCCCTTTGTCACGAACTGGATTTAACAAAACGTCATTTGCAAGTGGAGTAAAATCTGGTTTGAATGCAGAGTTTTCCTTCCCGTAGACTGGTTGATGGATTCGTGCCTTTCATAAGAGCATTAGCGCAAAGATTTGAATTCGGTTCACCAAATTCATTCCCCGCAAGGATAACCTTTACGCTGGGCGCAGCTCAAGCTATGAGGAAATCGTGGTGTAAATTGTGTTTTCTAGCTACGGCAACTAGTCTGAGAGAATGAAAACTTTGAATTCAAACCAGCTGAACTCCGTCTAAAAGGTGACTTTGTGCTGTATCCAGTTGATGGTGGTGGGTTTGGGTGAATACAAACACGAAATAAATAGATAAAGTAAAAAGAAAGAATAGACGACAAAGGCCAAATAATAACAAAAGTAAACCAAAGAATTTGATCTTGACAGAACTCCAAACTCTCTAACATACAAGAATGTCTACACTTGCACCTAAAAGGTATGAAGTATATATACACATTTTTGGTAAGCAAAGCAGCCGATAGAGAGCATATTATCACCAGCTTTCAAACATGTTTTTCTCTTTCTTTATTTTACCATCTAGTTTGTATTATCGTTTCGTTGGATCATACGTTTATCTCAGCAGCTGATGATAAAATGAGTTAATAAAGAAACGAAACAGATTTAGTTGAACCCGAGTAAATTGTAACGTTTATTTCTTTCTTCTTTTGTATAGTCGTTATTTTGGGCTTTTGCGATTTTGCGATAAACAGATAGATTGATAGCTTGTGAAAGAGATAGATACAGTGACTGCCTGAGATAGATAGATAGTTGGTTGGTTGGTTGTTTTTTTTATGGCATTTGAGGGTTATCTGTTGCCAAATCCTGTTATATATATATATATATATATATATATATATATATATATATATGTTGAAAAGATAGATTTGTTGTAAATCTGACAGTATGATTGAAATGTGGAAAGTTGTATATATATATATATATACCGTGATCTCCACCATTGCAGATATGGGCTGCTGGCTCAGTTGTAGAGTTTCGGCACTGCAATCTGTGGTCGCTGGATGTTTTTTATGGCATTTGAGGGTTATCTTTTGCCAAATCCTGTTATATATATATATATATATATATATGTGTGTGTTGAAAAGATAGATTTGTTGTAAATCTGACAGTATGATTGAAATGTGGAAAGTTGTATATATATATATATATACCGTGATCTCCACCATTGGAGATATGGGCTGCTGGCTCAGTTGTAGAGTTTCGGCTCTGCAATCTGTGGTCGCTGGATCTATCTTCAGTGGTTGAGATCACGGTATACACTGCTGATGAGACTTAAAAAGGTCGAAACAGCTGTCCAGTGTTTCCACACGTCATGCATAAGTGTTCGCCGGAGTTTCTGGTCAACCCAATCCAAGTATTTGTTTAACTTTTCGTTTTCTTTCATTTTTATTCTATCCTTCACTGAAATGGCAAGATCCACCCGATTATAAATTTTTTTCTTCTTGTTGAATAACTCTAGGCTTGGTTTTCTGTCTATTAAAACTTCAAAGTTCCGGACAATTTTATGCGTGTCATTTTCTTGGACAGGTTTTGGCTTGTGCATTTACGATTTGTCTCTAACGTTTCAACGAAAATAAAGTAAACCTCAAACACAATATTGAAACATAAAACCCTCCTCAAGATTCTTAACAGAAAATCACAATTCACCTACCTAATTACTATCATAAAATCACTTGGCAACAGAAAATTCTATTTCCCAATTTTTTTTTTCAAATTGACCGAAAGAACTTTGTTGGAATCCTATGTGCATACCGAATTTGGTATCTCTAAAAAGAATGGTTATTTATAGTGGACGAGTAATCGAATACTCCGAGGGTCGGTCAATAAGTTCTAAGCCTCATCTAGATTTTATACTTGCCATACACTTCTCAGTATGGGCCTCGCTCGCACAGTAATCAAAGCAGAAATTTGAGTAAGTCTTTTTTTTGTTTTGTTTTATAAGAAGAGGTTGTGTGTTGCCACAAAAATGTTCAGCAATGGCACTTCTTTCTAGACGGGGCTTATAAATTTTTGAACAACTCTTGAATTTACATGCTTAAAACTATTGCCCTCACCTTAATTATTATATTCACAACGTTTCGGCTGCAATATGCACCGGCCTTCTTTTGGCTGCAGTCAATAACTTGCAGGGTATTTCGAATCGAATGCTTTATTAAACTCACCCCGAAGTGGCTAGACTGTCCTCATTCCACTTTCATTTTCTTGGGATATGTCTTAAAGGTTAATTTGCATTAGCAATTTTCACAAACGATGAAAGACCCCCAAAGAAGACTGGAAGGTTCAGTGAACAAGACGTTGGAAATAAAATATCCAAGTTGAGGACAATATTTTGAGACGTTTAAATGATGTAAATTAGAACAAATTCTGATTTTGTAAATTGAGACAGATAAATCAAACTCCTCTCAATTTTTAAAAGTTATCTTTCTTACATTAAAACAGACAAGAGTTGAAATAAGTTACGTTGTTATAGTAACTCGGAGGATTATTCCAGTAAAGAAGAAGAAGAAGAAGAAGAAGAAGAAGAAGAAGAAGAAGAAGGAAAAAAGGAAATACGGAATAAGTTGAAAGGAAAGAGAAAATTGAAAAGAAACAAACACAAGGTGACAGAAAAGGTAGAAGACTTTTGCAGAGAAAAACGAGAGAATAAATTGAAAGTGAGAGAGAAAGAGAGGGAGAGAGACAGAGACAGAGAGACAGAGAAGTTAGTGAGAAAGATTAAGGGACTATCTATACAGTATAGATAAGGATAGTCCAACACTTTTTTAAAAAATTAAATATTCTACAATCAAAACTGATTTTATAATTATTATAAACTCTACAACATTGAAGCTGAGTCTCGAAAAACATAATTGCAACGATTCTGTAGCCAAGAACAAAAATGTACTCACACACACACACACACACACACACACACACACACACACACACACACACACACACACATATATAAGTATTCATATATGAGGCTCGTTCAAAAAGTTCTAACATCCAGATTTGATACTTGTCATACACCTCTCACCTTTGTATATGCCTTACAGCACAGAAAGAAAGATAGGCATCTAAATACCTTTTCCTGGTTTTATAAGAAGTGGTAGTTTTGACACAGTAAATATATCACACTATGGCTCTTCTTTCAGGCCGAGGTTCATAAGGTTTTGAAAGACCCTAGTATATATATATATATATATATATATATATATATATATATATATTCCGGCGGCTACATATTCATATTTTTTGTTATAGGATCTCAAGCCTATATGTATTTACCTAACCCCTCTTCATTAGCAGGATGTGGTACTAAGTCAATTTTTAAATAGTGTTTAACATGTTTGAAATCTGAGTTTTCCTTCTCCCGGACCGGTTGCCATGCCAAAGTTAAAGAGTCTGTTCAACTATTTATCCATCGCTTGATACTATTTACCAACCCCTCCGCTCGGGCAGGATATGACACAAGGTCAATTTTTAAGCGGAGTTTAACAGGTTTGAATTCAGAGTTTTCCTTCTCCTAGACTAGTTGCCTAACCAAGGCTGAAGAACCTAGTCTGTCCTACTATTTACCCATAGCTGGAGGGAGAATAATTGGATTCATACCTTTCCCAAGGGTATTAGTACTATGAGAAATGCAATCAGTATCGTCCAGGATTTGAACTCGTATCGCCGTGTTCATTTCCTACGGCGATAACGACTACACCACGGGCACCTCGCTTGATGGAGACTAATCAGATGCATACTTTTCTCAAGCTATCAGCGCTGTGTAAAATAGAAACAGATTCGTCCTGGATTTGAACTCAGGTTACCGTATCAGTTTATGAGGGCGATAAGCATAACACCACAATCGTCAATATAGACAGGTAATCAATAATACCTAATAATATCCGTTAAGATTGAAAAGTGTTTCACTAGAAATAACGAAAATCTGCTAATTTTAGTTTAGAAGAAAATTAACTTTATCATATTTACCAACACCCCCGCTCGGGCAGGATATGACACAAGGTCACTTTTTAAGCGGAGTTTAAGAGGTTTGAATTCAGAGTTTTCCTTCTCCTAGACTAGTTGCCTCACCAATGCTGAAGAACCTAGTCTGCCCTACTATTTACCCATAGCTGGAGGGAGAATAATTGGATTTATATTTTTCCCAAGTGTATTAGTGCTATGTGAAAGGCAATCGGTCTCCTCCAGGATTTGAACTAGTGTCGCTGTGTCCATTTCCTACGACGAAAATTAACTTTATATTAAAAATTGGTGGGAGTGTATTTATGGATCATACAATACATGGAGCGTGTTTATGTAACTAATACTGGCAATTTTGAGAATGAGGCTAATTATTGATATAATATCTAGTTATCGTTCTTGTGTTAATCTTGAAGTGTTGCCTGTATTGACGGAACCTTTCAGAACCAGAATTCAAATGCATCTGTTTTATATTTATTTACAACTAACAAATCAAAACAACCAGTGTTATTTACTTATTTTTCTTCATGGTAGCATTGCATCTCTAATGACTTGACAACAAAATTGGGTGTTAGTCGTTTTCAACGAAATTTCATAAGTCTGCATTATTTATGCCATCCCAACAACTTTTTCAGGGTTTAATATTACACTCAGAACATTTGGTTTAATAGTCATGTAATAAGAGAAAAAAAAAATTCGTGAGCTTCCGAGGTTAGTGATTAGGTATAGCTAAAAATGTCACAGGTTTTCTGTGTTGAATAACTCCTTCTAGTCTAATAGCTAGGAATAGCTAAAAATGTCACAGGTTTTCTAGGTTCGATATCTCTCCCTAGTTATGTTCTGGATAGCTAAAAATATCACAGGTTTTCTGCATTTGATTGCTCATCCTTCGTTAATATAGATGTAGAATGGAGAGAGAATGAAAGGTCGGACACAGGGTGAAGTTTCTTTTTAGTCAAGCACAAAAACTATTTCGACAGAACAGTTTCGATTCGTGACCTCCTCAGATCTCTAGGACTAATTTGCCCAGTCGGCTAGGGCCGCAGAATACACCGACTGCAGAGAGGTGAGATCCCCCCATAATGAGTGTCCTTGATATGACACTAAATAATTTGATGGTGAGGTTCCATTGATGCTGGAATTTTAGAGAATGCCGAGCACACCTTCATTGCCATCACTCCCAGGCCCACTTTGGCCCGGAGTGGTAACACCTGATAGGGCTCGATCTATGGGTCAAAGAGAACTAAACTGCGTACTTATACTAAACAGAATTGCTTGAAATAGAACTTCTTTTACATGTAAACTAAGTACTTATGCTAAACTGAATTGTTTGAAATAGAACTGTTTTTGACATTGAAACTGTAATAACGCTAAACTGAATTGTTTGAAATATAACTGTTTGACTAAACTGAATAGCTTGAAATAGAAATGTTTTGACAATTATACTGTGTACTCTTACTAAACTGAAAGGTTTAAAACACAACTGATTATTTGTATAAAAATAGATTTGGCATTAAATAACCAACAAAGTTTGATTTGCCATAAACCGAAACAAACATTCAACCAACCAGGACTATTCTCAGTAATCTCGCCGATCTCAACAGTGCCGTGGTCTGGACGATCTCAGTACTTCCTTGGATCTCCAGTTAACCAACTTACTTTTCTAGTTTCTTCGGAATTGTTCAGCACTAAATGGTATCACTGTCACCTTGATGTTTCTTAGCCTTTTTGTTCTCTGGCAAGGTCCAAGTATTTAACCATCTTTTCGTGCTTTCATTTCTTTTTCTATTCATTTCTATTTCAAGCTATTCAGTTTAGTCAAACAGTTATATTTCAAACAATTCAGTTTAGCGTAATTACAGTTTCAATGTAAAAAACAGTTCTATTTCAAACAATTCAGTTTAGAATAAGTACTTAGTTTACATGTAAAAGTAGTTCTATTTCAAGCAATTCTGTTTAGCATAAGTACGCAGTTTAGTTCTATTTGACTCGTAGATCGAGCCCTATCAGGTGCTACCACTCCGGACCAAAGTGGACCTGGGAGCGATGGCAATGGAGGGGTGCTCAGCATTCCCCAAATAGCCTTTTTGTTCTCTGGCAAGGCCCAAGTATTTAACCATCTTTTTGTGCTTTCCTTTTACTCAGAGATCTTCTGGAACAGCAAAGTCTGATAGTGGATTTATTCTTTTCTTTTTATAATATAAAATTAGATCAGTTCTTCTGACCAGGATTTTAGGTACGTTTCTTTCTCAAAGTTCTACAGCACATTTCATATCTGTTTTTTTTTTCTTTTTAGGGCATATTATGGTCAGTGTATTTATCATTTGTCTGCATGGTCAAAGTTTAGTCGTTTTTTCTTTTTAGGGCATATTATGTTCAGTGTATTTATCATTTGTCTGCATGGTCAAAGTTTAGTCGTTTGCTCAATAATCCGAGTACAACTTTCTTCATCAGACCTTATGCATCTTCTGTATAAGTTTGTTGCATTTGATTATTGTTTTTTTTTATCATATCATTCCTTGCGAATCTTTTACTTCAGTATTAGTTGATCGTCTTTCATCGGAGTCTGAATGATAGCAACTCTCCTCGGGTCTCCGGGACTCTTCTCAGTATTCAACAATGCTCTAGTCTGAATGGTCTCGATTCGTTCTCCGATTTCTAACTATTCCAGCCCGTTTACCAAGCCTTTGGGGATCGTTCCAAGTCTACCAATTACAATTGGTATCACCGTCATTCTCATGTTCCATTGCTTTTTTAGTTCTCTGGCAAGGCCCAAAGACTTGTTTCTTTTTTTGTTTTCCATGATTTCCAATCTGAGGGCCGCTGAGATCACAAATTCCACTTTTCGGTAGGTTGTCTGTTTTATATAAATTATCAATAGGTCTGGTCTTCTGACCGGTATAGGTTACTTGTTTATATGTCAAAATCCCAGAGAAATTTATTCGTCTCATTCTCCAGCACGTATTCTGGTTTGTTCATATACCATTTGGTTGCATGGTCAAATTTCACTTTCTTGCACAATTCCCAGTAGATTATCTTCCTACCCAATCGTGTCTTGTCTTGTACACTTTTTGTGCTAATTTGCTGCATTCACTTATTATGTGTTTAATCATTTCGTCTCTGTGACCACATAACCTACACTTGCTATTCTGTTGCGTATTATCAATTTTCGCTTTACATTATTAGTCCTTATGACATTGTTTTGTCCGGTTATTAGAAAGAGATTCTCACTTTAACTTTTCCTTTCATTACCGTATCCACGTCTTCTCGCGTGAGATTTCGTCAGTTAGTCGCTTGAAATATCATTGCAATTGTTGTTTTTTTTCCATATCTATTTTCTAGTTATTGTTGTTCTGTTGATCTTTATGTGGTCAATGCTGTTTCTGGCCGCTGAAATTAGTCCTTTTTTACTCTTTTTAATGCAGTTCTCGAGTCATCGTATTGATGCATCTACGCTATTTTTAATGCTTGTATGTCCTCTTCCGCCTTCTTTTCTTAACGCATATAGTCTATCTGTCATTTTTCGCATGTCAGGCCCTGTGCATCGTCATTAGTTTCCTTGTCCTTTTGTCCATTTGTCTGGGTTCCTCCCTGGTCCATTTTAAGAATGGTTTCGAGTGTTTTACAAGAAGGACTGCCCAAGTGTTTATCCCTTTGATGGGGTTTCTGCTGCAAACTTGATTTCCAGAAATTTGCTCGTTCGTCTGAGATCTTATTTTTTCCTTTGTGTCAGTATGTTTGATGATGTACGCTGCCAATATTCCCAAGCACTTGTAGATTTCTTTTTCTCCAAGCGTTCTGAATCGTTCTCGAATCGGAAATTTTATTCCTTCCGTTATTTGCCTTTTTCCACTTCTCATTAGGAGCATGGCACATTTTTCTAAGTCAAATTCCATTCCTTTATCCTGGTTATATATTCTTATTGTTTGTATCAGAGTCTCTAATTCTTTTTATTTTTACAATCAGCTTGATATCGTACATGTATATAAGTTGATTAATCTTTTCTTGCGATTTTGTATATGTGTAGCCCCCAATACTCTTTCTAAGTATGTAAAGTAAGTAAATAGAGTTGGTGACCGTAGTCGAGAGCGACGAAAAGGCTCCCTTTTCAATAGCTTCTTCATTGAGGTGTAGGGGAGGGTACTACTCTTTTCCCTGGATTGCCCCACTTTACCCTTGATACGTACCTTATATTGCTGAGTGTTAAGCAAGGAGGTGTCAAGTAACATTTTTAAAGTCTTTGGTATGACGCGACCTGGGATTGAACCTAGGTCACCCGGACCATTGGTGACAGTCTACCCACTAGGACAATGGAGTGATATTATGACTATTATAAATAGGAATGGCGAAAACTCATCTCCGTGGTAAATTCTTCTGTGTATTTTCACCGATGCTCATATTTTTCTTCCTGCTATTATTTCCACTTTTTCATGGCTTCCGTGATGAATTTAATGATTTTGTTCGATATATACTACATTTTTAGACAATCTGCTATAAAGGATATAAATATAAATGCGCTGGTCAATGTACAGTAAATCACCTGTTTCTTTGTAGCATCCTTTCTGTTCTTCAAGAAACAGTCCGCACCATACAAGCAAGTGATAGATCCCCCTCTCTATTATTATTATTACTCTTTGAGAGTTTTTCACATCAACATTAGCTGACATTCTTTCAATGGAGTTTGAGTGACATCAAGTCTCCTCAAGTCTCCAAGACTCTTCTCAGTATTCTGGCCGATCTCAATAATGCATAAATTTGAATGGTCACCACTCGTCTTCTTATTTTCAAATCTTCAAGTGCCTATGTTAATTCTTTGGTGGTTGTGCCAAGAGCACCAATTATGATGGGTATAAACGTCAGTTTCATGCTTCACAGTTTTTTCAATTCTCTAGCAAGGTCCAGGTACTTATCCTTCTTTTCACTTTCTTTCAGTTTTATTATTACTAATTGTTGTTGGAGCCTTACCCATCTTACCATAATGGACTCTTCTCACCGTTATTAGTACTAGAGATTTCGCTGCCAGAGGGCAGATCAATATCGGTGTTATCCGAACAGTACGAGACTTCTTACCTTTCCTATGTAACTCTATCTTTCTTGTGTTATATAATCTGTTATCTAATATCCATGTTTGTGTTTTCATTAGTGACCCTTTCCGGGGCCACAACACTATTATTATTATCATTATTGTTATTATCAAATTTTCAGCTTTATTTTCAATATCTTACTATTCTTCATCGGGTCTTTACCGATGACCTTAGGTTGGGACGGTCGAGATTATACGTTGTTTATGTCTCATCTGTAAATCTAGGTGTTACTTTTTTCAATCACTTTGTTATTACTTTACTTAAGAGATGAGATGTTCCTCGAAGTAATTTTTGTATTTCACATAGGCTAGAACTATTAGTTTTGTTTTTAATGTTTTTATCTGTCCTTTTTTTATCATACCCAGGGTTCCCACGATTACTGGCTTGGTAATGGTTTTAAGGTGCCACATTTTTTGAGTTTTTATATCCAGTTCTTTATATTTACTTATTTTATTATATTCTTTGAGTGATGTTATTATCCGTTCGTATTGACGAATCGATTAGAATATATGTTTTCTCTTATAATCCTTAACCCCTATATTTGGTCTAATGCTCTTTATATTTCTATCTGTTTGGATAGCGAAGTCTGAGAAAATAGTAGCTTCTTTGGCGTCGGTCATTATTTCTGGTTGATGCTTATATTACTTTACAGATTTTAGTTTTCCATACTATTTGTATATTTTCCAATGAAAATAATCAGCTGATTTATTATGCTTTTCTTAATGTTCTATCGGTGTTAGGACTGAGCAGCCAGGCATAAGTGGTCAATTGATTCAGTTCGCACAGTCTACACATTTCGTTTGATCAATTTTTATAATATTTGTCTCATAGTTTCTAGTTGGCAGGTTCTGGTCCTGTGCTTCTTTTATTAACTTTAGTTATGTTTATACCACTTGTTCGTATTGTCAAATTTCAATTTCTTGTCCAATTCTTAGTGGATCACTTTTTAGTCCCCAGGCAAGATCCTGGTATTTTTTTTTTTTTTTTGCTTTCTTTTAATTTCATTCGATCAACTGCTGCAATGGCGCATAATTTGAGATACACATTGATTGAGCACCGGGGATCCATTCTATAAATAGCATATCATCTAAAATTGCATAGATAGAGGCTGGGTTATTATTTGATATCAGCAAAATGATCAAGTTTAGTTTGATTATTTGGTTTATTGGATTATCAACCCTTGTGGGTTATTTAATGCCAAATCCTTATATATATATATATATATTGTCTCCTTTGTATGGAGGAAAAGTTTGCTATAGCTTCTTACCATAAATCCAATGAATTAAACAAAGATCTAAAATACTTAATGCTTGCTGACATAAAAATGTTTGCCTACTTGACAAATATAATGTGGGTTTGTTTTTTAAGCTAAGTTTTTATTTTTTCTGGAGGCTGCCTAATTATATATATATATATATATATATATGTATATATATATATATATATATATATATATATATATATAATTTGAAAGCAAATAGTTGGTAGGTTGCTTTATTTCAAACAGATTTAAACTTATTTGTTTGCACACTGTTTAAATGGTTTCAAGTATTGCTATATTTAGCAAAACAGACTCTTAACCTCCTCCTTTAAACACTATTAAGGCGAAATAGGGTTGGTAATTGTTTGTCATAAGAGCAATTTGAAGAATACGGTTGGGACAATCATATAGGTGCTAGGGCTTCACATGACCAGCTTATTGATCGGATCAGTCTTCTACGAAAGTCTCATTAGCTCAGTACCAAACTGGAGTGCTGTAAGCCATGTAATCATTTTGTTTGCCTGGTCATGGACTGCTTAGCCACCAGGATCGCATCCTCAAACATTCTGAGTCGCCACAAACGGCCAACAGGTGGCCTAGTTGGCGGGAATCATACCCCTCTGCAGAGGGGCAGTTAGTGTATTCTAAAGCCCCTGCCGACAGAGCAGTTGATCAAGTTGCTTAAAGATATATTAAAAAATATTCATGCATTGTTATAGATAATATTCACATTAAACTAACAGTGTTTTTCTCAATCTTTCTTGGCGTAGTTTTGAGTAAATTGCATCCGTTGCTTTATTCACCAGGTTTCTTCCATCCATCAAATACCGTTTTTTTTAATAACATCTCCACCCAAACAAGACTGTCATCACCCAGTCATTTCCCACCGTAAGTGAAATTAGCAACCATGTGACTATATTTCTTACTGAAGACACTTCGATCAACACTGTCTGCAGAAAAAAACATTTGCATCAACAGAGAATATTTGGAACAGAGTGTTGCCGGCAAGAAAATTGGAAAAGAAATAAACATGAGAAAAAGCAACGTAAAGAAACTTACAAAAACATTTTCTGAGAGAACACACACACACACACTCTTATATATATATATATATATATATATATATATATATATACAGTACTTATATATATATATATATATATATATATATAAGTATTATACATATAAGTACTATATATATATATATGTGTGTGTGTGTGTTTGTGTGTGTGTGTGTGTGTGTGTGTGTACTCTATATATTCGTGAAATGAGCGACTTTTTACAAACAATTTTTCACTTCAAAAGCATGGAAGCGATCACAATGTAAGATACGTTTTTGAAATGTCAGAGCTTACTTTGTTTCTTGGACAAAACGTGTACAAACTTTGATCCAAAATATCCCTATATACCCTATTCCTAAACAAATACTATTACTTAAAATATAAAGTGGTATGATATTGCTTATCAAAAAAAATTAATAAAGGAATAATGTCTCCCAAGAGTTCTTAATTAATTACATACATAATTAGTATTTTATCTGTACTACTTTGTATGAGTGGTATGGTTCTAGTATGTTTGGCAAACACGTTAGACTACATCAAGGTTTAGACTATATGGCTTTTTCATGGTATGGAACTGATTATTGTAGTTTTGAATGTATAAATAAGTGTTCGGATATTTTCTCTCTATGTCATTGGATATTGATAGAATATTTTTATAGGCGAGCATAGCCAAAAGTTAATGGGCTGTTTATCTTACGCAATATATGATAAAAACATTTTGTGGCTAAAACTTGTTCACAACTTGAGGATATATTGTACACACATCGTTAAGATCATGATATATTAATGAAAATAGCATTGATGTTATGTTACAAAATTTTCAACATAATCTCGTTTGCTCTCAATGCATTGAGTTCAAATGTGAATACTGATCACATGGAAGAAACACGGAAATTTTCATGTAAAGATCTAGCGAATTGACATGGCAAATTGATTAATCTTCCCTTGTGATATATATATAGATATATATAGAGAGACAGATTTTATTTAAAACGACATACAAAGGTTGACAAGATTTGCTCTTCAACAATGAACAAAGAGGGTCGAAAGTATTGTAATGTAATGTTCCGCACGGGGTTCTAATTGAAAGGGTGCAACACCATGGTACTAAGTGGGAAGTATGGAGAGAACAGGAAAACGCTTGTGTAATGTAATCTCACCACTCGGCACCATCTTAAATATCAGTCGGTGCTACATCCTTCTTCAAATCGTAGTTTGTAACACCATGAGTCATCTGGAATATGGTTCAGTCAGCTGGGACTGGAGAATACACCGACGGCATCTCTACAGAGGGGTAAGATTCATCCAACGAGTGTCCTGGATATGAAACTAATCAATCTGACGGTGAGGCTCCAGTAATGCTGGAGCTTTGGAGAATATGGAGTACCCTTTTCTTGGCATCACTCCCTCGTCTACTCTGGCCCGGAGGGGTGTACTTATGTTAAAATGAATTGTCTGAAATAGAACTCTTTATATGTATAAAAACAGATTTGGCATAAAATAACCTACAATGGTTGATATGCCATAAAAACCAAAAATCATCTGGAATATTCAAAGTTACACAGTTATAAAACAATAGGACTCTGTTGTATCAGATGCGAAAACTTTTATTCTGCCTGAAACATAATTTCATAGCAGCGGCACGGCAAGGTAGAGAGGAAGATATCGTAAAAGGGTTGATGAACATATCTCCTTTACAGCTACCTCACCATCTCATATCTCACCGATTCGTTTCAAAGACTCGTCCAAACTCACTTCCAAACTCACTTCCAAACTCAACTCAACTCCACTCAACTCTGGATTTCAGCTCAACTGATCTATTTTCAGATTCTTCTATTTGTTATATATTACGAAATGAAGTGTTGCATCAGCCCTAGTCCTTGGTGTGACGTCATCTTACTAAATCATTGCATTATTAGTTTTATTTAATTTTATGCCTCTTAAACCCTCTTTCATGGGACCGAAAGATAATAGTCTGAAGGTGCTAAGTCTTTTCAATCGATAATTATTTAGCTTTGTATATGCACGCTCCTAAATTATCGTTTCGAATATCCGCCATCTTTTATTCCAATGCCTAAGTTTCCAAGTTTACACTTGTAGTGTGGCCATTTACAACCAGTCTGTTAAAAGAAAAAACTCTGTAATCAAACAAGCGTTATTTTACTCAAAAAGAGACCTTGTGTCAGATTCTGCACATACCGAAAGGGTTGAGTACATTCATACGTACATACATAATTAGTAATATATAGATATATAGAAGTTTCAAAAGTGATACATATTTAAACATACTCTACAATTTCTTTATGTTTCTTTTTATCCACTCTCCTTTGTTTTTTTCTTCCCACACTGAAACCTTATTTTCCCATCAACTTTTCATTGTTGTTCAATGCCCTCAATTTATAAAGCCAAAAAGGTGATAGAATTTTTTTCTCTACTCAGCCAAGATACTTTGTCATTTTTTTTTTCGTTCCATACTTTTCTTGCTTAAAAAAAATTTAATGTTAATTTTTATTTTATTAGTTTGTCTTCGGAGAATAACTGATACATTTATTGAATCGTTTTCTTTTAATTTTTTTAATTTTTTATCTATCTATTTATTATATTGAAGATGCTGAAATATTTTGAAATTAATATGTATTCTTTACATAAATTATATATAAAACTATACTTATACTATGATTAAAACTGATATTTCTGAAGGTCGAAGGGTATTCTGTATATATGACCTTAATTACCACATTTCCACTAGTGTGAAGCTATTCTGTAGAAAAATTATGAATATGTCTGCTGTATGATTTCAAAAGTAGATTTAATTCGGCCGAATCAACAATCGCTTCGGAAAACTGTTGGCTGTTCTACTGTTTAGGAGTTCTTCAAGTACTAGTATAACAAGTTTGAACAGTGGACAAGCCTCGAAGTGGAATAAGTTGGATCAGGACAAATAGTGCCAGGTCATAGAAGCCAGTCTATTGTTAACCAACCGGAAAAATGGAGAAATAGTATAAGCCACTCGAACCATTTTCTATCTTTTGGTTGTAAACAACAAAAAAAAGAAACTTAGAAACTAATGAATCGGATGAAAAGATGGCGGACATTCGAAACGATGACTTAAGAGGCGTGCATATTTATACATCCCAGAGCATCAACCGGAGGTGACGAACAGTAAAACGTTTAATGTAACTGTTACCTTCGTAGTAGGAGGTGTCTCCGTTGGGTAGCGACTAACGTGCTGGACTGTGACAGTAATAAGCGAGTTCGAACTCTAATCACGCTATTACATTCAGTTTCGGAGGTGACCGTGGTGTAATTGTTATCGTCGTAGGAAATGAACACGGCGACACGAGTTCAAATCCTCGACCTGACTGATTGCATTTCACATAGCATTAATACCCTTGGGAAAGGTATGAATCCAATTATTCTCCCTCCAGCTATGGATAAATAGTAGGACAGACTAGGTTCTTCAGCCTTGGTTAGGCAACTAGTCTAGGAGAAGGAAAACTCTGAATTCAAACCTCTTAAACTCCGCTTAAAAAATTGACCTTGTGTCATATCCTGGTCGAGCGGAGGGGTTGGTAAATAGGATTACATTCAGTTTCGGACTAATACCCTTGGGAAAAGTATGAAACCCCTCATCCCTCAGCTATGGGCTAAATAGTACCCCTACTGTTCTTCTACAATGATGGCTTCGGCATTTAATAACCCACGAGATTGGTATGCCATTAAACAAAGAAAACAAACTAAACTAAGAAATGGAATCGGCAACTCGAGTTCAAATCCTCGATGAGGCAGATTGCATAGCACTTGGTACTGATGCCCTAAAGAAAGGCATGAATCCGTCTCTTCTTCCATCCTTTATGGGTTAATACTGGAGTAGGCTGGGTTCTTCAACCTTGTATTGGCAACCAGTCGAGAAGAAGGAAAACTCGGAATTTAAACAAGCTTTAATCCACTTAGAAATGTTGATCTTGTGTCGACTTCAGCTCGTAGCAGAGGGGTTAGGTAAATAAATTTAGGGAGGTTCGCTTCGGATAACAGTTATCGTAGATAACTACGAAGCAACTCGGGTTCGAATCCTGAACAAAGCTGACTGTGTTTCACTTTGCAGTAATGCTTTTATAGAAAGCATGAATCCATCCATTTTTCCTCTTCAACTACGGGTAAATAGCGAGACGGACAGGGTTTCTTAGCCTTGATAAGGCAGCCAAACTAGAAGGAAAAAATTCAAACTAGCGGTAATCCACTTAAAAACTGACTTGTGTCATATTCTGCCTATGACGGAGGGATTAGGTAAATACTTACATCACAAAACCAGCAAACAAAGATGAATAAATGGAGGAAATTCTTAATCGGAAATGATAGCGATAATTCGAGAGAAATTCGTGACTAATTCTTGAGATGGTACCATATATACAAAGCTTATTCTGGCAAAAAGATGTTGGAAATAAATCAATTTTCATTAATTTCAAATAAGTTTCAATAAAAGATCATCTCAAATTAAAAAAAAAAATGAACCAGCCCCAGACGGCAAGGACCCTAGAATATACTGATTACACCATTGCAGACGGGTTAAGACCCTCCTAACAACGTGTGTCCTGATTATAACATAAAACAATCTGATGGTGAATCATGTATGCATATCCATTTAAATCTGTGCAAAACAGAAATACTTAAAATCGTTTAACAGTGGACAAAAAAAAAAAAAGAAGAAGCCTAAAAATGTATTTACAAATCATATATATATATATATATATACATTTCTTTAAGAAAAGCAAAAACAGGTCATATTAAGATTATAAATTTATTTCCATCCTGTTATGGGTATTGATATGAATCAATAACACCAAAAATAACAGGACTTCTTCAGATCTAATGGATAGAATAATTCAGAATAGACACAGGAAGGAAGGGTGGGAGGGGGTAGAAGAGGGGTGAAGAGTTTCCTTCCCATTTAGCCCATTTAGTTTTTATTACCGGTTGGAATTATAGTAAATTAAACTTTTTTTGATTTTTAAATTCTAAATGCATTTCAACTTAAAACTCCAGAGTCAATAATAATTTAGGGAAGTACAACATTCCTTAATAACCTTACGTAAGGATACAGTAATACTTATCTTAAATGAAATTCAAAATTTACAATTAAAATTTAAAATTAAAAATTTATATTCGTGCTTATTAATTCAGTTACCCTTCCATTGAAAAGTACGTACACATCACATGGTATCTTTCATCTTTTTATTTTATTTTATTCCTTCCACCTCAAATCTCAAATTAATCCTATGTTTTGGTTAATTAAACATTATCTATGATAATTTGTCTATAGTTTAAATTTATTCCTAAGTCTACATCTAGCTATTAATTCACATCGCTGATTTAATAATTTTTCAGTGTCTGGGTTTATCATTATTTGTATTTTTTCTTCTAGGCACAGATTACATCGACTATCAAAGCATTTTGGGGTATTCGACTTTTTCAATATGGACCATTGAATGTCAGGGGTTAAACCTTTATTTTTCAAACTCCAAAAATGCTTATATAGGGCTGTCTGGTTTTTCAGATGTTCATGGGAGAAAGAAAATTTATGATTAGCGTATCTAGATTTCCATTTCGTCGAGGAAATCCTTATATAAGTTTTTCTATCCTTAACATTTTCTTTTGTGTAAATGATTCCTTGGTAAACAACATTATCTAAGTTACATAATCCATTCATGGGACAATTCATTCGACTTTTATTATTACATTCGTTTTGTTTACTATTGTTATTATTATTATTATTCGTTCGGTCATGAAATTCCTTAATTATCTCTTTATTATGATTATTGATTATTTGAAAAATATTTTTCGTGCAGGAGTAACTAATTTTTAACGTTTTTCTAATAAATATTTTATGTAGTATATTATTATGTTTAAAGTGCTTATCTATTAATTAAAAAAAATATTTACCTTCATTTAAAAAATATTTACCTTCATTTATATAAGCTAAGGAAATCAGACCTAACCGATAAAATGAAACGCAGTTTCTTCCAGGCAGCGGTCACATCGATACTGCTATATGGATGCACTACATGGACGCTAACAAAACGGCTGGAGAAGAAACTAGATGGCAATTACACAAGAATGCTGCGTGCAATCCTCAACAAGTCCTGGCGGCAACACCCAACAAGACACCAACTGTACGGCCACCTGCCTCCTATCACGAAAACTATTCAAGTTAGGCGAACCAGACATGCAGGACATTGCTGGAGAAGCAGAGATGAACTCATAAGAGATGTACTCTTATGGATCCCCACACACGGCCGCGCAAAAGCAGGACGACCAGCACGAACGTACATTCAGCAGCTATGTGAGGATACAGGTTGTTGTCCTGAAGACCTGCCTAGGGCGATGAACGATAGGGAGGAGTGGAGAAAGAGGGTCAGGGATATCCGTGCTGCCAGCACGATATGATGATGATGATGATGATGATATAAGCTAATCTACAAAATGGGGGTTAAACCATATAATTTTTCTCTTTCTATTTTTTTTTTTTTACTGTACTTCTTATTTTCTTTATTAATATCATTAGATATATTTTCTTCTTGATCGGTAAACTCTTCCCTAAAAGCGCTATTTTTAAGGGCATCCATATATATCTTATTACTCTCTGGGAATAAATTTGAGAATAAGGAATTTATCCGCCAACAAGAAAATATCAGCACGGATATCCCTGACCCTCTCTTGCCACCCCTCCCTATCGTTCATCGCTTCCGGCAGATCCTCAGGGTTACACCCCGTATCCACACAGAGCTGCTGTGTGTAGGTTCGAGCTGGCCGCCCTGCTTTTGCACGGCCATATGAAAGGGTCTATAGAAGTACATCACTTATGAGCTCGTCCCTACTTCTCCCGTAGTGTCCCGCATGCCTGGTTCGTCTAACTTTGATAGTTTCCGTGATGGGTGGTAGGTAGCCGTATAGCTGCTGCTTTGTGGGGTGTTGCCTCCAGGACTTATTCAATATTGCTCGCAGCATTCTTGTGTTGTTGCGGTCAAGCTTTTTCTCCATCCGTTTAGTTAGCGTCCATGAAGTGCATCAATATAGCAGTATCGACACGACTGCTGCTTGGAAGAAACTACGTTTCAGTTTATCGGTTAGGTCTGACTTCCATTTGACCGATAGCTGTTCATGCCTTTGCTAGTCGCGTGTCGATTTCTGTCTCGGTTGATGAGACACTGCTTCCTAGGTAGGTGAACTTGTCAACTAGTTTCAGAGAGCTACTGTTTAGTGTGGAAATGTCGCCTGTTTGATTAAAGTACATATATTCCGTTTTGTGATCATTGACATGGAGGCCAGGATTTGAACTGGGTTCACCGTGTTTATTCCCGGTATTTGTCAAGCGCCCCACGTAGCGTGAGTAAGGCACATGGCCTTTTCTATTGTGGGAAACAGGCACAGGACCGTCATACACGCACGCCCGGCGGCATTCCCCTAAAAAATGACGTCTCAGGCACCAAGTCATTAACCCAGTCCCTCCGGAAAGGGTTAGAGCCCCATGAGGCTTAAGATGCGAAGTCTCAGCCGTCTCAGCCGTAAGATGCAAATGCTAGGCCTCCTCGTCAGGCAGCCTCGAACGACTGACACCGGAGCGAGGACACACCCGACGTGATTCGAGTTCCGGAGAACACGGCTAGCTAAAGTGTGTCGAGGCCAGGAGGTAAGACGGCGACCTGTGTCAATTCCCTTCGATGATAACCATTACACCTCAAGTGATTCATATATATATATATAGAGAGAGAGAGAGACAGAGACAGACAGACAGGCAGACAGACAAACAGAGGACATAGATAGATAGATAGATAGATAGAGAGAGAGATTACTTATGTAAGCAGTCTAGCGGTTCACACCTTTAACAAAACTGTTGTATATTCATGCTTATATATATATATATATATATATATATATATATATACTCTAACCGTTGTTCTTGCATTTCGTTGCGATATTTTTTCGAGATTCCAATTTGCTATCATGCCAACAAAAATGATCGCGGCCTTAATTGATTTTGGTTTCAGACTTTTTTATAGGACCCCACTCCCCAATAAAGCCTGAGTGATGCTGTATGAAAATGAAGACCGTTACTATAAATTTTGTTTGTATATGTATTGCCGATAATGTTTTTTTGTTTTATTTACAGTCGTCAAGAAACAATGCCTCAATATTGAAGGTTTTTTAAGTCATCTTATAAAACTTATGCTCAATGCTATTGCTTACACACACAGATAAACACGCCTTCACATACTCACACATACGCGCACACATGCACATACACACTCACATAAGAATATATATATATATACATATATATATAGGTGTGTGTATGTGTTAAATAAAACAATAAAATCACAAATGAATAACACAGGGCAGTTATTTATTAAACTTACTCTTTAAAATCATTATGATATCCTTATATGTACACCATTTGTTAGTACTTATAATTTCACATTGCACGTTGGTCATGCATATTAATAATTACAACCAGCAACCGAAACGAGTGGTTTTGTGATATAAACACTATTTCAGTTACAGGGCACCTCCTGTGGTATAAATGGTTAGCAAACTAGACTAGCACAATATCAGGAGTGAGTTCGAATCTAATTAGGTGCACCATCAATGTGGCCTCATGCTGCATATATGCAAACAGTTTTGTAAATTACTACTATTTCAGTTCCAGAAAACCTTCTCTCATGGTAGCACCTGTCTCCTTGCTTAAAAGAGGTAAGGATCGGATTTTCTACGAACGAATGCTGACAGAAGACGAGCAATTTTTGCCCCCTCATCTCAAGGTGAGCTTCTTGCGGGTCACCCGACACAAAAATGACGTTGAGTCACAATTTGAGCGGTCAAATAAATCGCGTATTGACGATATAAAAACACGATATAGGACAATTTTATGTTATCCTGGATGCTGAAATATGCATCAAATACACACACACACACACACAGACACACACACATATATATATATATATATATATATATATGTGTGTGTGTGTGTGTGTATGTGTCTGTGTGTGTGTGTGCAATTTTTTTCACTTTTTTTAATTTTTTTCGGATGATTTGTAAAATGCTACCAATATGGAACAAGGTTATATAAAAACAAATCCACATTCACTGCATCATACTCATTAGCCGGGAAAATGAATAAGCAATTCATATCTGTTATCTCTAACAAAGCATGCATAAAAGAGAGTTTGTTGCCAAAACCCACACACACACATACACACACACATACATACACACACATGCACACACACACACTTATATATATATAATATATATATATATATATATATATATATATATATATATATATGTGTCAGAATAAAACAGTAAGAACACAGAGAAGAATAATTAATCGCTTTTTTATCGGCTTTGTTTAGTTTGAGCCAACGGCACACTGACGTCAGTTTGCCATTGAAAAATAGCATGTCTCAGATTTTGCGGCTTACGTCTGAGAAGAGCCAAATTTAGAGGCAGATTTCAAGTGATGTAGACCGCATAATTGATGACAGTTTTATTAGAGGCAAGAGAAAAGTAAAAACTGGTCAGACAACAACACACTCAAATGTATTGATATCGATGTCAACATATGGACACACACACACACACACACACACACACACACGCATACACACGTAGAGACATACATACACATATACACATAATCACACACTCGAGATGGTATCAAAATGTAGCGAAACTGAATACTAAATTGCGACACACATAATTTTAAAATGCAAAATATAGATGAAAACGTGTGCACTACGGAACAATATTCGTCACTAAGTCTTTTTTTTCCTTTTTAATTACGAAATTCAAGATTGCGTACAGGAACTATTCTCCATATTTACCCAACCCCTCCGCTCGGGCAGGATATGACACTAAGTCAATTTTTTAAGCGGAGTTTAACAGGTTTCAATTCAGAGTTTATCTTCTCCTAGACTAGTTGCCTAACCAAGGCTGAAGAACCTAGTTTGCCATACTATTTACCCATAGCTGGAAGGTGAATAATTAGATTCATACCTTCCCCAAGGGTATTAGTGCTATGTGAAATGCAATCAGTCTCGTCCAGGATTTGAACTCGTGTCGCCGTGTCCATTTCCTACGACGATAACCATTACACCACGGGCACCTCCACTTACATGAACTATTCTCCATAGACACCAGACCTTGCTCCATGCAGTTATAACTTGTTTCTTAAGGGGTAAGATCTGAAAATGTTGAGGGCTTTAAAAATACAATGGCGTAGCTTTACACCGCATACAAAAGAAGTTTTGAATGTGTTTTGACCAATGTAAAATTCGTTGAAATAAGTGTGTTGAATTCAAAACGAGTTATATCATTGATTCCATTTAAAAGGTGAATTGGCTAATTATACCAATCGAATAACAGGACAATTTTTTAAAGAAACGATTGAAGCATATGTAATCATTGCTAATATATGTGCGTGTTTGTATTTATCTATGAAGATAATATTGAAAATTAATATATATATATATATATATATATATATATATATATGTGT
>OY757905.1:56495243-56595243 GCA_963585895.1 Sepioteuthis lessoniana | reverse complement strand
AAATTTAGCATTAGTACACATATTACCTCTATTTGAACCTAAGATAGGACCCTATCAGGTGCCACTATTCCGGGCTAGAATGGACTTGGGAGCGATGGCAATGAAGAGGTGCTCTGCTTTTTCCAAAGCTCCAGCATCACTGGAACCTCACCATGAGATTGTTTAGTGTCATATACAGGACATTTGTCGGGGGAGTCTTTTCCAACAAGCGCCTTAATTATGACACTAAACAATTTGATGGTGAGGCTTCATTAATGCTAGAGCTTTGGGGAATGCGGAGTACTCCTTCATTGCCATCGCTCCCAGGTCTTTCCGTGCAGGAGTGGTAGCACCCGATAGCTCCTGTCTATGGGTCAAATAGAACTGTTTGACATTTAAACGGTGTACTTATACTAAGTTGAATCGTTGGAAATTGAACTATTTTTACATTTAACTGTCTGTAAACAAAAAAACTGTGTACTTATGCAAAACCGATTTAAAAAAAAAAATAGAACTGTCTCATCTAATATTTAACTGTGAGAAAACAAATGACTGATTTTTAATTGAATTGTTAATGATATATTGCAGTAATTGGAACCATTCAATTTTGTTGACATACTAAACTGAATTGTTTGAAATAGAACTGTTTGTTCTATTATTGCCCAGTCGGCTGGAGCTGCAGAATACACCGATTGCATCTCTGCAGAGGGGTAAAACTCCCCAACGAGTATCCTGCATATGACACTAAACAACCTGATGATGAGGCTCCTGAAATCCTGGAGCTTTGGGGAATGCGGAGTACCCCTTCATTGCCGTTGCTCCCAGGTCCACTCCAACCCGGAATGGTAGCAACTGATATAGTTCTATCTATGAGTTAAATATAACTAAACTGTGTGCTTGTGCTAAACTGAATTGTTTGAAATAAAACTTTTTTTTTGTGTAGAAAAAAAGATTTCGCCTTAAATAACACAGAAATGCCATAAAACTAAACCAAACCAAACCAAACCTTGATCTATTAACTGTGTGCAAACTAATGACTGATGTTTAATTGAATTGTCAGTGATATATAGCAATACTTGAAAACATTAAACTGTGTGAAAAAAATGATTAATAGTCAATAGAATTCTTCGTATTAGATAGAACTAAATGAAGACATTTGACTGAGTGAAAAAAAAAGAACTCAGGTTCGTTTGATAACATTATCTACAAAATGTGTTTAGAAATCATTTATTCAACATATATGTATAAAAAGGATTTGGTATTAAATAACCTACAAGGGTTGATATGCCATAAAAACAAACCAATCCAAACTCAACCTATCATAAGTAAGTAAAGTAAAGTTAGCGATTCTAGTCCAGGGCGACTCGAAGGCTTCTTTTTCAATAGGTACTACACCGAAATGTAGGGGAGGGCTCTACTTCTTCCCCTGGATTGCTCCACTTTACCGTTGATCCTATTTACCCAACCCCTCCGCTCGGGCAAGATATGACACAAGGTCAATTTTTAAGCGGAGTTTAACAGCTTTGAATTCAGAGTTTTCTTTCTCCTAGACTAGTTGCCTCAGCAAGGCTAAAGAACTCAGTCTGCCCTACTATTTAGCCATAGCTGGAGGGAGAATAATTGGATTCATACCTTTCCCATGGGTATTAGTGCTATGTGGTGCCCGTGATGTAATGGTTATCGTCGCAGGATATGGACACGGCGAAACGAGTTCAAATCCTCGACCTGACTGATTGCATTTCACATTGCACTAATACCCTTGGGAAAGGTATGAATCCAAATATTCTCCCTCCAGCTATGGGTAAATAGTAGGGCGGACTAGGTTCTTCAGCCTTGGTTAGGCAACTAGTCTAGAAGAAGGAAATCTCTGAATTCAAACCTGTTAAACTCTGCTCAAAAATTGACCTTGTGTCATATCCTGCCCAAGCGGAGGGGTTGGTAAATATGATTAGTGCTATGTGAAATGCAATCAGTCTCGTCCAGGATTTGAACTCGTGTCACCGTGTCCATTTCGTACGACGATAACCATTACACCACGGGCACCTCCACTTTACCCTTGATACATACTTTTAATGCTGAGTATTAAGCTAGGAGGTATCAATTACCTTTTTTTAAGTCTTTGGTATGACTCGACCTGGGATTGAACCCCGTTCTCACTGGCAATTGGCGAACACTATATCCACTTCGCCAATAAGTTAATTTCTTAACCTATCATAGCCAATGTCAAAAGTGAAGGTCCTCCGTGTCTTCGTCCAAAACACAAAAAGATGAATGGTTTGTTTTGATTTGGTTTTCATGGCATATCAACCATTGTAGGTTTTTTAATGTCAAATTCTCTCTATACATACATACTAAATATACGATTTGTAAACACATTTTATTGATGACATTTTAAATAAGCCTGAGCTTTTTTTTTCTTGGCATACAGTTAAATGGTTTCAATTATTGCTATATAACAGTAACAATATAACATCAATCATTTGTTTGCACACTTTTAAATAGATATACATGATATGTAAGATTAGTTATCAGGAATTTGATTTTAAATGAGTTAGAAGTAATTTGCGCACTGGTATTGGTATTGTTTCTGCATAGTTAAATGGTTTCAGTTATTGCTATCTTAAACTAATTCTATTCCCTATTAATGATTTGTTTGCACGTAGTGATATCGTTTTAAGTATTGCTATGTAACACTAATCAGTCATTTGCTAACATACAGTTAATTGGTCGAGCAATTATATTTCTTACAATTCATAGCATAAATCATTTGTTCTCACGGTTAAAAGATAAAACAGGTCTGTTTGACCGGTAGATAGGACCCTATAAGGTGTTACCCCTCCGCGCCTGAGTGAACCTGGAAGCGATGGCAGTAGCAGGATATTCAGCATTCCCCCAAACTCCAGCATTACTGGAGCCTCGTCATCAGATTGTTTTGCGTCATATTCAGAAAATTGGTTGGCGTGTGTCTTTCTCCTCTGCAGAGAATCAGTTGGTGTACTATACAGCCTCAGCTAATTGGAATGACAAAAAAGATCAGGCAATCTTATCGTATGCACCTCGTATATATATATATATATATATATATATATATATATATATATATATATATATATATATATATGAAGCTCACTATTAAAGCCAATGAATTTGTCCAACCATGCAATGTTAAGGGCAGCCAATGCAACAAACACCTCAAATCTACCAATTTATTGACCAGCTTTAGAACAAAAAAAGACTTAATATGTACTATGAATGTAATTACGGAAGCAAAAATGTAATTTATTTACTGGACTGCACACACTGCCAAAAACAACACATTGGAAAATCAGAATGGCCATTTCACTTTACTCTAAATCACTACAAATACAAAATCAAACGTATTAATTACAACAAACTGATACTTGTAAATCAGCATTTCTGCTCAAACGATCACGATTTTAAAAAGTTCATAATCACAGAAAGAATCGAAAAATCAATTGAACAATATCAAAGTGATAAGAGAAAATGAATGGATAAAACGTTTAAAAACACTGACTCCGAAAGGATTTAACATAAAAGTTAAATGCACTGCCTTAAACTAGAATGGTCAATCTTGAAAGTAACACATAAACAACTAAATAAATAAAACAAATAAAAAACAAATAAACAAAGCAACTGTAGCTAATTTGAAACACAACCCTATGGGTGAAACATATACTCCCCAAATTAAAATCTCATTTGCCAAGTATCCTGACAACTGAAAAAATACATACACATATATATATATATATATATATATATATATATATATATATATATATCTTATTGTGACGAAGGGATCGCTTTTCACCGACTGTAAATGTAGTGCCTGGCAGTGTGACTGATAACAAAGAATCAACTCTGACACCTCTCGCATAATGTTAGAGGAACGGTTAAACAAGATAGTTGGAGATTTTGGAAAGGGGTCAGTTAGTTAGTTACTTGCAGAAGATAACGAGCGAACTAAATTTAGGAACTAGCGAAATTGCCACTTTAATCACGCGGGAGCTACAAATCATCAATTCCTTCATTGAATCCAAAATACCTTTTCAGGTTTTCCTGATTAAAGAAAGGTCCAGAAAGAAGTTGCAACGCCAGTAATAAAATGAGAGAGTACTTTTCTTTGACCAGGTGTCTGATTTTTTTCTGATGTGAACTCATTACACACTCTTGATCTCCTTTTTGTCTCTGCCGACATCTGACGAGACCCTGAAACGCTATCTATTTTTCTCTCTCTCTCTCTCTCTATATATATATATATATATTGTCATCCTCAGACAGACTGTTTCGTTGTATCACAACTCTTCTGTGTGATTAGACACCCAGGTCATTTCAAGCTGGAATCGAAACCCGGCCGACTTTCCGCTTGACTTGGTATATTACCACTCAGCCCCAGTCGACCCACATTAGCTCGGGGATCTTAACATATTATTTATTAGCTTTCGTTTGTTTACCGAATACCGGAGTGCTCAGTTCGTTAGAAGAGCTTTGCATTACGCGGGTGGCAGCCGTTAATTTCTTCACCAGTGTGCTCAACCTCCAGGAGGGTAGCGTATATATTATCTACCTATATATATATAATTTATAGAAATATTTGAAGGTGTGATTTTTATTTAGTATATTTCTCCTTCTCACTATCTCTCATTTTACACACACACACACACGCATATATATATATATATATATATATATATATATAAAACCGTTTAAATTTACTTCGCTGGCGCTGGCTTCCTCGTGGCTGAGTGGATTGGCTTTTGAGTCAACCGGGTTTCGATCCCAGCTTCGGGAATCTAGCCCGTCTAGTCACACTGATGAGTTCTGATAGAACGAAACAGATCTGTCTGTGGATGACAATGTATATATATATATATATATATATATATATATATATATATATATATATATATATATATATATATACGAGGTGCGTTCAATAAATAAGGTGAATTTTGCCTAAGGAATGGGCAATAGAAAGCTGTTTACAGTTGCAACTTTTCCAAGGAAATCAAAAGAGATGAAATTTTTTGATATCTCCGAAGACTGACTTTTTTTACTGACCTCTGCACTCGTAGCTTGTTCTTTGCCGGAGAGTGGATGTGTTTTCTAATCTCACCTTCTTTTGTAAACTTTAAATGATTTGCACTTCTCAGCCACCAATAATTTGATGACAGACCTATTTTCAAATCTGGATTACTCTATTTGATTTGGTGACATTTTGAAATGCCACAAAACAAAGATTAAAATATTTTTTTATAAACACTGCAGAATTTAAATTATGGAAAAATATTCTGTAAAGAATTATCTGCTTTTTTCAAAAAAAATTTCCCTTTTTTATTGAATGGTCATCATATATCATAGATTTTTACCTATTGGGACCAAACAGGCACATGGGACAAAATTGTATTATATATTAACAGGCTATGTTAGTGTTTCATACGATTAATCAAATTGCAAAAGGGTTTCTTTAATGCAAAACTTATATCATTCAAACATATCCAGCTTAGTCAGCTGCATCTATAGAATATGCTCCCTGCATCTCTGCAGAGATATAAGACCCAGCCCCAAAGAGTTTTCTGTATATGATATTTAGCAATTTGATGGTGAGATTGCAGTCTAGGAGCCTTGGAGAAACACCTTCATTGTCATTACTCACAGAGTTCACTCTGGACTGGAGTGGTAGTACCTATTAGGGTCACATAAAACTTTTTAATTATTTACTATATCTGAAACCATTCAAATTAGTCCAAATAGAACTATTATTGTTAGTTAGCAATATTTGAAACAATTTAACATGAGTAAAAAAATGAGCACCTGCACGTTTAAAAAATTATAACTATAAACTATTCACCTAAAAATCATGCGTATGAACAGGATTTGCCTTTAAATGATCCACAAGAGTTGATATGCCATAAATCAAGATCAACCAATCAACTAAAATCAAATAAATGCAATAAGATTTACGACTATTGCAAAGAGCTGGGCATTTCAGAATTCATGTAGAACGTGTCGATAGCAGATTCTGGTGAAACTAGCTCACGCCATATGACCTTGGTCGCTTGAATCAAACAAATAGCCTGGATGAGAGAGAGGGAGAATAAGAAGAGATAGATAGAGATAGAGAGAGAGAGAGAGAGAGAGAGAGAAGAGAGAGAGAATGTGTTTGTGTATGCGTGCGTGTGTGTGTGTGTGTGTGTGTGTGTCGTGTGCGAATTTAGAGGTGACAATTAGGCTTTGCAGTAAATAAAGTAAAAAGATTATTTACACAAAATAACAAACACACATTGGCGTCAATTTTTCTCGACACTGATGAATCTAGTTAAGTTTGCCTGAGTGTTTAGCAATGCGCCAAACTCGATTTCTACTGATTGTCTTATAATGAAACAAAGACTTTTGACAAATATGCCAAGTTTGAACATATCTGCTGGAATGAAACAAGAAAAAAAATCAAGAAATTTATCTATGCGAATGGGGAAAATATTAGAAAAGAGCTACAAGAGATTATCGTATAGACCAAGAGGAAACAGCAAAGTCTACGGTTCAATTAGGAATTTGTAATTAATATTGTACAAGATAACAACATCAAGTCACGCTGACAACGTGGATTTCTCTGATCCATCCTTCCCATCGTCCCTATCATCCATCGCTCCGGGCAAGTCCTCCAAACTACAACTAATGTCGCGCACTGAGCTGATGTAAATAAGGTTTTCCTGGTCAACCAAACATTTGGTGGGTCTGTCTGTGTGTTAGGGTTCAACAAAATAATGTCACTTATGAGTTCTTCCTTGCTTCTCTAGTAGTGTCCTGCATGGCTTATACGTCTTACTAGGATGGTTTTTAAGATGTGGGGTTAGCGGCTGTACAGCAGCTACTTTGTTGGGTATTTCTTTAAGGATTTGTTCGAAATAGTACGTATCATTCTTGTGTAGTTCAAACCTAGATTTTTCTCCTTGCAGAAGCCCACGTGGTGCATCCATATAGCAGTATTGACACGGCTTGGAAGAAATCCCGTTTTATTTTTCGGGATAATCAATAACCTGTCGATAGTAATACAGTTTACCGCTCATACAATATATATATATATATATATATATATATATATATATATATGTGTGTGTGTGTGTGTGTGTGTGTGTGTGTGTGTGTGTGTGTGTAAAAGTAAAGTTGGTGACCATAGTTGAAAGCGACCCGAGGGCTCTCTTTTCAATAGCTACTACACAGAGCTGTAGTGAAGGATTGCTCCGCTTTACCTTTGATAAATACCTTATAATGTTAACTGTTAAGCAAGGAAATACTAAATACCAATTTTTGAGTCATTGGAATGACTCGACCTGGGATTGAACCCCGGGCCTTTGGCGAACACTCTGCTCACTAGGAAATGTATGTATATATATTGGTTTTAATGGATAAATTGTCGTCTAAATAACACGAAAAAGAAAATACTACATCATAATATTTACCAATATTTCATGAAAATATCTTGAAATACTAGAGATTAAAGTTATTCCAAGAGATCGCCATTGGCCTAAACCACGGCCTTGAGATGATTTTGAAAAGACCTGCAAGTCTTTCCTAGAGTCTCCTTGTTTAAATTGGTAAATATTGACGTTATCCTTGCCTTCAGTTCAGAAATATTGTTACACAGAGTTTTTTTTTTTTGTCTCGTTCAATCGTGCCCCTCACAAAATCACGGCGATTACAATATAAGGGAATTAGACGGCCAGATGTTTGACATCATGTGGACGTAGAAATTTTCTCACTGCTAACAATGGGTTTCCCTACTTGTGTAGCATAGAGTAGAATCCTGTTACCAAACATAGGATCTTTCAGTAGCCGCCCTCCCCCTTTTGATCCAGGATAGTATTACCTCTCCCAGGCCCTTGATGTAGGCCTTTGAGTTTAGCGTGAGGCCATGTGGGAAAAGTAAAGGCATAAGTTCACCATCGCTAGTGACCACCTCAAACACTATGGTGTGGACTGGAGTTTATTTTTCCTCACTATTTGCACATCTTGTGGGGACAGAGCAAGCCAATGGCTATGTGTATTCACTATCTAATCCAGGCAGAAACATTTTTCATCAAAGAAAATCTGAAGAATCTCCTATTGAAGGGGATGCTTGAGTTTGTTCAAAAGCTTCTCTCCTTTTGTCTTTCATAACTTGGAGGTGCCCGTGGTGTAATGGTTATCGTCGCAGGAAATGGACACGGCGATACGAGTTCAAATCCTGGACGAGACTGATTGCATTTCACATAGCACTATTACCCTTGGGAAAGGTATGAATCGAATTATTCTCCCTCCAGTTATGGGTAAATAGTAGGGCAGACTAGGTTCTTCAGTCTTGGTGAGGCAACTAGTCTAGGAGAAGGAAAACTGAATTCAAACCTGTTAAACTCCGCTTAAAGAAATTGACCTTGTGTCCTATCCTGCCCGAGCGGAGGGGTTGGTAAATATGAAATATGATAACTTGTGATAAAACTTTCCCTTTTTCATCTTGTATGAGAAATACCGAATATCTTCTCGCACTACCGGTCTGATAATCATATTTACCAACCCCTCCGCTTAGGCAGTATATGACACAAGGTCAATTTTTTTCTTTCCAGAGCTAGGAGGGAATAGTATAGAAGACAAATCTTTACTTTTGTTAAAACAACCTGTTAAGGAAACTGGAAAAAAAAATCTGAATTCAAAACATGTCGAATGTTGTTAAGAGAATCTGAAACGCAGTGATGCACCATTGTTGCTATTACCTCATCCAAAAAATCTTCTTGGTCCTACAAAAGTTTCACAATAAACAAATCACCAGTGTTGATCCTTTGCTTGGCTCTGGCTAAGTTAATGGTTGTCACCGAATATATATATATATATATATATATATATATATATATATATATATATATATATACAAGAGATACATCAAGATTAGGATTACGTCGTAGGCATAGAATTAAAGGGGCTTGGTGACTGTCAATTCTCACTCATGCGATAATCATACCAAGACTAAAATTGTTTCACTAGCCTGATAGATAGATAAATAGATAGATAGGATGTAATATTCCATCGTATATAATATAATATCCCTTGAGAAATTATACAATCAAGTATTTTAGAAAAATGTACTTTTAATAAAAGTGTACAGGTGTGTACCAATCTATGGACGATACTATACGTGTGTGTGTGTGTGTGTGTGTGTGTGTGTGTGTGTGTGTGTGTGTGTGTGCGTACACGCGCGCATGCGTATATATAGTATCGTCCACTTTTAATTGTATGTAGTGTCGACACTATATATACATATAAATATAGGAACAGCTTCTTCGTTTAATGGCATATCAACCTTCGTTGATTATTTAATACCAGATCCATTCTTGAAGAAGTAGATTAGTGGTACGATTTAACTCATTGCTCAAGAAGATAATGTATACATGGACACACATACACACACGAATATGCACACACACACACACACACACACACATATATATATATATATATATATATATATATATATATATAAATATATATATTACCATGCATAAATAAGTACACACTCTAACACGTTTTTTATAAAAAGTTTATTTTCCTCTAAAATAAATGTATCAAAACTTTATATCTCTAGGAATACAGACAAAACAAATTTTATTTTTTAGTGTTTATTGCTAAACTACACATATATCAAATAGATAAGTTAAACAGGGAAATTACTTTACTGAAGATGATATTTTTTTATTATCTAAAACAATGTCATGTTTCGTTATTGCGTAAGTGCACTTACCTTTCCATGAACAGACGCCAATCAGTCGGATAATATTTGCATGTTTTAAGCTTTTGAGAAGGATGAATTCTGACCACAAATATTGTCGGTGAGTTCCCGATGACCCATCTACAATTGTAAGAAAATAACATTTCACGGTGAGATTTATTTTTGTAAACTTTAAAAACCCGGAAGAAAATTAAACATAACGTAAATGTCAATTTTATTTAAAACGGTGATGATTCTTTGCAAAGACTTATTTAGTTATTTATTGATTTTAATGGCATACCAACCCGTTTAGGGTTATCTTAAACCTAAGGCTTAGAAAATTTCCTCCGTTGTACATTTGTTTATATTTTCGTGTTGTTGTTTATAGGAAATGAAATATTCCTATCAAATTAAAAATAATCTGCTCATAATTGTATAGTTTCAAGTATTCCTCTCTAATACGAATAGCCTTATGGTTTCAAGTAATTATTTATTGTTTGCACACAGTTATAAGGTTTCATGTAATTGATACTAATCCTAAGAAAACAATTGTAGCTTTAAGTAACTATTCTTAATACAAATAATTTACTGTTAAATGACATCAAGTATTCCTATCGAATATGAATAAATTGCACACAGTTGTATGATTTCAAGTATTTCTATCTAACACTAATAATTTCTGTTGAGTTAGATTTTCCACCTGTTTTCGACTAAAATTGGGATGCTGATTTCAAAACTACATCTTATTTTCTTCAATCACCTCAATTTTTTTCTCCACAGCTTACTATCTGAATAAGCATAATTTGTCATTTATAATTTGTAATTTATTTTATCATTTTATTAATAAGAGATGAGAGTTTTTCAGATCCACATGCACAAAATCTCTAGAACGGGAACCTCAACATCCGATACTGTTTAGGTGAGATCTATTTCCTAGTTTAAATGCAAAGCAACCTTAGTGGGTTATCTAATGTTAAAGCCATCCTTATAAAAGAACAGTATGGAGGTGCCCGTGGTGTAATTGTTATCGTCGTAGGAAATGAACACGGCGACACGAGTTCAAATCCTGGACGAGACTGATTGCATTTCACATAGCACTATTACCCTTGGGAAAGATATGAATCCAATAATTCTCCCTCCAGCTATGGGTAAATAGTAGGGCGGACTAGGTTCTTCAGCCTTGGTTAGGCAACTAGTCTAAGAGAAGGAAAACTCTGAATTCAAACCTGTTAAACTCCGCTTAAAAATTGACCTTGTGTCATATCCTGCCCGAGCGGAGGGGTTGGTAAATAGGATAAAAGAACAGTAGTGGTACTATTTAACCCATAGCTGTCGGGAATTAGGACGTTTATACCTTTCTCACGGCTATTAGTCTAAAAGGGAACGTAATAGCACTACTGGGGCTCGAACTTGCTTGCTACATTGCAATCCAGTGCGTTAGCCACAGTGCGTTAGCGACATGCGCTGTAGAATACCCCGACTGCACTTCTGCAGAGAGGTAAGACCTGCCAACGAGTGTCCTGCAAATGACTCTAAACAATCTGCTGGTGAGGTTCCAGTGATGCTGGAATTTTGCGGAATGTGGAGCACCTCTTAATTGCCATCGCTCCCAGGTTAATTTTGGCTCGGAGTGGTGGCACCTGAGAGGACCCTATCTATGGGTCGAATAGAACTAAACTGAGTAATCATGCTAAACTGAATTACTTGAAATTGAACTGTTTTGATATTTTAACTGCGGACTTATGCTAAACTGGATTGTTTAAATTAGAACTACTTGATTAAACAGAATAACATGAAATAGAAATGTTTTTGACTATTAAATTGTGCACTTACATTTAAACTGAGTACTTATGCTAAACTGAATTGTTTGAAATAGAATTATTTGTAAAAAAAATGTATTAAATAAGACCACTACTGTTCTTTTATCCTATTTACCAACCCCTCCGCTCGGGCAGGATATGACACAAGGAGGTGCCCGTGGTGTAGTCGTTATCGTCGTAGGAAATGGACACGGCGACATGAGTTCAAATCCTATACGAGACTGATTGCATTTCACATAGCACTAATACCCTTGGGAAAGGTATGAATCCAATTATTCTCCCTCCAGTTATGGGTAAATAGTAGGGCAGACTAGGTTCTTCAGCCTTGGTGAGGCAACTAGTCTAGGAGAAGGAAAACTGAATTGAAACCTGTTAAACTCCGCTTAAAAATTGACCTTGTGTCATATCCTGGCCGAGCGGAGGGGTTGGTAAATAGTATAAAAATGTATTTGGCATTAAATAACCTACAAATGTTGATATGCCATAAAACCCAAACAACCAACCAATCACTACGCCACGGGACTCCCCGAAATGCACTTTAATATCATACATAGGCGCAATGAAATGCAAGTAATGCGGTTCTTAACTTTTTCTATTTGAGCAACATTTTTAGAAACTTTTTTACTCATTTCTTACATATTGTCAGCCTGATTACTTTTGCATTTAAGGACTATTAATCAGTAAGACGATTTTTTTTTCAGGGACGAACTCATAAGTGATGTACTCTTATGGACCCCCACATATGGCCGAGCAAAAGCAGGACGACCAGCACGAACATACATTCAGCAACTATGTGAGGATACAGAATGTAGTCCAGAAGACCTGCCAGAGGCGATGAACGATAGGGAAAAGTGGCGAGAGAGGGTCAGGGGTATCCGTGCTGCCAGCACGACATGATGATGATGATGAATCAGTAAGATAATTGTTTATTTCTCTGGTTGACCGCTGTTTGATGAAACCACTGATAACGGGCAGACTACTGCGTGGGCTTTGTGCTGATCAATGAATTGAAAGCGAAAGAAAATTTTGATGCATTCTTTTAATAAATTACACCCGTGATGCCCAGAATTAAGTAAACAATAATGAGTAAATAAAACTAGACTTAACGTGATCTAGAAAGCTATAGAAAACTGATAAGTAGAACAAGTAGCTGGACAAATCCTAGAAGAAGTTGAGATACAAGAAGCATCTTCCAGTGAGATTCATTATCACAACTATAATGATGCCACTAAATTAGATAATACGAAAATACAAAAGAGGCAACCGTTTTACAAAGTTGCAAGACAAGATAAACCATCTCTTGTACATAGATAATATTAAGATTTTTGCCAAGAATGAAAAGAAAACAACTCATATAAAATATTAGAATTTACAGCCAATGCATCGGAATGGAATTTGGTATGGAAAAATGTACTATGTTTACAATGAAAAAAAAAACAGAGAAACAACTGAAGAAATATAACTGACCAATCAGGAAAGCATCAGAACAATTGAAAAAAAAATAGATATATCTGGGAACATCAAAAATGGATATCAAGTAAACAGAGATAAAAGAAAAAAAAGTATGAAAGGAGTACCTCAGAGAGAGAGAGAGAGAGAGAGAGAGAGAGAGAGAGAGAGGAAAGATCATTGATGGAGAAATTCCCACATTCGAAAAATATTAATACAACTGCAATAACAGAAATAACTTAAGGACTGAGTGGAAAATACAAACTGTAAATTTAGGAAAAAAATAGGAAGAAAAACAACTGTATGGATACTTCAAGTGACAAACTAAAAAAAAATTGCAGATGAGATTATTTAGACATGGCTACGAAGAGGAACCCTGAAAAGAGAAAATGAATCTTTGTTCATATCAGGTCAAAATAATGCCATAAGGACTAATTGTGTCAAAGTAAAAATTGGTCATACACAGGAGACTAACAAATGTATGTTAAATGGTTGATGGTTGGATTTGATGACATATCAACCATTGTAGGTTATTTAATGCCAAATCCTTTTTATTCATGAATATCAAATATATGATTTGTAGATATATTTTGTTGATAGCATTTTAAAATCAGCCTGTGCTTATTTTTCTTTTCTTTTCTTTTTTTCGTTTTTTTTTTTTTAACAGAGTTCAATGGTTTTAAGTATTGCTATTTAGCAGTCACAATTTAACATCAGTCACTTGTTTGCACACATACTTTATTTGTGCATGAGTGTTGCTATTGTTTATACGCAGTTCATCATCATCATCACCATGTCGTGCGCCGCACGAGATGGGGGGAAGATGGAAAAGCCAAAATAGAAAGAATGTGTATCTCTCTCCTTATGTCGAAGAACCTTTAAACTCAAAAGTTATAAAAGGTTTCGTATCTGAACTAAGAAGTCGTGTTTTTCGTGTTTCGGGATTCCTATGTTCTATGTATATATGTTATGAACATTCTATGTACGTTTCACGTAGCCATATAATGGCTATGTAACATATATATCATCATTATCATCATGTCGTGCCGCCAGCACGGATATCCCTGACCCTCTCTCGCCACACCTCCCTATCGTCCATTGCTTCCGGCAGGTCTTCAGGACTATATCCTGTATTGGCACTAAGCTGCTGTATGTAGGTTCTAGCTGGTCGTCCTGCCTTTGCTCGTCCATGTGAAGGGGACCACAGGAGTACATCACTTATGTAATCGTCCCTACTTCTCCAGCAGTGTCCCGCATGTCTGGTTCGTCTAACTTGGATAGTTTTCGTGATAGGTGTTAGGTGGCCGTACAGCTGCTGCTTTGTGAGGTGCTGCCTCCATGACTTATTCAATATTGCTCGCAGCATTCATGTGTAGTTGCGGTCAAGCTTTTTCTCCATGCGTTTAGTTAGCATCCATGTAGTGCATCCATACAGCAGTATCGACACGACTGCTGCTTGTTAGTGATACATAGCAATACTTGGAACAATTTAACTATGATTTGCAGTACTTTAAATTCTTTAACTGTGTGCCTAAATTAAATTGTTTGTATTACATAGTGATGCTTAAGACCATTTAACTGTGTGCAAATAAAGCTATGTGTGTTAGATAGGAATATTTAGCTCAATTCAAACAAATGATTAATACTAAATAGAATTATTCGTGTTAGAAATGCGTTTCATTTTATCAGTCATGTCTGACTTCCATATAACCGATGGTTTCAATTATTGTTTGGTTGGTTTTTATAGCATATCAACCACTGAAAGTTATTTAAAGCCTTTAAAAGCTGTTTATAAGAACACCTTAAATATAATTTGTTAACCCATTTTGTTAATAACAATTTTTAGCACATAGTTTAATGACTTTGTTGTATACCCACGATAATCATAATGATATCAATCCAACGGTACACATACAAATGCAGGCGACTCTTTTGTTTCAGGTACGAACGAATTTATTAATTTCTTAACTTCAGTTCATCGACACGAGGAGAGAGAGACACACACAATTCTTAAAAGTCTTTCGTAATCATACTATGCTAACCCCACCCCCAACGTTCGGCACATCTCGTGGTGTTTAAGATCTCAATTCATCTCTGCCGGTAGAGATCTGAAAAACTCAATTCTTCGCCTCAATGGCAGGAACTTAACTGTCTCTTTTTCAAAATCCTCAACTATCTGCGTCCATTGCAGAAACTCAACTATCTGTCCACATGGTCCAATTTCAACTCCTAACTGACACTTTTTCAAAATCCTTAAATTCTCAGGACCATCTCTTCCGGGTATGACGTAATCCACACTCCAGCCCCATTTCGTGTCTGGGGTTTATTATGACAATGGAGATTGTCATATCCTTTGCGCACGAGCGTAAAAATGTACCCAATGACTGTGCACCTGAACTAAGAGCCGAATTGTTCAAAGCTCTACCAAACTGAATGATAAAATATAATAATCGAAAAATGATTAATATAAAAAAATTATTCCTTAATAATATAACAGCTTTAAATATTTCTAGTACTATTAATCATTTGTCAGCATACAGCTAAATCGTTTCTAGCATTGTTATACAGCAGTCACAATTGAACAACAGTAATTTATTAATACACAGATAATAATCAAACAGTTCTATTTCTAACAATTCAATTCATCAGATTGTTTAGTGTCATATACAGGACACTCCTTGAGTGGTCTTACTCCTCAGCAGAGATGCAGTCATTGTATTCTACTGGCGCAACAGACAAGTTATATAGTGATTGAGGTGAATAAATTGATCACATTAAAATGCATTAGAATGCAGTACACCGATATTAACAGAGTACGTAATAAGTTATAAGTACGTGGGCAATTGTTCGTTTTCATTTGGTTTATATCAACCATTGTAGGTTATCTAATACAAAAACCTCCTTATACATAACATATATGATTTATAAACGAATAGTTTGTAGATAACATTTAAACGAATCAGGGTTGATTTGTTTGCATACTGTTAAAAGTTTATACCTATGATTTGTTGTTAGTAGGTAATTTTATTTGAAATGAGTCATAGCTAATTTGTTTGCACACAAATATTACTATTGTTTGCACGCAGTTAAATGGTTCCAAATATTCAAACACGAATAGTTCTGTTTAGTATTAACCATTTGTTTGAATTCAGTTAAATCGTTTTAAATATTCCTATCTAACATACATAGCTTTATTTGCACACAGTTAAATGGTCTCAAGCTTTATTTACACTCAGTTAAATGGTCTCAAGCTTTATTTGCACACAGTTAGATGGTCTCAAGCTTTATTTGCACACAATTAAATGGTCTCAAGCATCACTATGTAATACAAACAATTCAATTTAGGCACACAGTTAAAGAATTTAAAGTACTGCGAATCACAGTTAAATGTTTCCATGTATTGCTATGTATCACTAACAATTCAATTAATCATCGGTCATTTGTTTACACACAGTTAAATGGTCAAACAGCTCTATTTAACCCATAGATCGGACCGTATCAGGTGCTACAACTCTGGGTCAGAGTGGACCTGGGAGCAATGGCAAGGGATCAAATAGCTCCCTATTCCTCAAAGCTGAAGCCTCACCATCAGACTGTTTAGTGTCCTATCTAGGACATCCGTTGGCGGGGAAGTCTTCCTCCTCTACAGATATGCAGTCGTTGTATTCTACAGCCCCAGCCGACTGGAGAGATTAAGGAAAGGAGATCCACCCGAAATTAGGCAAGAGACTACAATTTTTCGATCCTGAGAAATGCATAAACCAGAATTTTTTGAAAATGAAAAGCAAAATATAATCTGGGACACTGAGGTACAAATGGGTCACTCAATCAAGTTAGAAGGCAAGACTAAATGATAATTTATTGGAATAGAAGTTGTCATCTTGTGGATTCTGTCGTTCCAACGAATCTCAGAATGCAAATAAAAACAAACTAAAAGAAGGAAAATACTTGGAGCCCGCTAGATAACGGAAGAAACTGTGGAACGTAATTGACGATCCTATAAATTGTAGTTGATTCCCTTAGAACGGTCCCAAAAGCACGAAAAAAAAGACTTGATAAATTGGAAATCGGAGGAATAATCTAGACCATCCAGACTACAGGACTGTTTAGATTAGCAAAAATACTTAGAAGAGTCCTGGAGACCTAAGGAACCTTGCTGTTATTTGGACTCTATTTTTAAAAAAACAGAGAGAGTGTGAAAAAACAAGGAGTCTGGTTCAAAAAACCCACCACCATTCGTGACAGACTAGCACTCGAAATAAACAGATGTCTACAAGAAACACATGTACCCGAATGAATGGTCAAAGGAAGGACAACAATGATCCAAAAAGATCCCCGTAAAGGAAGCTCCCCAAACAACTATAGAGCAATAACGTTCTTACCTATGATAAGGAAAAAAACTAACTGCACAAAAAAGGGAAGAGATTTATTTCTCGTTAACAAGCCACAGATTGTTCTATAGCGAACAGAAAAGATGTTGCAAAGGGTCCAGAGGCACAGGAGAACTACTCTACATCGATCAACACATCCTCAAAGAGAGCAAGAATAGACGCAAAAATGTAGCTATGGCCTGGATTGACTACAAAAAGGCAAACGATATGGTCACGCAAAGCTGGATAATAAACTGTCTCAAAATGTACAAAATGTCAGATGAAGTCATAAACTTTATTGAGAAAACCATGAAAACCTGGAGAGAGGAATTGACAGCAGGTGGAAGAACCTTAGCTGTTACAAACATCCAAAGAGATATATTCCAAGGAGTTGCACAATCACCATTACTATTTATAATTGCGATGATGCCACTCAACTACACACTCAGAAAATGTACAGCCGGGTAAAAACTTAGTAAATCGCAGGAAAAGATCAATCACCTAATGTACATGGATAACATCAAACTATTTGCCAAAAATTTTTTAAAAGAATTGGAAACTATTACGCGCAATCAGAATATAGAGTCATGCCAGTAATGAAAAGCGGGAAAACGATACATTATGAACGTAATGGAACTACTAAATCAAGACAACATTAGAACACTCTGAGTAAGAAAACCTACAAATATTTGGGGATATTGGAATCTGACACCATCAAACAAGAGAAGATGAAAGAAAAAATTAAGAAGGAATATTTCAGAAGAACTAAAAAGTTGCTCGAGACAAAACTATCTTGCAGGAACCTTATCAAAGGAATAAATACCTGGGTTGTCCCCTTCGTTAGATATTCGGGACCATTCTTAAAGTGGACACAAGAGCTTAAACAAATGGACTAAGTAAGTAAAGTTGGCGACCGTATTCGAGGGCGACCAGAAGGCTCCCTTTTCTATAGCTACTACACCGAGGTGTAGGGGGAGGGCGTTACTCCTTTCCCTGCATTGCTCCACTTTACCCTTGATACGTGCCTTATATTGCTGAGTGTTAAGCAAAGAGGTATCAAGTATCATTTTTGACATTGACAAACTATATGTGCCAAGAAAAGAAGGTAAAAGAGGACTTCCTAGCATTGAAGACAGTATTGACGCATCAATACAACGACTTGAAGACTACATACAAAAGCGAGGAGGAAGACATATCACAGCCACTAGAAACAATACTGACGACAGGAGGACCAACAGAACGACAATAACCAAAAAACAAAAATGGAAAGAAAACCAATTCTCTGGACGTTTTGAGTGACTACTAAGCATCATCACACACGAGAAAACATGGACGTGGCTAAGAAAGGGAAGCCTTAACAGAGAAACAGAGTCTCTCCTGATAGCAGCATAAAACAACGCTATCAGGACCAATCATATCGAAGCAAGAATAGGTCAGACATAACAAAACAGCAAATATGTAGTTTATGTGAAGACAGAGACTAAACCATCAATCACATAATAAGCGAACACAGCAAATAAGCTCAGAAAGAGTATAAGACTAGACACGCTAGATGGGTAAAGCGATCCACTGGGAAATGTGCAAGAATTTGAAATTTGACCATACGAACAAATGGTATATGCACAACCCAACATCTGTCCTGGAGAATGACACACACAAAGTCCTATGGGATTTGGACATCCAAACGGATCACCTAGTCTCTGCCAGACGACCAGACCGTATCATAATCAACAACAAAAAAAATGAAAAAAGAACTAGAACTTGAAAAATTGTGGACTTTGATGTCCCGGTCGACCTCAGAGTAAAATTAAAAGAAAGTTAAAAGCAGAATAAATATCTCGACCTTACAAGGGAACTGAAAAGCCGTGGAACATGAAAGTGACCTTTACATCAATTATACTTTGTACTATTTGTACAGTCACCAAAGAATTAATAAAGGAGCAGGGGAATTGGAAATAAAAGGACGAGGACGAGTGGAGACCATCCAAACTACTGCATTATTGAAATCGGCCAGATCAATGAGAAATTCCTGGAGACTTGAGGAGACTTGCAATCACTCAAACTCTATTGAAAGACCAGCAGCTAACGCTGATGTGAAAAACTCTTAAGGTATAATAATAATATTAATGAACGGAATTAAACGATTTAATATATGCGGGAGCAAAATTAATCAGTGAAAATGTCGGGGTCCCCCTCAAAACCACAGACAGAATGTCAAAACCCGGATAGAAACACAAATTAGAATCCCAAATAAAAAAAAACTACGACAACAAGCAAAAATACTGAAATATAACACGAAAATATATTCGGACGAAGCGAAAAAAGCACAACTACTATGAAAAGTACAACTTGAAGAGACTAATCAAAAAGTACTGGTGAAAGAAGGAAGACTAAAGAGATACCGAGACAGGACCAAACAATACAGACAAAAAAGCACTTTCCAAAGCAAGAAAAGAAAATTCAACGAAAAATTAGGGGGAATGAGCGAAGCCATACCAACAACCGGATGCGAGAGGGGCAAAATGATTTTGGAGCAAAATATGAGAACGGAATGATCATAACGAAAAAGGCGACTGGATAAGCAACATGGGGACAGAGTTGTAAATGCTTGAATAAGGCTATAAGAGAGATAAATACCTAGACCTTGCTAGAGAACAGAAAAACTATGGAACATGAAGGTGACGGCGATTCCAGTTATAATTGGCACGCTCGTTACAGTCACAAAAGGAATGGTACAAGGACTGGTGGACTTAGGAATAAGAGGACGAGTGGAGACAATCCAATCTCCAACATTGTTGAGATAGGCTAGAATATTAAGAAGAGTCCTGGAGACTTGATGATGTTTGCTGTCTCTCAGACTTCAGTGGAAAACCATCAGCTAACGATGGTTGTTCCACTTAGGACAATCCACAAAGGATTAGTGAAGGGACTGGAAGACTTAGAAATAAGAGGACAAGTAGAGACCATCTAAACTACTGCATTGATGAGATTGACCAGAATACCGAAAAGAGTTCTGCAGACTTGAGGAGACTTGCTATCAAACTCCAGAGAGAAACCATCAGCTAATGCTGGCGTGAAAAACTCCCAAAAAAGTAAATAATGATGATAATAATAGCGGACTATGCCGTTCCGTCTGCCCACATGGTAAAACTGGAAAAAAGCGAGATGAGAGATAAATATCTAGACCTTGCTAGAAAAGTTAAAAACTATTAAACATGAAACCGGACATTGGCCTAGCGGTTAGAGTGTTCGCCAATCGCCCGGGAGACCTGGGTTCAATCCCAGGTCGAGTCATACCAAAGACTCAAAAAATGGTACTTGATGCCTCCTTGCTTAACACTCAGCAATATAAGGTACGGATCAAGGGTAGAATGGAGCAATCCAGGGAAAGGAGTAGCGCCCTCCCCTACACCTTGGTGTAGTAGCTATCGAAAAGGGAGCCTTCGGGTCACCCTCGACTATGGTCGCCTACTTTACTTTTACTTTAAACATGAAAGTGATGGTGATACCAATTGTAAATGGTGCGCTCGGTACAGTCACCAAAAGTTTGGTTCAAGGACTGGGGGACTTGGAAATAAGAGAACAGGCGGAGACCATCCAAACTACTGGATTGTTGAGATCAGCTAGAATACTAAGAGTCTTTGAGACTTGATTAGACTTGCTGTCTCTCAGACTCCAGTGGAAAACCATCACCGAACGCTGGTTGGTGCACTTGGGATAATCTCCAAAGGATTAGTTAAGAGACTGAAAGACTTGAAAATAAAAGAACAAGTAGAGACCGGCGAAACTACGGCCTTGTTGGGATCGGCTAGAAAACTAAGAAGGGTACTGGAGACTTAAGGAGATTTGCTGTCTCTCAGACTCCAGTGGAAAACCATCTGCTAACACCGGAGAAAAAAAACTCTCAAAAGAGAAAAATCATAATGAAATAGTTGCGCTTACTTCTTGCTATTTTAACGGTCACTGGTGCCTGCACGTTTTGATTAAACCCTTCACACAACTTGGCACGAACAAGGACACCAAATTTTCCATCTTGGTTGTTTTCTTCAAAAAGAATATTCGTCCGAGGTATTTCCCAGGGACCAGCTAACACCTGAAATATATCAAAAATATATCAGTTAATACATCATTAAAATTAGATTAAAATCAGTGTTGATAGGGAAGATTTTATAATGTCGGCTACCTCAACTTCCGTTTAACTAAAGGCAATGTTGTATAAATGGCTGAAGGTTAAGTATCTCCAGGAATGTTTGACTGGAAGAAGTAGCTCAAAGTTATTTGAATGACACATAATGAAAGTCAGTTTTTGCGTTTCAAATGACCATATTATTATTTGAATATCAATCAGAAACAAATATACTCAACAGAAGCGAGTAGTCTCCATTCCATATTGAGAACGTTTCATTACAATTCTAATCAAATACATAATTCTCAAATGTATTTTGCCTTGTCTTGCTTGTTACCTTAAGGCTCATCTCTAATATCCCTGGCTATGGGTAAGTGGTAGAATAAATAGCAATAGTAGCCTTTGTAATGCAACCAGCGTAGGAGAAGGAAAACTCTTTATTCAAACCAACTGAATACCTCTTTAACATTGACCTTGGTCTTCACATCCTTGTTCCTTATGGAGCAGTTGAGTAAATAGTTATGCATGCACACACAAACACACATATGTCAGTTCGTTTATGACTGTAATTATTTTCAAATTCGCTTTCATTTTCAGCTCAGTTATCTATTTGTATATTGAGATGATTTTTTATTGTTTATGGTGTCCATTTTGGCTATAATGTTCTTCCATACATATTTTTTTACTCCGCTTTTGAAACTTTTTGTAGACGCTAGAATTCGCATTTATTAAGTAAGTTTTTATTAATCAATCATTTGTGATTTATAACAGCGATTTTAGAGCTTGCTAAAATTGAAATGTCAATATATTCAGGGGCGTTCTTTATTTTTTTTTTCCATACGTTTTTCTTGCAGTGGAGTATGTCTTGCAAGAGTAATTAGATGAATTGGCCGGATGAATTTGGTACAAAAAGGGAATGACGAGTTGGCCATTATGGTTCCAGATTTCCATAAAAAAGAGATCAATGCCGCACGCACACACTTACACACACATACAAACAAACATACAAATACTCTCTCTCTCTCACACACACACATGCATATAAACATTCACATACATATACATACATACATGCAGAGACACATACGTGCATCGTATATGTAAATATGTAAAGCAACAGTTTGATAATGCTTATTTCCAAGAATTTTTGTAAAACAGTGAATAGATATCCATCATTTAGTATTATACATGCGTAACACACACACACACACACACACACATATATATATATATATGTGTGTGTGTGTGTGTGTGTGTGTGTGTGTGTGTGCCGAAACCTTCACATATTCATTTTCATTGGATTTTACTTGGTATATATAAAAATAATGTTATAGATGTATATTGTTTTTATTGTACAATACTTACAAAGACAAATAGTTTGGTTTCTGAGTTTAATGGTATATCAACCTTCGTGTGTTATTTAATGGCAAATCTATCTTTCAATAAGAAGATCAGTGATGCAATTTAACCCATAGCTAAGAGTATAATGGGGTTCATACCTTTCCTAAGGGCATTTTTCCGAATGTGGATGTATTAGCACGACTGGAGTTCGAACTCGCTTGATACGATTCCGTAACCAGTATAACACACACAAGGACACCACCAGACAAGTAGTGTTTCTACTTATGTTTCATATAACTATAAAGATTTTTGTGTAAAAAAGAGAAAAGCTGGATTCTTGAAGCATGGCAGTTAGTGTTATATATCAATTATAGTCACCTTAGCCTTTTTTATAAATATAATTTGAGATAGGATTTCTTAAAAATGACAGTCCGCTGATGTCTGTACAATCTATATGTCTCCTGATTTTTTGTTCGGCTAAAATCATTCAAATAATTGGTGGAAATAAATAAATGAATAAAGAAAGAAAGAAAGAAAGAAAGAAAGAAAGAAAGAAAGAAAGAAAGAAAGAAGCTTACGAAGAAGAAGAAAGAAAACAGAGGTTGGTTGGTTGGTTAGACTTTACGGTATATCAACCCTTGTAGGATTTTGGGCCAAATCCTGTTTATACACACACACACACACACACACACACACACACACACACACATATATATATATATATATATATATATATATATATATATATATATATATAATTTGTTATCAAACAGGTTACATTATTAAACGAGCCAGAGCTCATTTGTTTGCACACGGTTAAATGATTTTAAGCATTGCTATCGATCACTTACTGTTTTATTTCCATTCAGCTCAATGGTTTCAAGCATTGATATGTAATGATTTCCCATAGTCAAATGGTTTCAAGTATTGTTATTTATTGTTTGCACACAGTTAAATAGTTTCTAAAATTGCAATCAAGCCCTAATAGTTCCATTTGCACACTTTTAAATGATTTCAAGTATAAACAGTTCTATTTGACCAATTGATGGGACCCTAACAGGTACTACTACTCCGAGTCAGAGTGGAAAGGAAAGTGAGGATAATTTGCTAGAATTTGAAAGTAGAATAAAAATACTGAAACAGAAATGTTTAGAGAGAGAGGAAAATTGGTTTCGTTTGGTTTAGTTTGGTTTCGTTTGGTTCTAAGGTAAACCATTGGAGGTCATTTTATGCCAAATCCTTTTTATACATATATTCAGTATATGATTTCTAAACACATTTTGTAGATAACATTTCTAAACAAGCCTGGGTTCATTATTTATACACATTTAAATGGTTTCAATTAATTTCAAACAATTCAGCTTAGCATAAGTACAGTTATTTTTGTTTACAGTCATTTGTTTAAATACAGTTTTTTGATTCCATACTGATAAATGTTAAAACAATTCTATTTCAAACAATTTAGTTTAGTATAAGTACGGTTTTTTGTTTAGTCATTTGTTTACAGTTTTTTGATTCCATACAGTTAAATGTTAAAACAGTTCTATTTCAAACAATTCAATTTAGCATAAGTACAGTTTTTGTTTACAGTCATTTGTTTAAATACAGTTTTTTGATTCCATACTGTTATATCTTAAAACAACTCTATTTCAAACCATTCAGTTTAGCATGTCAATGAAGTTAAATAGTATTGATATGTATCACCTACGATTCAGTTAAAAATCAGTCATTTGTTTACTCTCAATTAAATGTAAAAACAGTTCTATGTCAAACAATTCAGTTTAGCATAAGTACACAGTTTAAATGTCAAAAAGTTCTATTTATCTCATAGATAGGCCCCTATCAGGTGATATCACTTTGGGTCTGAGTTGACCTGGAGGCAATGGTAATGAAAGAATACTCTGCATTCCCCAAAGATCCAGCATTACGGAAACCTCTCCTACAGACCTCTCCTACAGACTGTGCGTGTATTTGTGTATGTGAGAGACAGAGAGACAGAGCAAGAGAGAGAGAGAGAGAGAGAGAGAGAGAGAGAGAGAGAGCAAATATCAAGAAGTCTAGTTTGCTTTGTTATTGACAGCGAAAAATTTATAAGTATATTTGAATTTTTGAGATAAGTAAACATAAAAAAATCAACCAAAAGGAAAAAAAAAACTAACAAACAAGCAAATAAACAAAACAAAACAAAACAAATAGAACATATTTACTTATTTACTTAGGTGGAGTGATATCTTGTATAACAACAAAATTTCACATTACTCTCGAGTGAGACCAAGTAGGTGTTTAGCTATTTATCCCCTAACGGTGTTGGAATTCGACATAAGGTCGGTTTAATGAGGGAAGGTCCCGTAGAAAGCAAGCCTCCAAGGGGTGCCAAAAATAGCTAAGCACTGTTGGCATTCTCCTTTTGGGTCACCTCAAGCAAACGGGCAATAAATCCAGCCATTACTCGTTTTAGACGAGAAGGCAGGTGCTGCCTGGTGGATAGGGCTTCCTGAAGCTAAGCTTACTTATTTTTACACCACCCAACACGAATGTGCCAGGTGAATCAAACTAAGTAGAGCGACAAATTAAGGTGTATTTATACTTATATATCGTCTTTTATATATGAAGAAAAATGTTTTATGTCTTAGTAATGATATGCAATATATGATCCCTAAAATCTATTATTGTATACTGGAATACATAATGATCGGTAAATGTAATTAATATAGCCTCTCATTCATACAAAAATAGACATGAACGTGATGTTAATTACCTTGAATATCGGATGATTTTCAAAGATTTTCCCTCTGTCATCAGGGTATAAAATATATTGACTATATTCTCTACGACCCCCACAAAATAGTTACACCAAACTGCATCTGAGGGTGAGGCTCCAATTCTAGAAAGCTGGAGTGTATGAAAAACCCTTTCATTACTATTACTCACAGGTTCACTTTGACCCGGACAGGCAAAAATTTTTAAGGTTGCCACTAAGGGGCAAATATGGTCCAGTCGGTTGGGGCAGCAGAATTTGCTGACGGCATCTCTGAAAAGGGGTAAAATACCATCAACGAGTGTACTGTATATGATACTTAACAATCTGATGTTAAGGCTTCTGTAATGCTGGAACTTTGGAGAATGTAGAATACCTCTTCATTACCATTGCTCCCATGTCCACTCTGGCCTGGAATGGTAGCACATGATAGGGTCCTATCAATGGGTCAAATAAACTCTTTGACATTTAAACCGTGTACTGATGCTAAACCGAACTGTTTGAAATTGAACTGTTTTTACATTTGACTGTGTGTAAACGAATGTTTGGTGTTTAATTGAGTTGTCAGTGATACAGAGCAATACTGGGAACCATTTAACTTTGTTGAGATGCTAAACTGAATTATCTGAAATCGAACTATTTGATCATTTAACTGTGTGTATAAAGAAATGATTGTTTAATTGAATTGTTAGTGATACATAGCAATATTTGAAAATATTAAACTGTGTGCAAACAAATGATTTCGAATTAGATATAAGTGAAACCATTTGTATGAAAAAGATCATCACAGGCTTATTTTAAAATGTTATCTACAAAATGTGTTTTGAAATCATATATTTGATATATATGAATGAAAAGGATTTGGCATCGAATGATCGACAATGATTGATATGCCATAAAACCAAACCAAACCAAAGGCTTAAATAGATCTGTTTAAAAGTTATTCGTAGTAGAGAGGAAATCTTGATACCATTTGACTATAAATGATTTGTATTAAGAATAGTTTTACTATAATTGTTTAAAAGATTGTGTTTAATTACTTGAAACCATTTAAATGTGTTGAAACAAATGACTATTATTAAAGAGAAGCAATTATGAGAAACCATATAATCATTGCTATTAGGAATATTTGAAACCATACAGCTGTGTCCAAATTATTTGTATTTGATAAGAATACTTGATACCATATAACGCTTTGCAAAAGCATTGTTTCGAAAAAAAAAAATATACAAAAACTGCACCAAAAATGTAAATATAAACGCACAATGAAAGCAATTCTCTAAGCATTGAATAACCGTAGACGGTTTGAAATGCCGTTAAAACAAATCTATTAGCCAATCCTTTAAACTTTCCACTCGTCAGTGATCCACAGACAGACACATATACGAACGCAGAAATTTCGGGATCGTTGTATAGAAGAATGAAAATCGGGAATCTTAGCAAATACTAGAGTAGATTAGTTAGACTCGCAATCTCTTGTCAGTAAGTTAGACTTATGATTTTGTGTCACAGGACGCTAATCCTAGTAAACGTACGTTCTGAGCTCAAAACTTTGTGACCAGGTAGGTAAGAGATCACATGGTAGAATGTCAGAAAAGATCACGGACGCAGAATATCGATCTTTTGTCGCGCATAAAACGCACCCTGAAAGCTACATGTCACTCTTCTCATAAATCCTCAGTTCTCTTTTTATCTTATTTCTTGTACATCCCTTGTACCTGCTTGAACTCATTAATCCGAGCATCTCTGATGACATGCATGTCTGTTGGATTAAAAAAAATGGAATGACACAAAAACCTAACACTGACCCTGGTCAAGGACAGGATGGATAAGACCAATTGTTAGTCATGCGTCACAAGACATTGGTCAGACTTTCGAGAACCAAGTTGGCGTCATTTTTCTTTTTTGCTTTCTTGCTTCAGTTTTTTTTTTTTCACTTTTAGAATGACTTTCTAAGGGAAACTCCTTTCCTTCTTTCTTTCTTTCTTTTGCTTTTTCACTTTTAGAATGGCTTCCTTGGAAAAACTTCTTTCTTTCTTTCTTTCTTTCTTTCTTTATTTGTACTTGGCGAATTCTTTAAACCATTTCTGAATGATGTTCCTTGTAAAGCTTTTTTCTTTCTTTCTTTCTTTTGTCTTTTTTTTTCCTTCTAGAATGATTTCCTTGGCAAAGTATTTTTCCTCTTCCTTTTCTTTTTTTTTCTTTCTTTCTTCATCGGGTTATTTTTTATCAATTCCTGGATGATCTTCGTTGCAAAGTTTCTTTCTTTCTTTCTTTCTTTTACTTTTAGAATGACTTCCTCGGCAAAGCCTCTTTTTTTCTTTTTTTCATTCTTTCTCGGGTTATTTTTTTATCAATTTCCGGATTATCTTCGTTTCAAAGCTTCTTTCTTTCTTTTTTTCTTTCTTTCTTTCTTTTTTTTTCTTTCTTTCTTTCTTTCTTTTGTTTTTTTTCTATTTAGAATAACTTTTTCGCATTACTTTCTTTTATCCATTTTTTACTTTTGTCTTCATTCATATCTTACTACTTTCTTAATTCTTTTATTTCTTTTCTTTTTAGAATGAATTACAAAACTATTTTTCTTTCTTTCTTTCTTTCTTTCTTTCTTTCTTTCTTTCTTTCTCACTAATAGATGATTTCCCTGGCAAAAGTTCTTTCTTTCTTTTTTTCCTTTATTTCCTTGTTTTTTTTTTCTTTCTTTCTCTTACTTCTTTTGTTTTATCGTTTTAGAATCATTTCTTTTTCAATAACTCTTTCTTATTCCTTTTTCGCTTTCTTCTTCTTCCTTCTTTCCTAATTCCTTTTTTTTCCCTTTTGGAATGACTTTTTTTTCAAAACTTCTTTCTTTCTTTCTTTCTTTCTGTTTATTTTGTATTCTTAATATTTTTTCTCTCAGTGCATTGGCCACGCTGGAAAATTGATGGGCAGAACATCCCGCGGCAGATTATCTGTGAACGATATTTTAGAAGACACAGGCTCTTCCCAACAGCGAACAGTCTTTTTCCAATCAGCCAGTGCACAAAGCCATCATAATACCCGTTGTTTTTCTTATTTTTCTTTTATTATTATATTTCCTTATTTGTCATTATCGTTTGATTTATGTCTGTCGTTCTTTTTAACCTAAGCCAGTCGATCAGGTGAGCGTTACGATATATGAAACCCTATAACCTTGTGATAGTTAAATAACCCATTTCATGGCAAACATTTGCATCATTAAAGATGGCCATTATCATCTGCTGTAGTTGCTGTCAGACACGCATCTACCGGAGATTGAACGCAATGAAATCTGGGAGGAATCGCCTGTATCATAGGGACTCATAGATTTTCTTTTTGATTCAGCTAAATGGTAAGGATGAGAATAGGGATGTAGAATCTTCAAGTTCTCTCCGGACAATGAGATTTAAGGCTACATATATTATCGCTCCAAAGTAAGTACACCGAACATTCTTAAATAGAATGTTAATTTCTTCTAAACCAAAAAAGATTATTTTGTATAAAGTAATAAACTATATATATATATATATATATATATATATATATATATGTGTGTGTGTGTGTGTGGTTGGTTGGTATCTTTGTTTAATGGCATATCAACATTTGTCGGTTATTTAATGCCAAAGCCATTCTCCTATCCTAGAAGAACAGTAGTGGTACTATTTAACCCATAGCTGGGAGGATAAGGGGGTTCAATACCTTTCCCAAGGGTATTTGCCCGAAAGTGAACGTAATAGCGCAACTGGAGTACGAACTCGCGTACTACGATTCCGCAGTCCATCGCTTTAACCATTACACCATGAGGACACCCCGTATGTGTGTGTGTGTGTGTGTGTGTGTGTGTGTGTGTGTGTGTGTGTGTGTGAATACATTGTTTATTTCATTATACTTTGGCGTGTCAAAAGTTTTGCAATATTTGTGGTAACTTTAGCCTAGTGAGTTCAGTGTTCACCAATGGCCCGGGAGACCGGGGCTCAATTCCATGTTGAGTCATACCAAAGACCAAAAAAATGGTACTTGATACCTCACTCAGCATTACAAAGGTAAGTATCAAGGGTAAATCCAGGGAGAGAAGTAGCGCGCTCCCCCACATTTCGGTGTAGTAGCTATTGAAAAGGGAGGCTTCGCGTCACCCTCGTAACGGTCGTCAACTTTATTTTATTTTTATATACTTAATACTTCTAGTTTCAACTGAAGCAACCTAGGATTCAAAATAGAAGCCATTGTGTTGCATCATCAAAAGCCAATTTTCAGTTAATCCTTTCATTCTACGTTGATACCAGTTTTTGTCCCTTGAGCCGAAGAACTCTTTCACTAAATCTTCCACCTTCCTTTGGTTGCTGAAGAGTCACGAGCGCAGGGCATGAACCTCGCATCCGAACAAGTAGTAATCCAAGGGGGCTATGTTACCATAGTTTATTCCAGAAGCTAGCACGTTTACAAATGTAGCAAAACTTTAGACTCGCCTTTGCACAATAGCACCACCCCGTTGACAGACGTACAATACACTGTTTGTATCCCTTGCATATGGTTACCCCACCAATGAAGTAGACCTACCTGTGTATACCACTCAACTGCATCTTATCTTGTGAGATATTATGAATTCCTTTTGTGAAAGAATGGTCAACATGTATGCCAATTAATCACCAACCTATAAAATTTATAGTTTTCACTTTTTCTACAAGATAAATATGACATGATAGATTCGTAATGGTTAATTATAATTAATTATTTGTTCATGCCCTAAATTTACAGTAGACGTTTCTGACATCTAATTTTATCAGCCTGTTGGTGGAGCTTAAAATATGCTGTCTCTATCCCTTGCAAAGTGTTAGGACAAGCCCTACAAAAATATAATAGGTATCGAGGGTATGGCACTCAGCTGTACCTGATGGGCTCCAATTCAGATCTGTGGCGAGTGTAGTACCTCTTTAAAACCATAACGCCCAGGTTCACTCTGACCCGAAGTGGTGATATGTTAAAATCCTATCTATGAGTAAAATATAATTAAAGAATTATTCGTAATCTATAAGTCCATATGCAAAAAAGGCCTCTTAAGAAACAACTATACAAAAAATGTAGGTATGAACATACAATAAACACGATTCCCTAACGTCTATGCATAAAATAACCATAAACGGTTTGACATACCGTTAAAGACAATCAATTATATAGACTCGGAGGTGGCTATGGCACAATGGTTATTGACCATGTCCCTCTACCTTTGATAAGCTGTAATACAAGTTTTTTTTAAAGCAGAGACCCCTTCTTTATACAGGTGAATAGCGCCAAAAATAGCCTAGTTCTGTTAAATTTTTCATTGAACTTAAGTGATGCTTGTAAACGTCCCCACCCAAGCTAAACTAAGAAAATTGAATTGAAGATCTGAGTTCAAATTTTAATCAAGGCTGTCTGTATTCACCAGACTTTCTAGGAATGCATCACAAAAACAATAAGGATGTTTCTAGTCTCTGGAGCTTTCAACTCCGTCCCGGCATATCCACAATGCTCTGCAATTAAAAAAATTCCAGGTATCATTGGCTGGCAAGTATTTTTTTTAAATATTTGTTAAGAGTGTATACCATATATAGAACAAAGGAGGTTTGATAATAAAACTGAATAGTTTTGTCAGCAACACCAAATCAATGAACTATAAATATTTTTTAATTGATCAACTACCAGAATCCTTCACGAGATCAAACCTCATTTTAAGTGATAGAAAGCTTTTGAACGTTTCTTGTTTGCATTTAAATAGTCAAAACTTTACCATTCACTCGTGCCAAAAGCTGTTATGGTTTCTCGACATTCTTTTCAAATCTAAGAGAAAATGTTTAATATGTTTCTTTTTGGAATTTTCATAATTCTTTGTTGGGATTGAAGTCTTCAAAAATAAAATTCCAGGACCAAATTACTTTTGGAGGGGACGGAAAAAAATCAACACTTTTCAATCAGTTCTTGTCTCCGAACACGGAGTCCATTTCTTCGGCAACGATTCAATAATCTATAAGATTCCATTAAAAGGATTAATTATTTATCTTATTAACCAACCCCCTCCTCTCGGGCAGGATATGACACAAGGTCAATTTTTAAGCGGAGTTTAACAGGTTTGAATTCAGAGTTTTCCTTCTCCTAGACTAATTGCCTTACCAAGGCTGAAGAACCCAGTCTGCCCTACTATTTACCCATAGCTGGATGGAGAATAATTGGATTCATACCTTTCCCAAGGGTATTAGTGCTATGTGAAATGCAACCAGTCTCGTTCAGGATTTGAACTCGTGTTGCCGTGTCCATTTCCTACGACGATAACCATTACACCACGGATTAATTATTTATGTTTTTTCACAGTTTGTGAGCGGTGCACGAGTTTCCTAAAAGAAAACGCCATTAAAATTTGAGAAAACCCTGAGTATCATTGTCAACAAATAAAATTATTTCAAAAATATTATTAAAAGACAATGTTATGTATATTCGATTGACAAAATAGTCTGTTTTTCCAGACAGTTTAAACTGGTGGAGCTTAGAATAAGCAGATTCTGTCGCTTGCAGAACGGCAATAACCCCCACCACAAAAAGGGTGTCCTGAGTAGGACACTAAATTGTATCTGATGGGCGTTCTAGGGAATGTAGATTACCCCTTCCATATCCACCCCTACTTGGAGTGGTAGTGCCTTTTAAAGTCTCATCTATGGTTCCAATAGATCTTTTAAAAATTGTTCGTATTGGGGGGAAATACTTAATGGCATATAACTGTAAATTATTTGTATCAAGTAATAATTGTTTAAAAAAGTAGAGTTAACGAGGTCCAGTTTCTAGTTTTGAATTCATAGCTTTTTTTTATTGAGTAGTTCCCTATCAAAGGCTAACGATCCCATTAGGCCCTACTTTTTTTCCGTATACCGGGATGGAAAAATATATTTCTTCAAGGTATCACTGGAAAATAAATGTAAACAGCCTTGGCGGTATTTTGAATTCATCTCATCGTTTCCATTTTATGTAACAACAACTTTTACACCAGATCCATCTAGGTACACTTTACCGATTACGGGTGTCTTCGTGGCGCAATGATTACCACGCTGGCTCGCGAAATCGTAGTCAGGGAGTTCACATTCCAGTCTCGAAGTTACGTTCACTTTCGGACAAATACCCTTTTGAAAGGTATGAACCCCCTTATCCTCCCAGCTACGGGTTAAATAGTAGCACTACTGATCTTGTAGAAGGATAGATTTGGTATCAAATAACTCAAGAAGGTTGATATGCCAGTAAACAAACAAACAATTTTAATGGTTTCAGAAAATAAACTGTTCTTATATTAAAGCTGTGTGCTTATGCTAAACTGAATTGTTTGAAATAGAACTGTTTTTAACATTGAAACCGTTCTTACACTAAACTGAATTGTTTAATATAGAACTGTTTTGACATTTAACTGTGAGTAAAGAAAATCTATACTTATACAAAATTGAATTAGCTGAATTAAAACTGTTTGAATAAACTGAATTGTTTAAAATAGAACTGACTATTTGCATAAAAATGGATTTGGCGATAAAAAATACTACAAAGATGGATATGCCACAAAACTCAAACAAACAAACAAACTTCTCCAATCATCTAGTTACACTGAAAAGATTATCTCAGAGAGTTTCCATCGCGCTGGATGGTGACATCATAGTAAGCGTGTTCGAACTCCAGTTCCGCTACTGCGGTCACTTTAGGACTATTACTCTAGGGAAAGGTATGAACCCCTTTATTCCCCCTAATTACTGGTTGAATAGTACCCCTACTCTTCCTCTACAACATGGCTTTGGCAATTAATAACCCACGAAGGTTGATATTCCATTAAACAAAGAAACAAAAACTAAACCAAACCAAAACAATTATCGAGGTACGCTAGAAGAATCATCTGCACCCTTTTTGGTTTGTTTCCCTTAGAGAAATTCAGCAATCAAAGAAGAAAATAAACCTAACGTGGTTATCTTACAGAAGGTTTAAAATAAATTATGCAAAATATTGAAATTGGTTGATTTGTTGTGTTTTATGGCAAATTAACCATTGTAGGTTATTTAATGCCTAAGTAAAGGTAAAGTTGATGACTCAAAGGCTCCCTTTTTGATAGCTACTACACCAAGGTGTATGGGAGGGCGCTGCTCCTTCCTCTGGATTACTCCACTTTACCTTTGATCCGTACCTTATAATGTTGAGTGTTAAGCAAGGAGGCACCAAGTACCATTTTTTTTAGTCTTTGATATGACTCGACCTGGGATTGACCCCACATGTCCCAGTCCATTGGCGAACACGCGAACTATTATGCCAGTGTCTGGTCGCCCTCGACTACGGTCGCCTAATTTACTTACTATTTAATGCCTAATCCTAATTATACATATAAATTACATATATATAGGATTTGTATTGTTTGTTTGGGTATTATAACATATCAAAATTTGTAGGTTATTCAATACCAAATCTTCTTTATACATATATATTAAATATATATGATTTCTAAACAGGTTTTTTTTTAATGAGGCTAAGATCTTTTTTTCACACATTTAAATGGTTTCAAGTATTTCAATGTAACACGAATAATTCTATTTACTATTAATCATCTGTTTGCACACAGTTAAATGGATAAACATTTATTTTTTAAGCGAATAGTTTGTAGGTATTTTCATTTTGAAATGAGTCTAATTTTTTGGCACATTAGTATGACTATTTTATCTACACAGTTAAATTATTTGCTTTTTTTTTTTTGCTTTGCTTTTATAGCATATCAACCATAGTAGGTTATTTAATGCTAAATCCTGTTTATAAATATACATTAGAAGTATATGATTTGTAAACACGTTTTATTAATATTTTTAAACGAGACAAAAATTATTTGTTGCACACAGTTAAATGGTTTCAAGTATTTCAATGGAACACGAATAATTCTATTCATTGCCATCGCACCCAGGTCCACTCTGGCTCGGAGTGGTAGCACCTGATAGGGTTCTATCTATTGGTCAAATCGAACTGTGTACGTATGCTAAACTGAGTTGCTTGAAATAGAACTGTTTTTGACAATTAAACTGTGTACTTATGCTAAATTGAATTGTTTGAAATAGAATTGTTTATTTGTATAAAATGGATTTGGCATTAAATAACCTAGAAAGGTTGATATGCCATAAAAACCAAACAGACACACAAACAAATAAATAATTCTATTTACTTTTAATCATTTGTTTGCACACAGTTAAATGGATAAACATTTACGTTTTAAGCGAATAGTTTGCAGGTATTATCATTTTGAAATGAGTCTAATTTGTTTACACATTAGTGTGGCTATTGTTTCTACACAGTTAAATTATTTGGTTTGCTTTGCTTTTATGGCATATCAACCATTGTAGGTTATTTAATGCCAAATCCTGTTTGTACATATATATTAAATATATATGACTTGTAAACATATTTTGTATATACACACAGTTAAACGATCAAACAGTTCTATTGCAAACAATTCAGTTTAGCATTTACAAAGTTAAATAGTTCCAAGTATTTCTATGTATCACGAACAATTCAATTAATCATCAGTCATTTGTTAAATGACCTAACAGTTCTATTTCTAATAATTCGATTTAGCATGTCATTTGTTCGCTCTCAGTTAAAATGTCAAAGAGTTCTATTTGACCCATAGATAGGACTCCGAGTCAGAGTGGACCTGGGAGCGATGGCAATGAAGAGGTACACCGCATTCCCCAAAGCTCCAGCATTATTGGAGCCTCACCATCAGATTGTTGGGAAAGGTAGGAACCCCCTTATTCTCTCTCCAGCTATGGGTAAATAGTAGGACGGACTAGGTTCTTCAGCCTTGGTGAGGCAACTAGTCTAGGAGAAGGAAAACTCTGAATTCAAAACCTGTTAAACTCCGCTTAAAAATTGACCTTGTGTCATATCCTGCCCGAGCGGGGGGGGTTGGTAAATAGTACCATCAGATTGTTTAACGCCATATCTGGAGCACTCGTTGGATGAGGGTCTACAACCGTCTGCAGAGGTGCAGTTGGTGTATTCTACAGCTCCAGCCGACTGGGCTAACAGTTAAATGGTTTCAATTATTGCCATCTATCACTAATAATTCCATTCAATATGAATAATTTATCTGCAATCAGTGAAGTATTACAATTTAACATTTATTTTCTATTGAAATATTTTACTGAACTCTATTCATTTATTTTCAAAACAATCAAATGGTTCCAGGTGTTGCTATTTAACACAAATAATTCTATTCAGCATTACACATTCGTTCGTACACAGTTAAATAATACAAATTATTGGTATGTATCTCTAACAATTTAATTAGACATCAGTCATTTGTTTACACACAGTTAAATAATCAAAGAGTTCTATTGCTAAGAATTCAATTCAGCGTAAGTCATTTGTTTGTATACAGTTCTATTCGACCCAAAGATAGGACATTATTAGGTACTGCTACTCCGGGTCAGAGTGGACCTGGGTGTAATGACAATGGAAGGATACTCCACATTCCCCAAATCTGCAATACTGAAGTCTCACCATCAGATGTTTTTGTATCTTAATCAGGACACTCGTTGCTGGTGTTTTACCTATCTGTAGAGATGCAATAGGTTTATTCTAAAGGCCCAGCCAATTGGACTGTATTGGAAGGGATATGCGAGACAGGGTTGGCTTTAACGTGGGTCCCAACACATCATCAATACGTATGAAGAGTGGCAAAACTTGTCTAGATCCCAGCTGCCAGTGTCACAAAGGTTCGTTGTTCTCATGTTAGTAGAATAGACAGATACAGGGTCGTAGTTGAAGCTGCAAGATACCAGAAATGTCTGTTTTAATTTTGTGCCGTCTTGCCATAAAATCCGTGGAAAGCTTAAATCAGATTTTGGCTGCTTTGGATATATCATCTTAATTCGGCTGTGGTTTGCTAGTTTTAAATTTGTATATTTTCAATGCGTCATTACTTTATGAACAAACTGATATTTGTCAGACTCGACAACTAATAAAGAAATGATAAATTTCCAAGGTCATGCTGTGTGGCATACACTGACTGCATAGGTCAGGAATTGCTTTGAAAGTCTTTTATTTTGTGAAATGAGAAGATATAATCCGAGGAGATGATCCCATGTGTTAAAGAAAGGATTAAGATGAAATATTAATATAATCACATAGCAACAAACACATTCTAGTCAACTATAGAATGTGTATGTGTAACATTCCTTTATATATATTTCCCTTTATTTCTATTAAATTTAACATAAATGCACACACAGTCTCTCTCTCTCTCTCTCTCTCTCTCACACACACACACACACACACACACACATACACACACTCACACATATATATATATATATATATATATATATATATATAATTTCAAATAAGATATAAACTGTGTATACTAATTTAGAAAAGCAGAAATAAAGCCTAAACATATTGTAACCATAAACACTAAAAGTCTGTTTCTTAAAGTTTTATGGGGTGAGTGTAATCGTCTGACTGAAATGTGAAAAAGTGGCTAAGCAAACGTATTTATAGTGAGGTGTATAATCACTATGTATGATGTTAATACCTTTGTCTCATTTACCCCCCAATTCCATATTTATTCTTCTTTGATTCGAGTATTCTTATTCTCTCTCTCTCTCTCTCTCTCTCTCTCTCTCTCTCTCTCTCTCTCTCTCTCTTTCAGTATATATATATATATAGAGAGAGAGAGAGAGATTTGTTGGTCCAACGAGAGATAAGTAAATATTTTAAAAGGCTATGATTTCAAATTCAGTGTTTAAGTATCTATTTTAGAAAAGTACTACGAACCTTCCCCAAAAATAACAACGAAAAAGCCCTTAGTATATGTCTCAACATGCAACAAAAGCAACCCAGATTTATTCACAGAAATATCAAAGTATCTAAATCAACTTAACACTATAACAGATTTAGGAACGTATTTGACTCAACAAAAATCATTAAAAGCAAACGGCAACCCAAAACATTAAAATACTCACTAATCTAATCAAAATTTGGGAAACATACAACGCATAGCGTCTCAAAATGCAGAATAAAAGAGGTGGAGTATGTGATATAATCACTGATCGAAAATCCTATACCTTCGGAAACCCCATAACAAGATTCATAATAGATAGAAATTTAAACTGCATTAAAAAAATAAGACTACATAATTAAATGTTCTAACTGCAAAGACATATATATTTGTTGGAGACAAGCAGAGTTTCTTTACATAAAAGAAACATTAAATTACCAGAAAATAGAAAACTTTACGTTTCAAAATAGCTTTCTGAATGCAGCAAAGAGACTGTAAAATAATGACAATATAGCAGACTGTTAATCACTCATTATCCCAAATAAAAGGAAAAACTTCATAGATTTAAACTAATATTAAAGAGAACCTATATAAACACACACACACACACACACGCACACACACGCACACAAAGAGACTAATTTAAAATACATCTATATATGGAGTCAACTGTATTCTCACACACATTAAATCCTAGCAATGCCTTTGAAAAAACATATATTTGTATGTATGTATAGGTTTACATTCATATGTATATATATATGTGCAAAGAGAGAAAGAGAGAGAGAGGGGGAGACGGAGAGAGAGAGAGAGAGAAAAACAAAGGAAGGCCAAAGAATAAAAATCAAAGAATATATGTGTGTACGGGTGTTTGTGCATGGTGTAGCTGCCTGTATATATGTGTGTGTGTACATACACATACACGCACGTACATTCAGTCCCATACACAAAAAATATATACTCATCAAAATATATAAAAAAATGTTGCATTTACATGGACCAGAGGTCTTTACGGCCAATTAATTTCAAAAGGGCATTCACAGACACAAATCTATATCTAAACAAAACTAAACAAAACGTATCTAATGTATGTGTACATTAATATACAAACATGTTTACGCGTGTACACACACATATGCACACACACTCACACAGACATACACACACACTCACATACTCACACCTAAAAATACATACTTATATATACAAAAAAATATCAGCAGAACACAGAGGTTTTCACGGACAATTAACTCCAATGGGACATTCACAGACATAAATCCTAAAATTATAAAAGATCACATGCAATCAAAATAATCTTTACTATAAAAACAACAGCCAAAATTTAACACTTTGAAATCTCCTGTAGGAAAAGTAAAGTCTGAAACACGTGTCGAGCACAAGTACATGAAATAATAAATCTTAAATACCAAATTTGAAATCATTTCCTGACCTATTCATTTTGAAATATATATATATATATATATATATATAAGTAAAGTTGGCGACCATAGTCGAAGGTGACCAGAAGGCACCTTTTTCCATAACTACTACGCCGAGGTGTAGGAGGGGTGCTACTCCGTTCCCGGGATTGCTCCACTTACCCCTGGTCCGTACCTTATAAATCCTGCGTGTTAAGCACTGTGGCATCAAGTCCCATTTTTGAGTCTTTAGTATGACACGACCTGGAATTGAAGCAAAGTCACCCGGGCGAAGTCCGAACACTGTACCCACTCAGGCCACTATATCTGACATTATAGTAGGAAATTTTTGAATAGGGAAAAGTGAGTTAGTTACAGGGAGAGTGGTAAGTCATGACCTTAATTTTGAGGCAAAACAATACCATCCATTTGGAATTAGGATTGGGCTACGATTTGTAAAAATGAATTTTTCATTGATTGACGAAAGAAGAAATCACTACGTATTATCGGTTTATATGACTAATACAAAAATAATTTGTAATCTCACAAATAAAGATTAGTGGGATTTTATTCATTTATTCATTTATTTTGCAACCACTTGTCTGTCTTTTTTTTTCTGATATTGAAAACTTCTTTACTGTACAGATTTGGTTGTCTTAGATTTCTGACTTTTCCAAAAGGTAAAATCACCATGGAAAATACAGGAGATTCTACACCGTAGATAAGATAAAATGAAAAGGTGACGAAGCAGCAGATGGTATTCCCGAAAGAGCACTTGGCGAAATGTTTCGAGGTGTTGAAGAAACAAATTCGTCTTGACATTATCTCTTTGACTCGTCTGTGTCTCGTCATCATTTCATCTTTCTTTGAGACGCCCGCAAAAACACAACACTAGAAGAGTTTCATTGCTGAAAAAGATAAAATGTTCCTGGAGGGTGGAATGAAGAAGTCATGAAAAAAAAAAAAAAAAAAAATTACCGAAGAAAAAAACACAAAGTAGTTGATGAAGTTAATTTTTGGGGAAAAACGCTTTTATTTTCGCTGAAGAAACCGGGCGTTCTTTAGTTACGCAATTCATCGCAATGTCAAGTTCAGAGTTCAATGTAAACAAGCCTCACCTCTTTCTGTATTATTTACTAATTCTCTTCGTTTCCAGTTTTAATTAACTCTAATGAAGACGAAACAAAATGAAAAAAAATATTCATTTAAAGTTAATGACGACACCACAAAATATTCACACTCGAACAAAGGAAAAATACAAGTTTTTCAAAATAAGTAGGATGGTTTCAATTTGTTTAAAATAGTCTTCTAATGAAAAAGCTCACATCCTGCTTGATGGACTTTCCCTAACAACGTATCATGCCTCTAACAATTATCAGCAATTGTTCTTTGTTTCAATATGATGATATGAAAAAGACCGCTGGTCTCAATGACTTAAATTAATATCGATTTATTTATGTTTATTATATTTAAATGCAATTCACATTTCCTAGGATGAGTCAAAAGTTTTGCAGGATTTTGGTGCATACTAGTTTGTAACACGTGTAACACGTGAGTTATAGCAGTGCATGTGCTTTAATCATAATCAAAGAGGGAACATCTCCACTCTAAAAGGTGGTTCCCTGAAACTAGCGGACAAATTCACCAATCTCGGAAGCAGCGTCTCATCTACGGAAAATGACATCAATACGCGACTAGCTAAAGCATGGTCAGCTATCGATAGGTTATCGGTCATATGAAAGCCAGACCTATCCGATAAAATAAAACAAAATTTCTTCCAGGCAGCGGTCGTGTCCATACTACTACTATATGGATGAACCACATGGACGTTAACTAAACGTATGGAGAGAACGCTTGACGGCAATGGCACTAGAATGCTAAAAGCCATATTGGACAAATCCTGGAAGCAACGTCCCACAGAACAGCAAGTGTATGGCCTCCCATCTCTAAAACCATCCATATCAGACGAACATGCGGGACAGACGATGCGGGACACTAGTGGAGAAGTAAGGAGGTACTCATAAGTGATGTTTTCCTATGGACCCCTTCACACGGACGTGCAAGTGTTGGGCGACTAGCTAGAACTTAACAACAACTTATCTACAACTCATCTGTACGGACACTTGATGTAATCTAGAGGACCTACCGAATGCAATTGATGCCAGAGAAGACTACCGAGAGAGATTTAGGGAAATCTGTATTAGCGGTACGACATGATGATGATGATGATGATGATGTAACACATGATCGAACCGTGGAAGGTATTCGCTGTGGTTGAGAGTATGAAGGATCGATCCAACCTGTCACCAGGTTAGATTTAGCATGAAAACATTTTGATGTGTGCGTATAGGGGGGTGCACGCACGAATCGACCCTGAAGTCGAAACGCAAAAACATACCTGATCATCATGGTTTCGCCTTTTGGGTCACTAAACGAACCAAGCAATAAACTTAGCCTTATATGGAGGGAAGGCTTCTTAGGACCATGTGATCAACTTAATATCACCCAGTGTTGAAAACGCTCGATTGGCCCACTTGGACTACGGTTAGTAATATCACGGTAGTTAGTGCGCTGATACGTTGTGCATTACTTTATTCCGTATGTCTTTTGAAATATTTCTTTTTTTTTCTTTTAATAAATAAATCTAAAAAAAAACCTCTTCCAAAATTTAGTATTCAAAACCGCAGAACATGAATTAATGTCTAATTGATAACATTAAAAATTGATTCTTACTGTATAATTCACCCACGGTGAAATTAAACGTAGTTGTCTCCCCTCTTGATTAGTTTTGTATGAAAACTAAAATATCTTAACCTTATCTAAACAACAGTTAAGCTGTGTTGAACAAGCCTTAAGTAAAACGTTCATTCTTTTTATTAGAGTTCCAAGCAAATAATCTATTTGTTCAAATACTTATGAGAATAACTCACATGCATGAATGCAATTTTGTTTTAAGACTTTGAAGAAATGATCTAATGAAAAGTGTTTTATTTATTTATTTATTTATTTCAACCAGAAGAAAACATTCAAGAACTTTCGCTAAAACTCTTATAATTTGGAGACGAAATCTTTTCAATGTAAGAATTAATTTTTTTTTTCAATGTAATTTCAAAAATTTAAAAAGATCACCCCCACCCCTGATACTTCTTTCCGATTTAAACTTTATACTGTGTAGGTGAACATTTAGGGTGTGGTTTATTCATGGACGGAATATTTTTTGATTTGGGAAAGATATTTTATTGTCGAAAAGGAGAAGGAGAATTTACTAATCTCATTTTCAATAAAGTAATCCCAGCCAGATAATTCAACTATTATCATCATCATCATCATGTCGCGCCGTCTGCGCGGATATCCCTGACCGTCTCTCGCCATTTCTCCCTATCACTCATCGCCTCCGGCAGGTCTTCAGGATTACAACCCGTGTCCTCACATAGCTGCTGTATGTAAGTTCGTGCTGGTCGTCCCACACTTGCACATCCATGAGTGGGGGTCCACAGGAGTACATCGCTTATGAGCTCGTCCTTGCTTCTCCAGCAGTGTCCCGCGTGTCTGGTTCGTCGAACTTGTATAGTTTTTGTGATGGGGGGCAAGTGTCCGTATAGTTGGAGTCTCGTGGGGTGTTGTCGCCAGGACTTGTTTAATACTGCTCTCAACATTCTTGTGTAATTTCCGTCCAGCCTCCTCTCCAGCCGCTTCGTAAGCGTCCATGTGGTGCATCCATATAGCAGTATCGACACAACCGCTGCCTGGAAGAAACTGCGTTTCATTTTATCTGTTAGGTCCGACTTCCATATGATCGAGAGCCTATCGATAGCTGTCCATGCCTTCGTCAGTCGTGTGTCGATGTCCTTCTCGGTTGATGAGACGCTGCTTCCTAGGTAGGTGAATTTGTCGACTAGTTTCAGAGAGGCTCCGTCTAGTGTGGCAATGTTGCCTGTTTGGTTGTAACACATATATTCGGTTTTGTTTGCATTGACATGTAGGCCAATGCCAGCTGCAGCTCGTTCCAGACTATGTAGTAGTGTCTCTGCTTGATTAGGCGTATTCGCTAGTAACGCCAAGTCATCAGCGTAGTCGGCGTCCGTGATTGTTTTTGCGGGGTACCTTTTGCTTCTTCTCTTCGTCAGCTCAAAGCCATTTTCTCTGATTTTGTCGATCGATGTTCTAAGCACATAGTCTAGACAGATGATAAAGAGGTACGGGGCTAGTGTGTCTCCTTGTATATATATATATATATATATATATATATATATATATATATGCGTCCTACGTGTCTATCCCCACTGAAGCGTAGTGATACAACGAAACAGTCTGTCTGGATGACAATCTACTACATAATGCCTTATAATTCTCAGGCAGACGTCGTTCGCTTGTTGGCTGAGCGGTGTGATACTAAGACTAATGATAAAGCTGGGCGGGTTTCGATCCCACGCATCAAGCGTCCTACAAGCCCAGCCACACTGGAGAGTCCTGATACAACGAAACTGTCTGTGTGTGGATGACAATATATATATATGAAAATATGAATACTAAAACAGAATAGAGTCGAAAAAATTTTATCTTTTACTTTTCTCTCGTAGATATTTTAAAAAGAAATTTGAAATCATTAGCAGACCTATTTATTTTTATATATTTGACCAGCTCATTTGCATAATGGTTATAGTGTTCGACAATGGCCTGGGAAACTGGGGGTTCAATACCAGGTGGAGAATTACTAAAGATTTTTAAAAAAGTGGAACTCGATGCCTCCTTCAACACTCAGCATTATAAGGTACAGATCAAGAATAAGTGGCGAAAGTCCTAGTGGCCTTACCTACTACGTGGTAGAGTAGCTATTGAAAAGGGAACCTTCGGATCCCTCTCGACTACGGTCGGCAAATCTAATTTACATCTATATATATGTGTGTGCGTATGTGTATAAAGAGAGAGAGAGAGAGAGAGAGAGAGAGAGAGAGAGAGAAAGAGAAATATCTAGTTGCATATGGGATTGTAAGGCAGCAAAAACGACGCATCATAGCGAGACTGCATTAGGGCAATACTCTCAAAATGCTATAGCCAATTTCCTGTCCAGTTTGGAAGAAAATGGAAATTATTTATTATCTGCAGCACACTGAATAATTTTTGATCGTCCGATTCTTGATATAAAGGAGATAACTATGATATTCTTATTAGGATCAATCTTTCTTTCTTAAGCAGAAAGATCAATAACATCGTAGATCTCTCCTTAAAATAAGAACCAAACGGGTTTATGGTGGTCTAGTATATATATATATATATATATATATAATATAATCTTTATTGTCATTTCTTGTTTGCATTTTCCAAGTAGCTAGGTCGCAAACTCTCGGCACTGCAGATACAACACGTGACTCACACGCCTGGTCACCTGACTGACCCAGACTTATATTGATTAGTCGCCCGGCGAACACCACGATGAGTCAAGGTATGTACGCATCCGATGGAAAAAGTAGCTGACATATTCGATCGTGCGCGTATACTCACACACACACACACACGCACACACACTCACACACACACACACACACACACGCGCACACACTCACACACACACACACACACACACAGATAAATATTGAACAGGTTGAGATAGATAGATAGATAGATAGATAGATAGATAGATCATATATTTAAACATGTCTGGATGCAAATACACACATACTCTCATGTATAGAAACGGGATAAAAAACAATTAATGTATAAGTATTGCCTATCTTATGTTTATGTACGTATATATATATATATATATATATATATATATATATATGTATATATATATATATGTATGTACTTCTGTATATGTACACATATATATACGCGTAACGAAATGAATCATCATAAAAACATATTTATCTAAATACTGGCAGAGTACCCATCAAATACGATGTCAATTTTAATCTATGGATCTGCTTTTTACCAAAAAATTGAGTAACTGCGCAATCTGCTTTGGATTAAAGTGACGCCATCCAGTCCTCAGCCGTGGATCAGTGTAGTATCTGTGCACTCAACGTTCGTATCTAAAAGATAATTTTCATCTTCCATCCAAGCAACCGAACGTTGACATAATATGTCATTTGCCTATTTACCTCCAGGGTGCGGGTTAGAATCTGAGCAAAATTCATATAATAATATTTTTTTATGTTTGTTTACATCACTGTGACAAAAGCTGTGGATACAGAAACATAGACTCGTCAGGTTTTAATTTTAAGTCAATCTTAGCGAGAATAGAGAGAGAGAGGGGGAGGGGGAGAGAGAGAGATTAGGTAAGTAAAAGAGACTAAGACAGTGAAGGCCTAAAAAACTAATGGTCTAATGGTTAGCAAGCTCGACTAGCAAACCTTCACGAGTAAGTTTGAGTCTCATTGGGTGCCCCTTTCATATGGCCTTGTGCCACATTTAAGCAAAAACATAGTAAATTTTCAGTGAAGGAATAAAGAAAAAGAGAAAGTTAAATTAAGTAATTTTTTCGCTAGATTAATTTTTAAAATATATCAATCTAACTCCTCCTTCTTTCTTTCACTCTCTTTTTCTTTCTTTCTGTTAATATATATATATATATATATATATATATATATATATATATATATATATCACCTGAGTTGTTCGTACTTTAAATGTACAAGCAAAAGTACGCACAACTCAGCTGGAGGTATGACGATTGTCGGTATGTTTATTCACAAACCAGTTGTAAGTCTGGCGCAACACTATCTTCTCCTGTCATATAGTCCTGCACAAGACAAAGATATTCATTTGGCTGGATGGGTTAGGTAATAGCTAACTTATTTAATTTTATTTTTTCAAGGAAATTCAATGTTTCAAAGAACTAATGGTTTTATTTGGAAACAATTATAGCTATTTTTTAAATTAATAATTCACACGCAGTTATATCGTTTCAAGTATTTCTGTCTAAAACTAATAATTTGCACACATTTTGATTTGAAGTCCTCCCATTTGATGCGAATAATTTTCAAGGATTTATATGGTTCTATGAAACTCTCCCTACTTAATAATACATACATACATACATACATACAAACGGATCATCTAATCCCGACCAGAAGACCAGACTTAATAATAATCAACAAAAAAAAAAGAGAACTTGCAAAATAGTCGGCTTTGTTGTCCCGGCTGGCCACAGAATGAAACTGAAAGAATGTGAAAAGAAGAATAAGTACCTCGACCTTGCTAGAGAGCTGAAAAAAAACTGTGGAACATGCTGGTGACAATTATAACAATTATAATTGGCGCGTTTGGAACAGTAACTAAAGGATTACAAAAGGGACTGGAGGACTTGGAAGTTGGCGGACGAGAGGAGACTATCCAAACGACAGCATTACTGAGAACGGCCAGAATACTAAGAAGAGTCCTGGAGACTTGAGGAGACTTGCTGTCACTCAGACTCCAGTGAAAAACCATCGGCTAACACTGATGTGAAAAGCTCTCATGACTTAATAATAATAATAATAATAATAATAATAATAATAATAATAATAATAATAAAGTGGACTTTGCCGTCCCAGCAGACCACAGAGTGAAAATCAAAGAAAACAAAAAGAGAAACAAGTACTTCGACCTTGCTAGAGAACGAAGAAAAATATCGAACATGAGAGTGACGGTGATTGGCGCTCTTGGAACGGTCCCCAAAGGATTGGTAAAGGGACTGGAAAACTTGGAAATCGGAAGACGAATCGAGACCATCCAAATTACAACATTGTTAAGATCAGCCAGAATACAGAGAAGAGTCCTGGAGACCTGATGAGACTTGATGTCATTCAGAATCCAGTAAAAGGCCATCAGCTAATGCTGATGAGAAAAAATCGCCAAGAGTATGATGACAATAATTATAATAATAATAATAAGGATAATAATACAAACGGATCACCTAATCTCAGCCAGACGATCAGACCTTATAAAAATCAACAACAAAAAAAGAAAAAAAGAAAATAAGAAAGAGAGAACTAGCAAAATTGCGGATTTTTAAGTAGTAGACCTTACTCGGGAATTGAAAAAACTGTGGAACATGAAAGTGACGATTTTACCAATTGTAATTGGTGCTCTTGGTACAGTCACCGAAAGACTGATACAGGGACTGGACGATTCAGAAATGAGAAGACGAGTTGAGACCATCCAAACTACTACATTAATGAGATCGGCCAGAATACTGAGAAGAGACCTAGAGACTTGAGGAGACTCAAACTTCAGTGAAATACCATCAGATAACGCTGATGTAAAAAAAAAAAACTCGAGTAAATAATAATAATGATGATAATAATAATAATAAATGTAGACTATGCGGTGACAGAGATGAAACCATCAATCACATAATAAGCGAATGCAGCAAATTGGCACAGAAGGAGTACAATGCTAGACACGACTGGGTGTGCAAGGTCATCCACTGGGAAATGTGCAAGAAATTTAAATTTGACCATGCCAACAAATGGTATATGCACAACCCAGCACCTGTCCTAGAAAATGACACACACAAACTCCTATGGGACTTTGATATACAAACGGATCACCAAATCTAGGCCAGAAGACCAGACCTTATAATAAGCAACAACAAAAAAAGAAAATTTGCAAAATTGTCGACTTTGCTGTCCCGGCTGAACACAGAATAAAACTGAAAGAATGTGAAAAGAGAGATAAGTACCTCCACCTTGTTAGAGAATTGAAAAAAATATGGAATATGAAGGTGACAATTATACCAATTGTGATTGGTGCTTTTGGCACGGTAACTATGGGATTGCTAAAGGGCCTGGAAGATTTGGAAGTTGGCGGCCGAGTGGAGACCATCCAAACAACAGCATTATTGAAAACGGCCAGAATACTGAGAAGAGTCCTGGAGACTGGAGGAGACTTGCTGTGACTCAATCTCTAGTGAAAGATCATCAGCTTACGCTGATGTGAAAAGCTCTTATGAGTAATAATTTTATCACGCAGTTATATGGTATCAAGTATTCTTAACTATAATTATTTTCAAATAGATCTTGGGAGTCCGTATGGTTTAGTGGCTAACATACTGGAGAGTGGTATCGTAGAAAATGAGTTCGAACTTCAGTCGGGCTACAACGTTCACTTTCGGACTAATACTCTTGGGAAAGGTACTAAGTCCCTAATCCTCCAGCCGTGTGTTAAATAGTTCCACTACAGGTTTTCTATAAGGATGGCTTTGTCATTAAATAACCCACGAAGTTTGATATAGCATTAAAAAAGGAACCGGATCAAACCAAACAGATCTATTTGATCCATAAAGGCACGCTAATAGATACTACCACTCCGGGTTAGGGTGGACATGAGAATAATAGCAATGAAGAGATACTCCATACTCCTCAGAGCTATATCAAAGAACTATTTAGCTCAAGGATGGGAAACTAACAAGTACTGGCACTCCGAGAGTGGACCTTAAAGTAATGGTAATAGAGAAGTGAAACACAACACTCCCAGAACTCTAGAATCGGAGCCTCGCCACTGGATACAATATCATCGTGACGCTCATATTCAATAGTTTTCTTCGTTCTCTTTTAAGGTTCAAGTACTTGTCTCTCTTTTTGTTTTTTGGGTTTTTTTTTTTAATTTTCACCCTGTGGTCCGCTGGGACGGCAAAGTAGACTTCATTATTATTTACTCCTTGAGTTTTTCACATTTTCGTGAGCTGATGGTCTTTCACTGGAGTCTGAGTCACAGTAAGTCTCCTCAAGTCTTCAGTATTTTGGCCGATCTCAATAATGCAGTAGTTTGGATGGTCTCCACTCGTCCTCTTATTTCCAAGTCCTCCAGTCCCTTTATTAATTCTTTGGTAACTGTACTAAGAGCACCAATTAGAATTGGTATAAAGGTCACGTTCATGTTCCACAGTTCCTTCAATTCCCTAGCAAGGTCCAGGTACTTATCCTTCTTTTCATTTTCTTTCGATTTTTTTCTCTGGCCATCTGACACAGCAAAGTCCACAATTTTACAAGTTCTCTATTTTATTATAAAGTCTTGTCGTCTGGCTGAGTTTAGGTGATCCGGTTGTATGTCAAAATCCCAGAGGAGTTTATGTGTCATTCTCCAGGACAGGTGTTGGGTTGTGCATATACAATTTGTTCGTATGGTCAAATTTTAATTTCTTGCACAATTTCCAGTGGATCACTCTGCCAACCCAGACGTGTCTAGTCTTAGACTATTATTTTACTCCTTGCGTGTTTTTACATCAGTGTTAGCTGATGGTTTTCCACTGGAGTTTTAGTGATAGCAAGTGTCCAGGACTGTTCTCAATATTATAGCCGATATTATTATTATTATTATTATACATTCAGTAGTTTAAAAGAAAAAGCCTAAAACACTTAATGCTACCATAGCCCCCCCAAGAGAAAGGAAAAAAAAAATGAAATGAATTATCCCCCCCCCAGTAGACCGCCTCCAAAGCTACCTAAAATCTCAGTAGTAAATAAAAGTCGAAACGAGGAAGAAGCATTTGAACTCAGGAGCCAACTGGAAGAAATATATCAATTTTGTTCAGTATGTCTTTAAGTCCTATCAATTTAAAATGCTGAATTTTACAAAATGTTATGCTGTATTTTGTTTGTGAAATAATGCTTAAACTATGCGTTTTAAATGTAAAGACACGCTTACTCTACTATCAAACCAAATTGATGTTAGTCATTCCAACGTCAGCGAACAAGGCAGAATGTTTTTGAATGTCTTCTATCGAATAATCTAAAAATTCGTAAAGAAAGCCCTAACAGTAGTTTAAAAGAAAAAGCCTAAAACACCTAATGCTACCATAGCCCCCCCCCCAAGAGAAAGGGAAAATTTTTAAACTTTACAATTCCTGAAGCCTGCTAGGTCCCCAACTGTAGTAAAAAAAAAAAATGAAAAACCTAGGAAAAGTCCCAATACAGCAAAAAAAAAAATGCGAAAGTCAGTACCAGTGAAAGTCATATGAAAGTACCTTAATCTTGGACTTTAACTAAGTTAAAACTTAAGAAAACTTAAACCAAAATTACCCCCCCACTTTCTTTTTTTTTTTTTATGCGTACACATGGGAAGCAGCATGATGTACGTAAAGGTATTTGAATAAACCGATGTACGACCAAACTCAATACCTAAACGGGTCCTGGACGTGAGTTTGACGACTTACGCTCAGGATCGCTAGTTCGATCGGGGAACTACTGCTGCTCCTCTATAAGAGTGGCTTCTATAGAAGAGAATAAAACAGCCATCGAAAGATAACCATGACCCACACTCAAACCACTTACACAAACCGCATCGCTCTTCGCGCGGGTAAAAAAGGGGCGCGTCCTGCTGAGGTTGGAGCCCTGGCCTCGGTGTTCGAAAAATCAGCTACAGAGCTCAAACAATCAAAACTACTAAAATGCAAGCAAACACTACAAATAGCCACATTTAACGTAAGAACCCTAAATAGAATAGGACAACTCCCAGAGCTAATCGCATCGGCCGAAGAACATAAGATAGACATAATATGCATACAAGAACACAGATACACGCACTCCGAAGATATCAAATATCACGAAACCGGCAATGGCTGATCGCTCGCCACTGTATCCGCATGGAAAAACTCTGTCAAAGCCGCAGTAGGAGGGGTAGGATTACTTATAGGACCAAGAGCATTAAAAACGCTTTATAGCGTTGAGAAATACAACCTAGAATGATGGCAGCTACATTTAACGGAAACCCCAGAGCAACAATCATCTCATGCTACAGCCCCACCAATGTTAGTGAAGAAACTGAACTAGTCACCTTCTACGATGAGTTATCCTCATTAGTGCGTAGCATCCCGAAACACAACATGTTAGTCATTGGCGGAGACATGAATGCCCAAATCGGGAAAAACGGAAACAACAAATACAGCCTCCACAACACGTCAAATAGGAATGGGCAACATCTAACAGATTTCATGATAGAAAATAGATTAGCATGCCTCAATACAAACTACCAAAAAAGAGAGGGCAAACTATGGACATACACGTACGCAAACAATACTAAAGCTCAGATAGACTACGTCCTTATAAACAAGAAATGGAAAAATAGTGCATTGAATTGCGAGGCATACTCCTCTTTTGAGGGTGTGTCCACCGACAACCGAATAGTCACGGCGAAAATACGGTTAAGCCTACGAAAAAACGCCAAACGAACAGCGACCACCAAACACTATGACTGGGCCCTATTAAACAACAAAGATATAAGAGATAAATACGCATTAGAATTAAGAAACAGATTCGAAACACTACAAGAAAAAACGGAAAAAAGTACACCAAACGACGAATATGAAAACTTTGTCAATGCACACCTCGAGGCAGCAGCAAAATACATTCCAACAAAACTTAAAACTAAATATAGAGTCCCATGGGAAACTTTAGCGGTGAGAGAAAAACGTGCACTAGTGAAAACAGCCTCCAAAAACTATCGAAAAAACCCAACAAACACAAATGCCTTAAAACTAAAAACGGCACAATATCAATTAGCAGGCATATATATAAAGGAACAGACAGAATACATTCAAAATCAGATAGATAAGATTAGAGATTGGTGGAAGATAGACAATCTAGAATAGGCTGGCAAACAATAAACGAAGTGAGCAGAAGAAAGAACACAGCCAAAGCAAAACTGAAAGCAGCAAACCAACAAGAAAGAATAAAACTGTGGAAACAGCACTTCGAAAACTTACTTGGAAACCCACCAAAAATAACGCATGAACCAATCACCAGAATAATTAGCAAACAATTAGACATTAAACTAGGACCGTTCACACAAGAAGAACTCGACTCGGTTCTCAGAAAAATTAAAAATAGGAAAGCTGCAGGGCTGGACGAAATTCCCCCGGAAGTATGGAAGACCAGACAATTCGACGACATACTGCTCCGACACTGCAACGCAGTATACAATCAAAAACTGATAGATAGATGGATGAAGGGATGCATACTCCCCTTCCCTAAAAAGGGGGACCTCGGATTAGCCAAAAACTACCGAGGCATAACAATTACATCCATAGCTGCCAAAATCTACAATGCCCTACTACGAAACCGAATAGAACCCAAAATCGACATCATACTTAGAAAAAACCAAAATGGCTTCCGAAGAAATAGATCCACGACCTCACAAATATTAACCATCCGCAGAATCCTTGAAGGTGTACGGGCAAAGAACCTACAAGCGACATTAATATTTGTCGACTTTACCAAGGCTTTCGACTCCATTCACAGAGGAAAGATGGAACAAATCCTACTAGCGTACGGCATACCTAAAGAAACCGTAGCGGCAATAACAATTCTCTATAGAAACACTAAAGTAAAAGTACGATCACCGGATGGAGACACAGAATACTTTGACATTGTAGCAGGAGTACTACAAGGGGACACGCTGGCCCCGTACCTCTTTATCATTTGTCTAGACTACGTACTTAGAACATCGATTGACAAAATCAAAGAGAATGGCTTCGAACTGATGAAGAAAAGAAGCAGAAGATACCCCGCAACAACAATTACCGACGCCGACTACGCCGATGACATAGCGATACTGGCAAATACACCTGACCAAGCCGAAACTCTTCTGCAAAGTTTGGAACAAGCAGCAGCAAGCATAGGCCTCTATGTTAATGCACACAAAACGGAATATATGTGCTATAACCAAACGGGGACATCTCCAGTCTAGAAGGAACCCCACTTAAACTAGTAGATAAATTCACGTACCTAGGAAGCAGCGTCGAATCAACCGAAAAGGACATCGAAACGAGGCTAACGAAAGCATGGACAGCTATCAATAGGCTATCGATTATATGGAAATCAGACCTAACCGATAAAATGAAACGCAGTTTCTTCCAGGCAGCGGTCACATCGATACTGCTATATGTATGCACTACATGGACGCTAACAAAACGGCTGGAGAAGAAACTGGATGGCAATTACACAAGAATGCTGCGTGCAATCCTGAACAAGTCCTGGCAGCAGCACCCCACAAGACACTAACTGTACGGCCACCTGCCCCCTATCACGAAAACTATTCAAGTTAGACGAACCAGACATGCAGGACACTGCTGGAGAAGCAGAGATGAACTCATAAGAGATGTACTCTTATGGATCCCCACACATGGCCGCGCAAAAGCAGGACGACTAGCTCGAACGTACATTAAGCAGCTATGTGAGGATACAGGATGTTGTCCTGAAGACCTACCTAGGGCGATGAACGAAAGGGAGGAGTGGCGAGAGAGGGTCAGGGATATCCATGCTACCAGCGCGATATGATGATGATGATGATGATGATACATTCCCTCTGAAGGCAATGCAATCAACGTGGGCTAAATCCAACCGACAAAGGAGCATTTAGTCGTGTATGCGTGTGAATGAGGAAACAATTATTTTTAGATTTCCTTGACTATTCCGAATTTATATTAATATGTTCGAAACATATTATTTGTAGGACATTATCAATTAATTTAAGTGCTCATTTTGATTGCATGTATCGATATGAAGGATATTTTGATATTAATCTTGCCCGTTTATTTCCAAGAAAACTACGACTGTTATGAGAAAGCGCTATTAGCAATACGGTTATCGCTGTCGGAAATCGAATCGTTCACCCGAGTTCACTTGCTGGACGAGATTGTTTGCATTTCACTTCACGCAAATGTCCTTGGAAAAGGCATGAATCCACATGTTCCCCGCTCCAGCTATGGGGAAATGGTAGGTTAGACAGGCTCTTTAACCTTGGTTGGATAAAGCAAGTTTTTTTTTATTGTGATATTTCAAACAAAAAGAAATTTATGCGCAAGTAATATATTTTTGATTGAAAAATATTTCATCAAATTTATAAAATAAATTATAAGAAAAGGTCTTAATGAAGTTCTTTTTCATTTTGAAGCATTTTTGTTTGCAATATCTTCTAGAAACAAGAAATAATATATTTTTTAAGACGCATAGGTAAAACATGAGGTTATCTGGTGCATAGAAATCAGATCACTCTAATAAAACGAGGATTCTACCCTTCCGTTGTCGTATCAGTATTACAATATGGTTGTATCTCTTAGACTCTAACGAAACACTGGGAGAAATAGCTAAATGCGGCCTACACAAGGATGTTGCATGATGTTTTAAAAAGATCCTGGAATAAGCATCCTGTAAAAAAAGCTACTGTACAGCCACCTTCTTCCCATCATGGAAACAATCCAACTAAGATAAGCAAGATAAACTGAACATTTCTGGAGGAATGAAAACGAACTAAAATGGACTACAACACATGGACACACCAATGCTGGCCCACCAGAAAAATCTTACATTCATTAGTTCTGTGTGGACACTGGTTACCATCTAGAGGACTTACCAAGAACGATGACAAATAGGGACGGATGGCAAGAATGAGCAAAGGGAATATTTGCTGTTACCACACCTTGATGATGATGATTTTGGTGAGAGACAAAATTTAGGGAAGTGCATGTATAAAAATAATCATTTTTACCTTCAAATTTTTGTGTCTTGGTTAAGACCGTTTTTAGAGCACTTGAGTTTTCGTATATATTTTACTTGTGGTGTTTCAGCATCCAATAAGGGTTTTCCATCATATAGAAGCTCATTTACAAGAATGGAGGAGTCATCTTGTCGCTGCGGTAAAGGTACTGGACAGTGGTCTCGTAGAAAGTGAGTTCGAACTCCAGTCGAGCTACTGCGTTCACTTTTATACTAATCTCGTTGGGTATGATATGAAGCTCCTTTATCCTTCCATCCAGTTATGGGTTAAATAGTACCCTTACTTTCCTTCTACAAGGCCTTTGAATTAAATAAACCACAATGGTTTATATACCATTAAACAAAGAAGCCTGACCTAATCTAACTTTGATGGAGTCAATTCCAAAAACTATTCGTAATTTCTTTCAACAAAACAATGATTTATAGCTCCTATTTTCCCGTCTTCAAGTAGAATTGTCCTATGGCTAAAACTTCTTTGGAAATAACAGGCTTCGACCAAAAAGTGAAAAGGTTTTTCGACACCTCCTGACAATGTTTTAACAAATAGAACCCCAAAGGAGGGTTGGAAGTCGTGTGGGAGGGACGAATGCTGTTACACCAACTTTTTCTTGATCTTATATGGTTATTTTCGCGTTCAATCTCCATCAGCTCACTTCTCTACCACATTTCACGACTGCAAATCGATTTCTATGGACCTTCTTTTGTTAATCGATCTCTTCTCAAAACTCATTTGTACTTCTTAATCTGTTACAACACGCCTTTTTAAAAGATGAAAACTGCTACCACTCCCACCAAACAAAACCAAAAAATACATACGACAAAATATTATAAAGATATTGCTTAAGCCTGTTAAAATATTTCTCTCTTGGTCAAACTACTTTTATAGAAATCCATATATTAAAATGGTTAATAATGTTACTTTTAAATGTGGGCGTTTCGCTACCTTTTTTTTCCATCGTGGCCACGTTGACGCATGTGATAAAGTGCAAGTGAAGACTTTTCAAACAAAATCTGTGTTAATTACTAAATACATTTAAAAATCCTAGCGTTGTTGGCAGAAAAATATCCTATTCAGGTGGTTTTTGTTGGGTTCTTTTTTTTTGTTTAATAAATTTTAATCATGAGAGATTCTAAAACGAGCAGTCAAGTAGTACACCGATCTTGATATGAAATACAGGTTTCACCTACAAGGATCCGGGGAATGGGTGTGTCAGTAGCATCAGTTCCATTCAGTACACGGTGTTTATCCTATTTGTCTGCACTGATAGACACGTTTAAGTATATATGTATATATATATATATATATATATATATATATATATATATAAAAGCATGCTTGTATATATATATATATATATATATATATATATAAAGAGTAAAGAGAGAACGAGAGAGAGGCAAACAGAGACACAGGGAGACAGGAAGACCAGCAGACAGAGAGAAAGAAAGGTAGAATAAAAGAATAAATGAAAACCTCGTATTGTAATTATCTGTTTCATGCTTGCGCGACCATTAAGAAAATTACATTCTAAAGAATTACAAGAGAAGGTCATTTGGTTTGCTTTCTTTTTTTTAATGGGATATAAACCTTTGTGGGTTATTCAATGACATAGCCATCCTTATAGAAGAAAAGTAGGGGTACTATTTAACTCATAGGATAAGGGAACTCTGAACTTTCCACAATTGTACGAAACAGCGCGACTGGGGTTCGAACTCTTTTACTATGATGCTGTACTTCTTCACATTAACCACTACGCGACGGGAACTGCCTCTGAGAGGATTTACTTGGTAAGACACGGAATATAAAAACCGTAATCTATAGTTATTGTAGATAGTAAGAATATATATATATATATATATATATATATATATATATGTGTGTGTGTGTGTGTGTGTGTGTGTGTGTGTGTGTGTGTGTGTGTGTGATAATAAGAAATAAAATCAACACAAACACACACACATGTATATATTTAATAAGAAATAAAACCAACTCAGATCTTTGAGTTTTGGTTGTCTGGTGATTTTCTTTCAGTCATCAGGTTGACACAAACTCATCTGATAATAGGACGCGTGGAGCTCAGAATTGGCCTAGTGTGTAGTGTTCACCTATGGCCCGGGAGACTGAGGTTCAATCCTAGTTCGAGTAGTACCAAAGACTAAAAAACTGCACTTCATGCCTCCTTGCTTAGCACTAAGCAATATAAGATAAAGATCAAGAGTAAGGGGAGCAATCCACGCAAAGGAGTAGATTCCTCCTGTGTACCACGTTGTAGTAGCTATTGAAAAAGGAGCCTTCACGTTACCCTTGACTACGGTCACCACCTTTACTTACATTTTAGTCATGTGATATTTACTCTAACTTTTCGTAACGTTAGTTCAGCTTTCATTTATTAAGCACGATCATAGTTTTATAGATTTTTGTGACGTTTTAGATTGAGTATTTTAGTTTTGATTATATATATATATATATTGATCTATCGGCAAGTTTTAGAAAATGGGCGTGGGTATTTCTCTTGGGTATGATACTAACCTGCTGATAGTGAACTTTTGATCGGTAGGGAGTGTGGAGTACCCTTTCATTGCTATTAAACCAAGGTCCACTTCAGCCCAGAGTCGCCGTACTTGAGAGGGTCTTATCAATGCGTCAAACAAATAAGTTAAATAATATTCGTGTTCTACAGAAATACCTAATGCTATTTAACTGTAAACTATTTATGTTAAGAATAGGTACATGAAACTAAAGTTGTTTACGAAGGATTATTATTTATACCGGCTCATTGGCCAAGTGGTAGAGTGTTTACTAATGCTCCGGGAGATCTGGGTTCATTCCTAGGTCGAGTCATACCGAAGACTTTAGAAATGGTACTTGATAACCTCCTTGCTTAACACTCAGCAATATAAGGTACTTATCGAGGGTAAAGTGGAGCAATCCAGGGAAAGGAGTAGCGCCCTCCTCTACACCTCGGTGAAGTAGCTGTTGAAAAGGGAGCCTTCTGGTCGCCCTCAACTACGGTCGCCAACAACTATTATTAGCGATGTGGAGCCATAAATTTGTGCGCAAACACATGCTCATTATTAAATAGAAAATATTACAAGAAACTATAAAACTATTAGTATTCGACGGGAATATTTAAAACCCTATAACTGTGTGAAAATTGTTTGTATTAGATAAGAATAGTTGATATATTGCCAGTCGACTGGAGTTATAGAATACACCGACTGCATCTACCAACGAGTGTCCAAATTATGACACTAAACAATCTGATCCTATTTACCCAACCCAACCGCTCGGGCAGGATATGACACAAGGTCAATTTTTAAAGCGGAGTTTAGCAGGTTTGAATTCAGAGTTTTTCCTTCTCCTAGACTAGTTGCCTCAACAAGGCTGAAGAACCTAGTCTGCCCTACTATTTACCCATAGCAGGAGGGAGAATAATTGGATTCATACCTTTCCCAAGAGTATTAGTGCTATGTGAAATGTAATCAGTCTTGTCCAGGAATTGAACTCGTATCGCCGTGTTCATATCCTGTGACGATAACCATTACACGACGGGCACCTCCTCACAATCTGATGGTGAGGTTCCAATAATGCTGGAGCTTTGGAGAATGCGGAGTACCCTTTTATTGCCATCGCTCCCAGGTTCACTCTTAACTGGAGAGATAGCACCTGATAGGGTCCTATCTATGGGTCAAATAGAACTAAACTGCGTACTTATGCAAATCTGAATGGTTTGAAATGGAACTATTTTTGTTAGCCAAATTAAATTGTTTAAAATGGAAATGTTTTGACATTTAACTGTGTGTAAACAAAATCTATACTTATACTAAACTGAATAGGTTGAATTAGAACTGTTTGACTAAACTGAAACGCTTTAAATAGAAATGTTTTGACAATTAAACTGTGTACTTATGCTAAACTGAATTGTTTGAAATAGAACTGTTTATTTGTATAAAATGGATTAGGCATTAAATAACCTACATAGGTTGATATACCATAAAACCTAAACAAATAAATAATATCATATAATAAAGAGCAAAAACAAAAAAAAATGTAAATGTACAATGAATGCACTCCTCTATCCTAAAAGCATAAAATCACCCTACATGGGTTGAGATGCCATAAAAATAAATCGATCTCACACATACACACACACACACACATACACAAATACATACACACACACATATGTGTGTGTGTGTGTGTGTGTGTGTGTGTGTGATATTGTCTTTTAATGGACATCTTCTGGCATGGGGTGGACAAACACGTCATTTACTCCCCCACCACTTTGATGAAGGTATCTAAATGAAGCCGAGGCAGCTTGAAAGTAGGAACCTTAAATAGGTCAGGGAGCAATGGTTCGCCTAAAAAACTGCGAAAGCTTGAATAGATATTTTGATTTGGTTTGGTTTATTTCCATAGCACATCAACCATACTAGGTTATTTAATTCTAAATCCATTTGTATACATATAAGCCGTTCTATTTCAAACAATTCAGTTTTGTATAAGCATACATTTTTGTTTGCACACAGTGAAATGTAAAAACAGTTAACTTGAAACAATTCAATTTAGTGCAATTACTCAGTTTAGTTCTATATGATGCACACATAAGACCCTATCAGGTGCTACCACTCCAGGCCAGAGTGGACCTGGGAGCGATGGCAATGAAAGGGTACTCAACATCCCTAAAGCTCCAGCATTACTGGAGCAACACCATCAGATTGTTTAATGTCATATCCAGTACACTCGTTGGGGGAGTCTTACTCCTCTGCAGAGATGCAGTCGGTGTATTCTACGGCCCTAAACGACTAGGTCAAGCTTAGACAGAGTTGCAGCATAAACCCTGGCATCTAGGCTTCCGACATTCGTTGTGACCGTTGCTAACAAAAAGACAATGAAGATTAATTCACTAAAAACAAGTGAACTAAAGATTCGATTCCGAATGTATCCTGCAGCGAATCCCCAGACTATAATATAAGAAAATAGAAAAGGGAGGTGTCCTCGTGGAGTAATGGTTAGAGCGATGGACTGCGGAATTGTAGAAAGCGGTTTCGAACTCCAGTCGCTCTATAACGTTCACTTTCGGACAAATACCCTAGAGAAAGGTATGATACACCCTTATCTTCCCAGCTATGGGTTAAGTAGTACCACTGCTCTTCTTCTTGAAGGATAGCTTTGGCATTAAATAAACCAAGATGATTGTTTTTTCCATTAAACAAAGAAACCAAACCAAACCAATCAAATACAGATGCCTGTTGTCTCTCTGGAAGTCAAAGATCCACAGTTTCTTCAGCCTATTCTGCTGGGTATGTTGAATGCGCCAACTGCATCTGTGCAGTGGACAAAGACCATCCCAACGAGTATACTGGATATTACACAAAACCATTTGATGGTGAGGCTCCATCTCTGCAGCTTTGGGAAATGTAGAGTACCTCTTCACTTATATTACTCCCGTAAAACACAACCAACCAACCATAATTTCTTCTAAGATTCCAATTAGCATCAGATCACGTGATTAAAGGGATGGACTATAGCCTTGTAGTAAATAGTATAAAAATCCAGTGGCTTTATTAAGTTCACTTTCAGAAAAATGTTCTTCTACAAATTTGGCTTTGTGTAACATAAACACGAAAGCTGATATGCCATAAAGTAAATAAACCAAACTATCAATTTTATACCCTAAATCGAAAATAACTAGTATTCTCTCAAGCGATTTTTTTTCTATTTTGCAGAGTTCTTTAAGATCTCCCAAATTGAATACAACACTTATATACTTTCATACGTATCGGTATTAACGTCCAATGAATGAAATGTTCGCATTTATATTCGTCGCTATTTCTTTATTGGAAAATAATCGTCCATCACTCCTTCCGGCCATTGGTCCGCCAAACCCGTCAGTCAGAACTTTGGTCTCTCCAGACAAAAATCTATAAAACCAAAATATCCATCCACAAATAATACGTCTGCATCTATATCTATATACTACAAACATTCTCATTACGCTAACACATATAATATATATATATATATATATATATATATATATATATATATATATATATATATATATATATATATATTGTATATATATAATTTTAAGCAATCAAAAACGGTACATCACGGTAATTTTTTTTATTAAAACAATTAAAATCCTCTAAGTATGAAAATAAAGCTATTTCCAGTCCTGCTTGCAGTAAGATGATAATTAGGGTTTGTAATCACATTGAACCTCATTTTAAAAACATCTATCAATCTATTTAATTGTAAAATTCTCCTTCTGTAATCCCGTACGCTCAGATACAGACACAGACACAGGCATATCAATGTGTGTATACGTTGGATATTTTGCCGTATTTTTATTACGTTTTTTATGGGTTTTTTTTATTCTTAATTTTCGAAATTAAATGGTTGCTTGCTCATTATATAGCGCTCTTTATTCATTTATTTATTTGAGTTGTTTCAGAATTTTTTTATATTATCTAAGGTATACCCGGTGTTTCGGAAAATTCGATATCATTTCCAGTTCTCGTTCAAATGATTTAAATTTTTTTTAGCATGTTTTAAAACATCTGAAAATTCTGTTTAATGTTTAAATGTCAGTTATTTTCTCGTGAATTGCATTGCTATATCCGGAAAAAAAGAAAAGTATTAAATGTAAAATTTATTGTTGTTTATTTATAAAATTTGTGATAATAAAAAGAGAATCGGTCAAATTATTTGAATGCGGAATGATATAAATGTTTCTGAAACACCTTATACATACATACATATATATATATATATATATATATATATATATATATAGTGAGGTAAAATAAATATTCGTACTTATGAAAATTTTCATTTTTTTCTTTCAAACATAACCCGAACCAAATTTTATATACATTTTCTGTATAAGGATATATTCTACTAATATGTGTATATAAACTTAGGTTACAATTAATTTTACTGAGATTGATGCCATTTATTCAGTTTCATGAGTGAAAAAATTAATTGTACCGTACAAAAATAATGCATTATCATCATTTAGTACTTTGTAGAATACCCTTTATTTACTTCAACAGCCACTAATCTTTTCCTGTAATTGTCAATCAATTTTTTGCAATAATTAGTAGGTATTTTGTACCATTTTTTGTGACATATTGTCTTCAGATTATTGACATTTGCTGGTGCCCTTTTTCGGACTAGAATTTTCGAAAATCGCCACAAGTTTCTAATTGGATTCAAATCCGGAGACTGACATGGCCATTGCAAAACATTCATATTATTTTTAAACAATCACTTCTTCGTAGATTTAACTGTATGCTTGGAATCCTTACCCCGCAGGAAAATGTTATCAGAAGGTAGCTCAAGAATCACAACAGAAGACATCAAATTTTCTGGCAAGATCTGTTTATACTTTTGGGCAATCATTTTACCATCAATTACTGATATTTTGCCCACACCTTTCACTGAAAAATATCCCCAAATCATTATACTACCACCGCCAAATTTGTCAGTTGCTACCGTGTTCTTTGGTGAGCAGGCTTCGCCATCTTTCCTCCACACATGATTTCAATAATTATGACCAAACAACTCAATTTTAGTTTCATCTGTCCATAATACTCTTTCCCAAAACGAATTTTCCTTATCCTTATGCTGTCTTACGAATTTCAACCTTGCATCTCTATTTCCTTTCAATAGGAGAGACGTTTTCTTTGGTCTCCGTGACTTTAGACCATTCCTCAGCATTTCATTACTTATTGTTCGTTTTGTTACACTACAACCTGATGAACGCAAATCTTCCTGCAGCTCTTCATGCGTAACCATTGGATTTTGGTTGATCAGGCGCCCCTAATTTTCTTGATAATCTATGAGAAATCTTCCTTGGAGCACCTGTTCTTTTTTTTTTTTTTTTTTTGTTTTCAACAGTGTAACGTCTTTTAAACCTTGCAATGAATGAACTTATCGTAGTAAAAGGAATATTCAGGTTGCTTGAGATATTTCAATAACTTTCTCTATCTTTCAAAAGCTTAATAATCAATGCTTTTGGGGAATTTACCTCTTGCTATAATCAGAACCTTCTCGTACGACAAGCAATTGCTGAAAATTCCGGTTAGGATTATAATATTAAATATGGGAACAGATAGCATTATTGGAACAATCTAGAAAAATATTGCAACAATACTGTACTGTACGATTACTTTTTTCCCTCATAAAAATGAATAAATGGCATTATTTTCTTTAAAATTAATTGTAACCTCAGTTTATATACACATATTAGTAGAATATATCCTTATACAGTAAATGTATATAAAAATTTTGTTCAGGTTATGGTTTAAAGGTATAAAATAAAAATTTTCATATGTACGAATATTTATTTCACCCCACTGTATATTTGATATATATATCAAAGTTACGACGCAGCAGTAATACGAGTTTAGCATATTAGCTTTTACTTTACGGAGAAAATTTACTCGGTTCAAAACTAGAATCATTATTTAATTACAAAAATTACCGAAAAGTTATGCTTTGTCTCTCTCTCTCTCTCTCTCTATATATATATATATATATATATATATATATGTCATCAGATAGCAATAACCAGGCATCCAGTGAGTGTCGTACTCCTTACATAACTCAATAGTGAGTGCTTGGCCATAAAGGATACTGTCGTAGGAAATAGAATCGGTGACCAGAGTTCAAATCCTGGACGAGACTGGTTTTCATCTCGCGCTAATGTTTTTGAAAAAAGTATTAATCTTTCTGTTCTCCACCTCCCCAGCTTTTGGAAAACTTGGTTATTAAGCCTTGGTTAGGCAACGAGTCTAGGAGAAGGAAAAGTCTGATTTCAAATCAACTTTACTCCGCTTAAAAATGGACCTTGTGTCACATCATGCTCTTAAAGGAGGGGTTGGATCAATGCATACATTAGGTCAGAATAAAAAAGATTGGGGGTAATTGTCGCTGTACTAAAAGACACTATATATATATATATATATATATATATATATATATATATAATCAATACCATTTGGTAACTGTTAATGTCTCAGCTATATAATCATCTTAGTCCGAGGACAGTCAAATCATAGATGAAGCTGACAGTCACCAAGCATCGTTAACAATATCTTACCTCTTGTATATGATCCATCGCCAATACTGAACACTCTCCATTTATGAAATATACAACCCCCCCATATATATATACATATATATATATATATATATATATATATATATATATATATATATATATATATATACCTCTTGTTCTACGCATTCCGTCGGAATTAGTTGTAAATGGCTCTACCTTCTAGAAGTGCCTTAATTGTAATAAGAATTAAATCTTAAAGAAATTTCTGTTTATTGCTTGAATGAGTTTACATATCAACGTCTTTATTTTACTACTTCTTATTTTATTTGCTCATTTTTTTAACACGGACGATATTAGAAGAAACACTTATAAAAGCGTATTTAATGCAAATAGAAGCACAAGAGTTACCTCCCTTCCATCTGATCGTTGTCAGCCATTATTATTACGCCGTTGCGGTCTGGTCCTCTTTTGATGTCGAGTTATTGATTTTCCTCTTTTGCTTTAATTTTTCGCACCGTTGAATCGAATTGAAGTATTCAGCAATGAACAATACTATGATTTAGTTTTCATAAGCTTCACTATTCTTTGTTACAATGTTACAATGTCGTCGAAAAATTGATGATTACTTAAAAAAATATCAATATTCAAATTTGTTGATTGATTGATTGAAGAATAGATTAATTTTAACGGCATGTCAACCTGTCTGGGTTATTTTCTGTTATTTTAGGGAATTGTGTATATTGTACGTTCCTATTTACATTTTATGAAGCCCAGTTGGCTAGAATTGTTGTATAGGCCGACTATATCGCTGCAGAGGAGTAACCCCCTCCCCACAAACTGGATATGACATTAAAATGCGTCTGATCCAGTCCAGCAGATTTAGGGAATGTAGAGTACCTCTTCATATCCATTACTCCCATGTCCACTTTGGCCTGGAGTGGTGTTAACTGTTAGGGTCTCAACTATGGGTCAAATAGAACTGAGGTTAAAGTAAATTGTCTGCATTACATGGCAATACTTAAAGCCATTTAACTGTGCGTAAACGAATGAATAATTTTGAATAGAAAAATTAGAGTTAAATAGCAATACTTGAAATCATTTAACTGCGTGCTGACAAATGATTAATTAGATGAATTATTTGAGTTAGATTACAATACTCGAAACCATTTTACAATATGCAAACAAAAGATTAATCTTTGTGAAAAAAAAACTAATATCAAATTGAATTATTAAAGGGGGTGTCCTCGTGGTGTAATGGTTAAACCGATAGACTGCAGAATCGTAGTAAGCGAGTTCGAACTCCAGTTGCGTTATTACGTTCACTTTCGAGCAAATACCCTTGGGAAAGGTATGAACCCCCTTATCATCCCAGCTATGGGTTAAATAGTACCACTACTGTTATTCTAGGAAAATGGCTTTGGCATTAAATAACTTTACAACGGTTGATATACCATTAAAGAAACCAAACCTGGCATTAAAAAACTCAAGAAGTGTTGATATGCTCTAAAACGCAAGCCAGTGAAACCAAAGTTCATTTTGTGTTGTTATTTTTAAGAGTTTTTTTTCCCACACAGATATATGATATCAAGTATTCCCACCAAATACAAACAATTTGTACACAGTTGTATAGTTACAAGAGTTCCTTTTTAATAATAACATGTGTTTCTATCTATAATTAAACTAACCTAAAAGCAGTTACGTTAGAGTAGTATTAATCAGTGGTTTTATCGACCTTTAGCGAGAAGGATGTCCTGTGTTGCACTATACAAGTCAGCAAAGTACTAATACGAATACTTTTTTTTTATTGTATTCCAACGGCTATATCATCTCAGTCTTCTTCAAAATATTCTTGTCGGAATCTCACACACTTTGCTTTTAAAAAAAGATTACCTTTTGAATTTCCATTTGCTGTCTCAGCAAATTCTCTTTAATCTTAATTTAGAATTGATTTTAACGGTATGTCAACCCATCAAGAGTTATTGTATGCCTTGAGGTTAGGAAATCACGTTCATTGTACATTTATATTTATTTATTCCTTTTTTGTCTAGTTTGAGTGGAAATTACCGGAATACGTCCTTAGAAATGCAGTCTGCTGGCATCTCTAGTCTTTGGTTCGATTTCAATACAGATACACTCAAGCAATTTTAACTTAATTTATCTGAGAACAATAATTTTAAAGTCTCGCTGGATACTGCCGAAAGGTTTACGAAGATCATTAGGTGTTGTAAAGAGAAACCCGGGAAGTCATCCGTACCAAAACTAAGGAGAGCAAGTAAATATCCAGTTTCCTCACCAGCAAATTCACTGAGTGCATCGTTACTACTCCGCAATTGTAGCGATTATCTCTAGTGGTTCATTTTTTTTCCAAGTCCTTTTATGTGCATTTGAAAGAGTGGAAAATATTGAACATCATTTGTTCTAGTTCACTTTTCTCTCTCTCTCTCTCTCTCTCTATATATATATATATATATATATATATATGTACGTATATATATATATATATATATATATATAATCTCTGAATATATAATTATTAAAAAACGTTTTTTTCTTAAATCAGAAAAGTGCTCCAATACTGACTCGTAGAGAAAGATAAATCCCACCAAGTGGCTAATATTTTGATTTAAGATAAAAAGAGAGCTTAAAGAAATAAATGATAATCGTTCGGAGCGTTTAATGATGAATTAAACAAATCCTAATAACTTTTTTTTTACTAAAATCAGAAAAGTACTCAAAAAATTGCCTGAAGAGCAAGCGAGCGGTATGATAAAGTTGAGCAGGTTTCGATCCCAGCTTCAAGCGTCCAACGTGTCAAACCACTCTGAAGAGTTGTGATACAACAAAACAATGTCTGTAGATGACAATATATACGCTCCCCCACGGGGTTTGAGCACTCTGGCGAAGAAATTAACGGCTACCACTCGCATAATGTAAAGCTCTTCGGATGAATTGAGCACTCCGGCAAGCCAAAAATGTAAACAAATGAAAGCTACTACATAATGCCTTATAATTCCCGAGCTGACGTTGTTCGCTTGCTGGGCTGAACGGTATGATACTTAGTCTAACGTAAATTCGGGCGGGTTTCGTTTCAAGCGTCCTACATGTCTAGCCACACTGAAGAGTTGTGATACAACGAAACAGTCTGTCTGTGGATGACTATATATATATATATATATATATATATTCTTATTTATTTGTATATATATATATATATATATATATATATATATGTGTGTGTGTGTGTGTATGATAATTAGATGCTATTAGAAATTAAAAATAATAAGTGATATTAAAAAGAACACTTATAATAGTGTTAATGCATAGAGAAACCACTTTCGCTAAATTTGTTTATCTGTTCACATGAAAAGCTCAAACTGATGCAAACAAAAAGAAAACGAGAATACTCAGAAATAAATGAACGCTTAGGAAAAAGCAAAGCTCTGTGTGTTCACTGGAAATATCATTAAACTACTACTACTACTATTACAGCTACTGGATGGACATTGGGGAGAAGATATGATTTTTTCTATTTTTTGAATTCACTTATGAATACAAATTCATTTTATGAGCCACTTACTTTTTTAATCGCATTTATCAAATGATTCCTGATGTTTTAAAACCAAAAATTCATTTTAGCAAGGGAATACAATCTCTAACGTACTGGACAGCAGTCTCAAATTAAGCGAATTCGAACCCTAGGCGTGCCATTTTGATCACTTTCGAACTCATACCGGTGGAAAAGATGTGAACCCCCTAATCCCCACCAGCTATGGTTTAAATAGTATCAATGTTGTTCTTCTACATGAGTAGCTTTGACATTAAATAATCCACAACGGTTGATATGCCATTAAACAAAGAAACCATCATATTGGCTTGAATTTTGCTTTTTGATTTTGATTTTTAGGTGGCTGAAAATTTTTCGGATAGTTTTTTACCCCTGGAGACAAGAATTACTTCGCTATTTAAAAAAAAAATTATCAAGAACATTAATTCATTATTACTTTAAATTTCCTGTTGTAATATTGATATATTGAAGTCTTCCAAATTACTGAATATGGAAGATTTGAATAAAAGACTTAGATTAGTGTAGAAAAGCGGCGTTGTAGTGTTGGTAGTATATGTAAAATTGTTTATTTTTATATCAATAAAAATGTTGAAAAAATAATTGTTTGTAGCTTTTCAGGCACCTTTCGTATTTTATATTCCAAAGCGTTATTCATATGAGTCAACTGCTCATTGCAAAGGAACAATTTTTCGATGATTACAAGATTTGTAATAAGAATAGTATATTCGATTCCTATAAGACCCAAAGGAAAAATTATTCAGTCAACTAACAGGTATTGTTGTGAAGTATAGATTATATTAGATTCACGTTCACGCAAGTAATTTGCAGAGAGAGAGAGAGAAGGTGGGGAGGTGAACATTTTTCATTCATTTTCGTTGTTTTAGTTTATTTATCAAATTTGTTTTGCATACGCAAAATTGCACTTTTCAAAAAAACCAATAGACACACTCTCTAGGGTTTAAACTTTGATAATGTATTTTCAAAGGAGAAAGAATTGGTATCAATAGGCATCGACGTACTTCTCTCTGATGGTAAAAACCAGGACAATAAAACATTACGTACAATTAAAAAAAAAGGATTTACACATATTAATAATGAAAGTTTCATAAAAAAAAGAAGGTAACATGGAAAGTTGATGCTTTAACCCAGATGATCTATCGCAATTTTTTGTAGAGGGTTGGCTGAGAGAATAGTCAATCATCATCATATGAGCAGTTTCAGGGATTCAAGAGTAAAACTAAAAATTTACATCTGAGAATTAATTTTTATTTATTGCAGACTTTTTGTCCTCATCTTGGTAGTTTTTGTGTTGTTTCTTCTTTCACTACGTTTCGGCCAAATTTCACCTCTGGCCTTCTTCAACAACTATGGAAGGCAGTAATTACAGGGGATACGGTTACAAGACTCAGCATTCCTATCCGAGGTCGCGGTAAAAATCACCTGAAGAAGGCCAGAGATGAAATTTGGCCGAACGTAGTGAAAGAAGAAACAACACAAAAACTACCAAGATGAAGACAAAAAGTCTGCAATAAATAAAAATTGATTCTCAGATTAAGAAGCCTCATCTCAAAATGATTCCAATTAAAGACAAGTATAAAAATTTACACTTAGCTCCTCAGCAGTATTCATGGCAAACCATCTTCCCTCATGTCTTCTCATCTGGTTAAGTTAAAAGACGATGACAAAAAAAAGCATCAAGGAAAAGGGTATTATATATAGCCAATGAGAAGCATGTACTATTATTTTTGGTGCGCGCTAGATACAAAGTATAGCAAAAATTCTGTAGCGTCTGTAAGAAAGAGAGAGAGAGAGAGAGAGAGAGAGAGAGAGAGAGAGAGAGAGAGAGATGGGGCATTTGTATGTATTTTAAGGTATATCAATCTTTGTAGGTTTTATTTTATGTCAAATCTGTCTGTCTGTCTGTCTCTCTCTCTCTCTCTCTCTCTCATTCTCTCTCAATATATATATATATATATATATATATATATATATATATATATATATGATTTTCAAACGAAGTGTTTGTCGGTAACATTATTTTTAAACGAACGAGAGTTCATTTATTTGCACTCTGTAAAATGGTTTCAAATATTGCTATCAAACGCATATAGTTTTATTGGCTCTCAATTAAATGGTTTTAAGTATTGTTATCTAACAGTAATTGTTTTATATGCACACAGTTAAATGGTTCCAAGTAAGGCTTTTAACACTTGTAATTCTATACTGCATTAATGGTTCAGAGTTGTGTAAATGATTAAACACTTCCATTTGACCCATAGATTGAACCCTAACAGGTACTACCACTTCGGATCAAAGTGAACCTGTGTGTTATGGCAATGGAGTGGGTACTACACATTTCCCAAAGCTCCAGGGCTGGAGCCTTACCATCAGATGGTTTACTGTCATATCTAGGACACTCATTGGGGTGGTCTTACCCCTCTGCAAAGATGTAGTGGGGGTATTCTATAGCCTAACTGACTGCTGGAGAGAGAGAGAGATAGATAGAGAGGTAAGAATTTTCCATTCGCTTTGGTGATTCAGTTTATTCGTTTAATTACTTTATGCAAAATTAACATTCTCTATTTAATCGAGTAAGATTTTATTAGAATAATATCGTTCTGAGACTGTGTGGCGTCAATTTTTTAATTGTATTTATGGTATTTTTTCGCAGTCCGACCTGGATGCAAAAAGCACCGATTACCTTTTTTTAAAACCCGAACTTTCTCAACCTCCACGGAGATATCAAATGCTGTTTGAAGTTAATCTTAATTCAAATTCTTTGATAAGTTAGAATGTTGTTGTTTTTTTTAATACTAACAGTAAAGATTAATTCTAATGATATGATAACCTGCTTAGGGTTATTTTATGCCTAGAGATTAAGAAATTGTATTTATTGTACATTTATATTCGCAGTGTTTGTTCAGTTGTTTCTTATGAGGTCTTTTGTAGTGTTTTGTTTTTTGCACACAGTCCTATCTAATACGAATATTTTCAAACATATATTTAACCCATAGATGGGAATCTAAAAGGTACTAACACAGCGGTTCAGCATGAACCTGAGAGTAATGGTAAAGGAGTACCCGACACTTGTAACGATCAGGCACAAACACTTTGACATAGTTATTCATTACGCTTTGCTTAGTTGTGGAGTCAGGCCACAAGTATAAGATACTCTTGTGTACCAGTAAAAGGTCCGGAAGAAATACACGAACTCAGGATTTCGAGAAACAAGTATATTGAACGAAAGTATAAATACAGCCTAGGTAAAAGAGTGTTGAACGTCCGTCTGACTGCCAAAGTGTTACGTTGGAGTTAATTTAACACCGAGATGATTATTCTCCCGGTATTCATAGTTATAGGAAGAGTTTATTATCATATTTACCCAACCCCTCCGCTCAGCTAGGATATGACACAAGGTCAATTTTTAAGCGGAGTTTAACAGGTTTGAAATCAGAGTTTTCCTTCTCCTAGACTAGTTGCCTCACCAAGGCTGAAGAACCTGGTCTACCCTACTATTTACCCATAGTTGGAGGGAGAATAATTGGATTCATACCTTTCCCAAGGGTATTAGTGCTATGTGAAATGCAATCAGTGTCGTCCAGGATTTGAACTACGACGATAACCATTACACCACGGGCACCTCCACGAGGAAGAGTTTACTATAGTCCGTAAGGTAGGTACTATAAAAGACACCCAGTGAGACTCGAATTCACAAGTGATGGCTTGTTCATCTAGTTTGCACACTATTACACCACGCGAGGCGTCCAAAGACTTATACATGAATTAGAACACGAGAATAGAAAAAGCCATTTAGCAAATGACAGAAACATCTGTAAATTGCCTTATCATAAATTTTGTATTTATTTTATTTATTTCTTCTTTTAAATCAACCCGAAAACAACTTTGTTTTCATAATAGGCATTTTTGAATAAACATGGGAGCAATGTTATTGTAAGGTCATTTTTATGGGCCTTTTTATCTTTTCTTGTTATTCTGAGATATGAACGTGCATCATCGGATTACATGTATAATGTTGACTAAGATTAAACAGTATTTTTAATGATAGGGAGGCACTTTTATTGTTTCGAATGAAAATTGATCTTTGATTCCCTGGAATTCCACTATATAAATCAGAAACTTGTATCAGACTAATATGTAAATTGCTGAAATGTATAACTTTATCATATATACGATTTAATGCAGTATTTTACAATGCCTTCAATTAAAAGGATTATACGTCTATAAAGCTATACTATTTGGTATCATTCTTTAGATAAAACTGGCGGTACCATTGGCTAATTTGTTGGCAGGACCTAGAATACGCCAACGGCATACCCTTCTGTGGAGTAAGAACTTCCCTTCAAGGGGATGTCCAGGGTATGACACAAAACTGCATCAAATGGCTTGGCTCCAGTTCTGGAAATCTAGGGAGTATGGAATACTCCTTCATTGCGGTTACTCTCAGATCCACTCTGACACGCAAGTCCCTTCAATGGGTCAAACACACCTTTTTGAAAATTGTTAGTATTAGATAGGAATACTTGATACCATATAATTGTGTGCAAATTACTTGTATTAAGAATAGTTTCTTATTGCTATAGTTGTATACTAAGGGTTATTATTAGTTACTTGAAACCATGTAACTGTTTGCAAAGAAATGACTAATCAAATAAAAGTAATCGCTTGAAACTAAATAACTGTGTATGTATTATGAGTATTTGATAGGATTACTTGAAAATATATAACAGTGGACAAATTATTTTTATTACATAAAAATACTTGATATATTTTTATGAAAAATTATTTGTATTACATAAAATACTTGTTATATTTTTGTGTTCCAATTATTCGTATCACATTAGAATACTTGATATATTTTTGTGTGATAATTATTTGTTTTACATCAGAATAGTTGATATCATATTATTCAGGGCAAATTATTTGTATTACATAGGTATACCTGAAAACATATAACTGTGGAAAAATTATTTCTATTACATTAGTATACTTGATATCATATTTGTGCAAAAAACTCTTTAATAATCAACCACGCACAAAATAGATATAAACGCACAATGTACGCGATTTCCTAATCACAAAGCATAAGATAACTCCAGACGGGTTGATGTGGTATTAAGCTTAATCATAATCAAAACGAGGGAATATTCAGAGCAAACTTCAATATATCAAATTAAACAATATCTGTGAAAGGAAAAATCTTATTGGTATTTCATGGAATTCAAATTCAATTTTTTCTAACTAATATATATCATCATCATCATATCGTGCTGGCAGCACGGATATCCTTGACCCTCTCTCGCCACTCCTCCCTATCGTTCATCGCCCTAGGCAGGTCTTCAGGACAACAACCTGTATCCTCACATAGCTGCTGAATGTACGTTCGTGCTGGTCGTCCTGCTTTTGCGCGGCCGTGTGTGGGGATCCATAAGAGTACATCTCTTATGAGTTCATCTCTGCTTCTCCAGCAATGTCCTGCATGTCTGGTTCGCCTAACTTGAATAGTTTTCGTGATAGGGGGCAGGTGGCCGTACAGTTGGTGTCTTGTGGGGTGTTGCTGCCAGGACTTGTTCAGGATTGCACGCAGCATTCTTGTGTAATACCATCTAGTTTCTTCTCCAGCCGTTTTGTTAGCGTCCATGTAGTGCAGCCATATAGCAGTATCGATGTGACCGCTGCCTGGAAGAAACTGCGTTTCATTTTATCGGTTAGGTCTGATTTCCATATAGTCGATAGCCTATTGATAGCTGTCCATGCTTTCGTTAACCTCGTTTCGATGTCCTTTTCGGTTGATTCGACGCTGCTTCCTAGGTACGTGAATTTGTCTACTAGTTTAAGAGGAGTTCCTTCTAGAGTGGAGATGTCCACCGTTTGGTTATAGCACATATATTCCGTTTTGTGTGCATTAACATGGAGGCCTATGCTTGCTGCTGCTCGTTCCAAACTATGCAGAAGTGTTTCGGCTTGGTCAGGTGTATTTGCCAGTATCGCTATGTCATCGGCGTAGTCGGCGTCGGTAATTGTTGTTGCGGGGTATCTTCTGCTTCTTTTCTTCGTCTCACACGCGCGCGTGTGTGTGTGTGTGTGTGTTAGGCACTTGCCGTATAATGGTTATAGTCGCTGAAAATGGACACAGTGACCCGAGTTCAAATACTGCACAGGACTGTTTACATTTCACGTAAAGCTAATACCATTGGCAAAGGTATGCATTTAGCTATTCTCCCAATAGCTATGGGTAAATAGTAGGGCAGATTGGGCTCTTTAATCTTGGTTTGGCAACCAGTCTAGCAGAAGGAAAACTCTGAATTCAAGCACAAACACTGCTCTAAATAAATTTACTGTGTATCGCTTCCTGGTTGTGTAGAGGTGTTTGATATATATATATATATATATATATATATATATATATATGGAAGTAAATAATGAAGTGTAATCTGACATGATGTCGGATGATGTTAGTGATGCTAAATCAACGATGGATGTTTAAAAGTGCAAAATACAAAAACCTAGGAAAAATTTGTATAACAAGAAAACATTGGCCGTTTAATTAGTGAATCAGCGTTTGTTTGTTTTTAATTACGTCATTTGACTTATTAGAAATATTGTATAGAATTTATGTTTCGTTTGTTTATTAAGAAAGATTTCAAATCAAACGGAGGAAGAAAAAGTAATACAAAAAGAAAAAGGAAAGTAAAAATCTTTCTCGATAAACAAATGGAACATAAATTCTACACAATATTTCTAATAAGTCAAATGACGTAATTTAAAACAAACCCTGATTCACTAATTAAACGGCCCACTTTTTCTTGTTATACAAGTTTTTCCTAGGTTTCGATATTTTGCACTTGTAAACATCCATCACTGAGTTAACATCACTAGTATTATCCCTCATAGTCCTGATGATGGTTCATTAGAACTGAAACGCTATAGTGTCGACTTTGCGCCTCAATAAATCTCTCCTTCTACTTAGATTACCTTGTTATCATTTTTTCTTTATACATATATATATATATATATGTATGTATATATATATGTATAGTTTAAAACTATATTTGATGGGGTATGTATTTATTTAATGTAACGTTTTGCACATTTACGAACTGCGTCAGAGATTTGAAAAAAATTATAGTTAGAACACTATGAAAACTAAACTTTCAAGGGAGTTGTCATAGCAAAGTATCTAGAAACGCCATTCGTTATGGATCTTTAGAAATGTGAGGACAAAAAACGTTGTACTGACAGTTCAGTGCCCCGTTGAGCAATTGACTTGTTTGAATGTAAAGCCACCCCGAAGAATAAAAATATATTTCAAAGGATCCAAGAACTTGGCCATTCCTCATGATTGAAATACGACAGAACATATTATGATGAACTTGAGATGAGAAGTTCTTTCAAATATGGCGTATTCTACTGGCGCGTTACTTTCAGATTATCATTTGCAAAATCTTCTATCACATTCTTTGTCTCGTTAGTGGTTCCTGCAGATCGAAAGTATAAAAAATTCTTCGAAGAATCAATATCGTATTTGTTCCCACATGGCCAAATAGATAAATTCAACTAAAAAGTTCGTCTTGTCGCCGGTGCTTAGAGTACGCTAGCTGTGTCCTCCTGCAGGTTGGTAAGAACCCACAAAAGGGATGTATTTTACCTTATAATCATCTGGATCTGATAGTGAGGTTACAGTTTTGGAAATTTGGAGAATGGGGAGTACTCCATCATAGCAATTTCTCCCAGGTCCACTTTCAGTTGGAGAGGTAGTACCTCATAGTGTTCGATCTATAAGTCAACTGGATCAGTTTAAAACTGTTCGTATTTTGTAAAGAAAAAAGAATTAGATAAAAGAATAAGATAAAAACCTAAAAAATATAACGCGATTCCTTAACTTCTTGGCATAAAACAACTCTACACAGATTGGCATGCCATTAAAATCATTCAATCAATCAAGTGAAAACCGGCATCCAATCATTAAAAGCAACATTAGATAGCTTACTAGCTGAATAATGGATTGCATGAATTTGTATAAGTAAAAGAAATTGTCTAAATAATTGCTAGGGGTATTTGCATCGAGTAGATATAGTGAAACTCGTGAAATGCAGACGTAAATATGCACAGAATATATGTTTCGACTTCTGGCATATTTAGTAAAATTAATGTTTTGTGTCGCAGTTTATGGAGACGTCTTTGTAGCGGATATTTCATCCGTTGCATGAACCATAAAGAATGGAGGTCCTTTTTTTCGGGCGTAAATGGATTGGAAAGATAAGGGCTGCGGGTTTACATAAAAGCTGCAGGAAGGCCCGCAAGATATGAAGAAAAGACATTCAAGACTTGTTGGTTTAAAAGTGCATACATATAGACACATACACATACATATATATATATGTGTGTGTGTGTGTGTGTGTGTGTGTGTGTGTATACAGGGTTTTTCAGAAAAATTAATATCATTTCATAATATAAAAACTCGACTAATTCTCTTTCAAGGGATATCAAATTTTTATAGCACGCGATGAGACAACACACAATTTTATATCTAATGTTTAAACGACTTTTCTTTTTCAGTAAATTATATTTCTATAAATTGTATTTCTATAAAGAAAAACAAATCCCTGTTTTGAAATACTGTATTAACCTAACTTCTCAGCTATAAACAGTATCTGACACCGGTTAATTCTAAAACGAAGTACAGCTAATTTGAATTCAGATTTTTCTTTCTCCAAGACTGGTTGCCTTACCAAAGCTAAAGAATCCAGTTTTTCGTACTATTTACCCAAAACTGAAAGGAAAAACAGATGGATCCATACCCTTTTCAACGGTATCAGCGTGAAGTGACACTAACAGTTTCGTAAAAAATTTGGACTCCGATCACCGATTCGATTTCGTACGACAATAACCGTTGCAGTAAGTATACCTCGAGCATATAGAAAGTATATCTTTATGCAGTAATATGATTCCAATGGTGAACATCAAATGTTTCTGACTGAAAATATTTTTTTTAGATTATCGTTCTATCATTGCAACGTCGTGACATCTAGTTGTCGATTCGCTGACAATATATATTCCTTTTCAATTACTTGCTCAAGGGATAACTTAAAACTGAAGACTTTAAACGTATACTACAGATAACTCGCAGACTCAAAGATTTTATTCGTAGTGAAATCGCAATAATACCGAAGATAATGAATAAGGTAAGCACTGCTGAAAACCTTTTTTCCTGACGATTACCTAAGTTTGGTTTGGTTTGGTTTTATGGGACATTAACCATTGTTGGTTATTTAATTCCAAGTCCATTTTTATACATATAAACAGATATATTTCAAACATTTCAGTTTAGCATAGGTACGCAGTCTAGTTCTATTTGAACCATAAATAGGAACCTATCTGGTGCTACCACTCCAGGCCAGAGTGGAACTAGGAGCGATGGCAATGAAGAGGTGTTCTGCTCTCTCCAAAGCTCCAGCATTACTGGAGCCTCACCATCAAATTGTTTAGTGTCATATACAGGACACTCGTTGGGGAAGTCTTACCCCTCTGCAGAAATGCAGTCGGTGTATTCTGCAGCCCCAGCCGACTAGACCAGATGACCTAAGATCAAAACTAGATGAGAACAATAAAAAAGAAATAACATAAAAGAAATATTCATATTTCTCTTATCACTAATGTTCATCTTTATATATATATATATATAATTGTTAGAATCCTTAATGTTCGCCAATGGTCTGGGAGATCGGGGTGCAATCTAAGATCGAGCCTCAAAATGATATTAGATATCTTCTTGCTTAAAACTCTGCATTACAAAGTACGGATCAAGGGTACGTGGAGTAATCCAGAGAAAGGGGTAGCTCCCTCACCTATACCTTGGTGTAATACCTATTGAAAAGGAAGTCTTCGGGTTACCCTCGACAACAGTCGGCTAACATACAAACTTATATATATATATATATATATATATATATATACAGTGTTGTGCATACATTTTCGTTAATATTTGATGACGGCAATAAATCGACGTTATTTCTAATTTTATGTAACTGAAATTAATAAATATTTGTTCATAACTAAAATGATATGAAAACACTTTAAGATAGAAACCAATTGGTAATCATAGGAATTATTTTTTTTAAATATTTTTTTACTTGATTTATCAAAACGCTTGTAAAATAATGTGTGGATAAATTTTATGCTTATTATTATTAGCAAATCTCTTTTTAAATAAGATATTCTTTATTAACCAAATATGTTTATTAAAATACGCTATACAATAAAAAAAATCAACGAATTTAAACCTGTTTTGGGAATTTTCTTATTTTCTTGAAGCCCCTTGAAAATTCTGGAAATCAAATCAATTTGATGTAATAAGTATGGAATCTTTTACTCGTCCACACATATTCTTTATGGTTTCGCAGATACAAATTGGCTCTGCTATTGTTTGAAACCATCAAAACGGTATGAAGCCCCAAAAAATTGGTTACAGTTAGTTTTCATAGCGAACAGTAGCGAACATCATTAATAAGTGAAAAGACACTGGATATTTCACCCCGAAAATAATTTCTGGAAGGCCTCAAAAGTTTACAAAATCAATGTTCCGATTCCTTCTTCGAAGTCTAAAAAAATAAAAAATGAAAAAAACTCGTGATTTAACAAGCAAAGTATTGGCAAATGAGATCAAGGAAAATTTTGACATCGATATCAATCCTGCATTTGTTCGACGCATTCTTATAAAGTTTGATCATGAATCCAAGATGAAGCAAAAGAAAATGCTTCTAACAGCTGCGTTGAAGAAGAAAAGATTGCAATGGGAATGTCATCATCAAAATTGGTCCTTTAACACTTGAAAAAATCGAATGAACTGATGAGTCAAAAATTGAACTGCCTTCTGGAAATACCGAAGACACTATCGAAAACAAAATCTTAAGAATCGTCTGATAATGATTCGACCAAAAGCTAAACATACTAAATCTGTAATAATGTTGGGATATTTCATTTTAGCAAGATAATGCCTCTTTCCATGCATCCAAATACAGCTGATATAAATCTAATTGGAAATTTTTAGTAGATCATCAAAAAAAGAAAGAAAAAGCTTCACGACTGAAAAATAGCCAACATAAAATTCTTAACTCCTGAAACAAAAGCCAAGTCTTGCTTCAAAATTGACCATATCATAAAAACGTTGGTTAAATCTATGCCCAAGAAAGTCAAGTTTTACCAAAGGGTAAATGAGGTTCAATTAATATTTCAAAAATCACAAAAGTGCAGTAAGCAGTAAGGGCAGAAAATTAAAGCTTATGTCCCAAGCAAAATAAATAAATTTATCTCCAAGTAATATCTGCTGTTTGAGTTGACTGACAGATATATGAGACAGCTCTTTAAGAAAAAATGCCGATGACACTTGAAATATTTATGCTACTGCCCATCTAAGAGGCTCACTTTCTAATAGGGTTCTTGCAGGGTCTACCTAGTGTCGATCCTGTTATCGCGGGTTATGGGAAAATAACGGTTCCGTCAGATGATTGTAAGTTCCACAAGAAATTTCAAGATACAGAATATATATATATATATATATATATATATATATATAAATTTTGTATAATAGACATTTTCTGTCTACATATTTTCTTGTTGATTATTTCATATTGCCGTATTGATTTTATAGTATTCAGCGGAAATTGATTGATATATTTTCCATGATTGTTTATTTCCCAAGTACTTTCCGCCCGGCTTTGAGCCATCATCAGGGGAGGATGTATTACAAAAGTGATGTAGCTTTTGTATGTACATTACTACTTTGTAAGAAAAAGAGTATCTGGGCCGTTGCAGTGTGTAGTGTTTACTTTTAAAATTGTTCAATAAATAGTGTCAGCAGCTAAAGACATTTAAGTACATTAGACTGGTTTGAAAATAAATTCTGTTAAGTTGGGGTTGCATGTTTCTAATATGTAGTGCTTCGAGAATCTAAATATGAAAGGATCAACAAGAAAATATGTAGACAGAAAATGTTTATTATATTCAAAGAAATTTGTATTAATGAAGAAATGCTGCCAATATATATATATATATATATATATATATTGGTAAACGAACACACGTGCACACATCTATACAAAACTAAAAGGTATTAGAATTATATATATATATATATATATATATATATATATATATATATATATATATAATTCTAATACCTTTATATATATACCATTTATATATATATAATTCTAATACCTTTATATATATATATATATATATATATATATATATAATTTGGTTTCTTCTTTTTTTATAGCAGATCAAACTTCGTGTATTGACATATTGTTTTCTGTGTATTTACCAATCCCTTCGCTCGAGTAAGACGTGAGACAACGTCAATTTTTAAGCGGGGTTTAACATGTTTGAATTCAGAGGTTAACTCTATTTAAACCAGTTGCAATACCAAGGTTAAAGCGCCCAGCCTCCCATAACTGGAAAGAGAATAATTGAATTCATTCTTTTCCTGAGAGTATTAGCACTTTGGGAAAGGCAAACTGTCTCGTACATAATTTGAACTCGGACCACCGTCTCCATTTCCTACGACGAAAACCTTTACACAACAAGTGGCTCCACATTCTTACAGAACAGTAGTGGTACTTTTTAATACATTGCTAAAGCTTCATATCATTACCAACGGCATTCGAGGATGTCCTCGTGGTGTAATGGTTAAAGCACTGGAATTGTAGTGAGTTCGAACTCCTGTCGTGCTATTACGTTCACTTTCGAAAAAATAACCTTGGCAAAGGTAAAAAAAACCCTCTTATCTCCCTTTCTATGGGTTAGATATTTCTACTACTGTTCTTCTAGAAGCATAGCTTGGGCATTAAATAACCCACGAAGTTTAATATGCATTTAAATAAAGAAACCAAACCAAGCCCATCGGTATTCTCCAAAAGTAAACTTTATAATGCGATTGAAATTCGAACTTGCTTACGACGATGTTGCAGTATAGCACATTAGCCACCACGCCGTATACATCTGAGAGAGAGAGGGGAGCAAGGAGAGAGAGAGAGAGAGAGAGAGAAAAGTGCCAATTTAGATGCATATACATACCTATTAACATTTTTTAAATAATATCCTGTCTCCGCTGGTATGTCATGATTGTTTACGAAGGCAAAACGTGAGGAGTAAATGCTAAAGATTTTCCCATAACTAGCGCCCAAGGAATAATATCAGTTAGTTCTTACATTATTCGCTGCCAATGTTTACAGTAGACAAACATATACCATATTCGCACCTTTCATTCCACGTACTTCTCAATGTACAATATACAAAATTAATACTAAAACATGTTAAAGCAATTTTATAAGTTAAAAATCTCAAAATTTCGTGGTTAAATTATCAAATTTTGATTGCAAACGTTATTGCTACTACGGCACTTTTCATTGATTTCTGCTCCCATGAACAACGTTCGCTTTCTTATACCATGACTACCACAATCAAACTTACCATATTTACCCAACCCCTCCGCTTGGGAAGGACATGACACAAGGTCAATTTTTAAGCGAAGTTTAACAGGTTTGAATTCAGAGTTTTCCTTCTCCTAGACCTGTTGCCTCACCAAGGCTGAAGAACCTAGTCTGCCCTACTATTTACCCATAGCTGGAGGGAGAATAATTGGATTCATACCTTTCCCAAGGGTATTAGTGCTATGTGAAATGCAATCAGTCTCGTCCAGGATTTGAACTCGTATTTTCTTGCGACGATAACCATTACACCACGGGCACCACCATCAGACTTACGGCCAATTCTGACTTAAAGGCCCGATTCCCACCGGAGTATCGAATTTAAGCAGTGATGTCCATGTTCAGTACTTAGATAACTAACCCAGAGGAAACAAAAGGTATCTCAAGTAACTTGAAGACGATGTCCCAAACCAAATAAATCAGTTCAGTCTGTAATTCACTGCATGATACTTGAAACATCTAAATATGAATACCGACGGTCATCATCATCATGTCGTGCGGCTAGCACGGATATCACTGACCCTCTCTCTCCACGTCTCCCTATCATTCATCGCCTCTGGCAGGTCTTCAGGGTTACATCCCGTATCATCACATAGCTGCTGTATGTATGTTCGAGCTGGTCGTCCTGCTTTTGATTGGCCATATGCGGGGGTCCATAGGAGTACATCACTGATGAGTTCGTCCTTGCTTCTCCAGCAGTGTCCGGCATGTCTGGTTCGTCTAGCTTGGATAGTTTTCGTGATAGCTAGTAGGTGACCGTATAGTTGGTGCCTTGTGGGGTGTTTCTGCCAGGACTTGTTCAATATTACTCTTAACATTCTTGTATAATTGCCGTCTAGCTTCTTCTCCAACCGTTTAGTCAGCGTCCAAGTAGTGCATCCATACAGCAGTATCGATACTTGGACTATTTTTGCCATTGTCCACCGTGGAGGCTCGCTTCCTTATAGGACCCCTTCAGTATGTTGACCGTGTGGGTTATTATACATTATTTTGTGAAAAAAAAGATTATAATGTATCTAATTTACTCACCATCCTATGTTAACAATTTTCATTTTTCTTATGGCCATGATCTGTTTGGAATCCCTAATAGTATTTGTTTATGTGCTTGATATTCAATGGAGATTTTTGACATCTTGTCGGTGGGGCTTAAAATACACTGAGTATCCCTTGCAGTCAAGTAAGTCCTACTTCCAAAAAGGTTGACCTCGGTTTGATTGCATCTGATGGTGAGGCTACAGTTCTTGAGATCTGATGAGTGGGGACTTCCACTTCGTTGCCATTAATGCCAAATCTGCTCTGACTTGAACTGGTAGTATTTGCTGGTATTGAACCGGGCCATTGGCCAGATGAGTAGAGTGTTCGCCAACGGTCCGGGAGACCGGGTTTCAATCCATGGTCGAGTCATACCAAAGACTCAAAAAATGATACTTAGCACTCAGCATTATAAGGTTGGGATGAAGGGTAAAGTGGAGCAATCCTCAGAATGGAGTAGTGCCCTCCCTTACACCTCAGTGTAGTAGCTATTGAAAAGGGAGCCTTCAGGTCACCCTTGACTAAAGTCGTCAAATTTACTTACTATTCCATCTATGGATTAAATTGATCTGTTTAGAAATTATTCCTATTCGATTGGATCGTGTACAGATTTGTAATTTATCAACAGAAATCCATGTAGTTGTGTAGGAATAAGTACATACAGAAACAGTTCAAGTAAATGGAGATTATTTTTCTACCTAGAATTGATATTTAATGAAGATGTATTTGTCTGAAATTTTGCAATTCAATATAAAGCCTAAGAGAAATAACCGCACAGCTACTTCAACTGGCCTCCCGTTTTAAAATCACGGTTATTGTCTGATTTTTAAAAGCAATGGTCAATGAAATACTAGAATAAGCTAACATCGAATTGAATCAGAAATGGGGGATCCTATTTCAATTGAAATTGCGTGATTTTCCCGTTTCTTAATGAGCCAAAAGTGTTTATCCGCTAAACTTATCCCGAATCTCCTGATTACGTCTTCAACGCAGGAAACCAGACGCAAGGTAAGTGATGCGCTTCACTGTAGCGTGACTGATACACTGGAGTATTTTTATTATTTGGGATGGACCCAGTTCACCCATGGGCCTACCACATATTGGTAAGACAGTGCTTTCTGTTTGGTTTCTTGTTCCTCTCCTTCAAAAAACTATAATTGTATCGCGTTCAGATCGTTAGAGACAACTAAAAGAGATAATTCCGAACAAATAGTCACGAAAAAAAGAAGAAAAAACTGTATTATCTAAAACTCGTTCAAGAAAGGCTGAGCAGTGTTTTTATAACATGAATATTTACAACTGTGTAGTCAGAAGAATGTTCAGTTTTAAACCAGTCGTAAAAATCTAATTCTTAAATCAGACAAAACCATAGGCAGTTAAAATATTAAAACATTGTAAATTCAGTACATACAATGTTTCCGACAAAATCTCATTATATCCCTTTTTTAAGCTGTAATATGAATGAATACAATAATTACCACAGCATGAATATTGCATCCCTCAATAAAACATGGTGGTTATCCACACATGGTGCCCGGAATAAACTGAAATTTGGGGGGGGGGAGAATTGTGCGTATCAATTCAAAAACTGAATACGCAAGAGCAATATCTACTATTCTGTCTTAGTTATCGGGAACAAAGCAACGCATTTCTTATGGACGATGTTTCACGAAAAGTTCATGTTCGTAAAAAATGATGTCTCAGTATATATATATATATATATATATATATATATTGGTTATCGCATCTTGACAGATGTTAGCTGTCTTTAATAACAAAATTACATCTCAAACATTCTGATTAATAACTAATTTAATTTGTGACATCTGTATGTTGTTGAATTATTGTGAAATACGCTTTTATGGCCCTTATGTTGTATACACAACATAATGAATATGCTTATATATACATATACATGCAGAATACATTTTGACGCAATTATAACGACGAGCGAAGACTTCTTTAAAAAAAAATATACCTCTCACTTTATTGTAAGGTTTGCGTGTGAGAGGGAGTTGGAGACCGAACAGAACTGCAATATATTGACCCCCACTCTTATGGCCATCAGCGTTGTGTCTTTCTCGTTCTCCAGGGCTGCTCAACCGGAGGCCCAGGGGTCCAGCTCTCTGCTGGATGGTGGCTTTCTCTACCACATCTTGTCTCCAACTTCTCAGCTGGGTGGTGGCTTTCTTTACCACACCTTGTCTCCAGCTTGTCTGATCTCCAACTCTCTGACTTCCTGTCCCCACCGAGTTATATAATAGTTCAGTCGCCCATTCAATCTTTGGAATAGCATGTTTGATCGTCATCAAGCGGAAATAACTGTCATGCAGTTCAGAGGTCACTCTCTTCCGGTGCACCAGTCTATGAGTGTATCATGGGCTTTTACCTTGTCCCATTTCGTCAGCCAAATCCGCCTACGCGATTTCTTCTCATAACTGCCATCGGAATGTGTCACTTCTTTCCGGTGCATCACTTTGGAATGGCATGTTTGGCCGGGTCGAAGGTCAATATACAACACTTATGCCATTCTCAGGGTCAATATAGACCCAGCCCAGTGATATGCATAGCAAAGTAACTGGTGACGAGGCAAACAGTAGGTTTTTTTCAGAGTATATTCTTCGAACTTTTCTCGTGATAGAATACTTACAAGTCAGCGGAGATTTGATAGTAGACCTTCTTTTTTCAGTTATCATTTTGGAAAATTACTCTTAGAAGACCACCCCATTAAAATTGAGAAAATTGTCGAGACTCCTTAGCTAGAGCAATCGGAAAAAAGACTCACAAATCATTTTCTTACAACTTTGAATCTCAAGTGTGAGAACTTCACGTAAATAATTAAATGAATCATAGGACAATTATTTAAGGAAAATGAGTCGTGATTTTTAAATCTTAATACCTTATAGAGGAAAGGAAAAAAGCCTGTATTGCCCTTCTTACCCTTGAAAGGTGACTTCGGAATCACCGAGAACTACTGTTATTGCTACTAACGTTTATAATGCTCTGCTTCTTAATTGTATCCAACCTGAAGTTGAGAAACTCTTTTTGAAATATCGGAACTATTTTCAAAGAAATCACACAACAACCTCTCAAATATTGACTAGTGGTCAAAACACTAAAAGAGTATGTACAAAAATCTCAAGGCGGAACAATTATTTGTAGATTTCTCCAAGGCATTCCATACACAGAGAAAAGATGGAGAAAGTACTTCTAGCACATGGTCTCGGCGAAGAAACTGATACCGCCATAATGATGCTCTACAAAAACGTAAAAGTAAGGGTTTGCTCACCCGATGGTGACGCAGATTTCTTCGCCATTTTCGCTGGAGTCTTGCAAAAAGATATATTAGCACTATTTCAATTTATAATGTTCCTGAGAACGTCAATAGATCAAATGAAAGAAAATGGTCTCACACTAAAAAAGCAAGAAGCAGATGATATCCTGCAGAAATTACCAAAGATGCAGACTACGCAGATGATCTAGAGCTTCTTAAAATTACACCTGCTCAAGCCAAATGTCTATAGCATAGTCTGCAGCAGGTAGAAAGAAGCATTAGTTCGGTGCGTTCATGTGCGTTTAAATAAGATGGCGCCATCTCCATATTAATGGTAATCCTCGATCATTTCACATACCTCGGTAGGAATATTTCATCTTCTCAAAGCGATATCCACATACGGGAAAGTATGGTCAGCTATTAAAAGTTTATCAAACTGATAGAAATCTAATCTATCTTATTAAATAAAAACAGGAGTTTTTACAACCGATGGCCGTATCAGTACTATTGTAAGAGTGCACCACCAGGACTCCAACGAAGTGCCTGGAGGAAAAGCTGCATGAGAACTACACAAGGTCGTATTGAACAAATCATGAAAGCAGAACCCCACCAAATAGCACCTGCAAGGCCACTTACCTCCCATCTAACAAACCATCTATATAAGACTAAGAAGACACGCAGGACACTTATTGGGAAGCAGGGCTGGACTCATATGCGAAGTTCTCCAATAGGATCCTTCTTATGGAGACACAACTGTCACCCCACCAGCAAAGATATATTCAGCTTTGTGTGGGGATTTTGGAAGCCTTCTGGAGAACCTGCCAACAGAGTGAGACAATGGGTATAGATAAGGAGAAAGAGTTGAGCTTATCCGTGCTGTCAGCACAACTTCATGATATACCTATATTACCTTTATATGTATTGCTCTTGCATTTCGTTTGAACCAGTAAGCTGATTATTATCACAATATTACTCATTTGGAGTTTTTCACACCAGCGTAAGCTAATGGTCTTTCTCTGGAGTCCGAGTGACAGCAACTCTCCTCGGGTATCCAGAACTGTCCACAGTATTTTGGCCGATCTTAGTAATGCTGTTGTTTGGATGGTCTTTCGTTGTCCGATTTCCAACTCTTTCAGTCGCCTTACCAAGCCTTTGGGGACCGTTCCAAACGCACAAATCATAATTGGTGTCACTGTTTATTTCATGCTACATAACTTTTTTTTAGTTCTCTAGCAAGGTCTAAGTACTTGTCTGTCTTTTAATTTTCTTCAGTTTTCACTTTGTAGTTCGCAGGGACTGCAAAGTTCATTATTCAGCAGGTATTCTTTTTTAATTGTTGTTAATTATCACAAGGTTTGTTTTTCTGTCGGGGATTCGGTGATCTGTTTGTTTCTCAAAAATCCAGAAAGTTTTGAATATCTCATTCACCAGAACAGATTCTGCGTTGAGCATATATCATTTGGTAGTATGGTCAAATTTCAAATTCTTGCACAATTCCCAGTAGATCACCTTTCCCACCCAGTCGTTCCTAGTCTTGCATTCCTTAGGTGCTAGTTTTTTATGCATTTGCTTATTATGTGACTTATTATTATTATTATTTTACTCATTCGAGAGTTCTTGACAGCAGTTTTTCACTGGACTTTGAGTGATAGCAAGTCCCTTCAAGTCTCCAGGACTCTTCTGAGTATTCTGGCAGATCTCAACAATGTAGTAGTTTGAATGGTCTCTATTTGTCCACTTATTTCCAAGTCCTCCAGTCCTTTTACCAATCCTTTGGGGATTGTCCTAAGTGCACCACCAACAAATAGTATCGCCGTCACCTTTACCTTGCAAAGTATTTTTTTAGTTCTCTAGCAAGGTCGAGATACTTTTATCTCTTTTCGTTTTCTTTTATCTTCATTCAATGGTCTCCCAGGACGGCAAAGTCTTCCATTCGTCAGTTTCACTTTTTTTGTTGCCTATCAATATAACTGGTCATCTGGCCGAGATTTGGTGATTTGTTTGAATCTCAAAATCTCCAAAGAATTTTGTGCGTCTCATTTTCCATGAAGGATTCTGGGCTGAGAATATACCATTTGTTCATAAGGCCAAATTCAAACTTCTTGTACAATTCCGAGTAGATCACTTTCCACACCCACTTGTGTCTCGTCTTATACTCTCTTTGTGCTAATTTACTGCATTCACTTATGTGATTGATCGTTTCGTCTCTGTCACCACATAATCTACATATACTATTTTGTTGCCTCTTGTTTATTCTTGCTTTGACGTAGTTAGTCCTTATGGCGTTGTTTTTATTATTATTATTTATTCCTTTGAGAGCTTTTTTCCCAGCAGCGTTAGCTGATGATTTCTCACTAGAGTTAGAGGCACAGCAAGTCTCCTCGACTTACCAGGACTCTTCTCAGTATTTTGGTCAATCCTAATAATCCTGTTGTCTTGATGGTCTTTACTTGTCCACTTATTTCCGAGTATTGCATTACTGTTAGCAATATTTGGGGGATTATCCCTGGTGTATCAACCACAAGTGGTATCACTGTCACCTCCATGGAGGTGCCCGTGGTGTAATGGTTATCGTCGTAGGAAATGGACACGGTGACACGAGTTCAAATCGTAGACGAGGCTGATTGTATTTCACATAGCACTAATATCCTTGGGAAAGGTATTAATCCAATTATTCTCCCTCCAGCTATGGGTAAAATAGTAGGACAGATTAGGTTCTTCAGCCTTGGTGAGGCAACTAGTCTAGGAGAAGGAAAACTCTGAATTCAAACCAGTTAAACTCCGCTTAAAAAGATTGACCTTGTGTCATATCCTGCCCGAGCGGAGGGGGTTGGTAAATAGGATCACTGTCACCTTCGTGTTCCATAGTCTTTTTAGTTTTCTAGCAAGGTCGAGGTACTTATATCTCTTTTTGCTTTCTTTTATTTTCATACTATTTCTATCGGGACGGCAAAGTCAACTATTCGGAAGGTCCTCTTTGTCTTTGCTTCCTATCATCTGGTCATCTGTCCGATATTAAGTGATCCGTTTGTGTCTCAAAATCCCTGAGAAATTTGTATGTTTCATTCACCAGGACGGATTTTAGGTTGTGCTTACACCACTTGTTCTTAAGGTCAATTTTAAATTTGTTGTACTTCTCCATGGGAATTATCTTCCCAACCCATTTGTGTCTAGCCTTATACTCTTTTTGTGTTATTTTACTACATTCGCTTATTACTTGAAAGATCGCTTCGTCTTCATCATCACATAACCTACATTTACTATTTTGTTACGTCATATCTATTTTTGCTTTAACGTAGTTTGTTCTTATGGTGTTGTTTTGTGCTTCTATTAAAAAAGACTCAGTTTTTCTCTTAAGCTTCCTCGTTCTTAGCCATATCCTGATCTTCTCATATGAGATTTCGCTTGTTTGTCGTTTGAAATATCCAGTTGTTTTTCTTTCCATTTTTGTTTTCTAGTTATTGTTGTTCTGTTCATACTTGTGTTGTTAGTGTTGTTTTTGTTTGCTGTAATCAGTCCTTCTTTATTCTTTTTAATGTAGTCATCGAGATGTCTTTTCGAGTTACCAACCATATGTTCAATACTGGCGAATCCTCTTCCTCCTTCTTTTCTTGACACATACAGTCTTTCTGTATCATCTTTTGGACGTAAGGCCTTATGCATCGTCATGAGTTTTCTTGTTCTCTGGTTCATTTACCGAAGTTCTTGTCCGCCAAAAGAATCGTTCCGAGTATATTACGAAAGGAATAACTAAGGTGTTTATATCTTTGATGAAGTTTCTGCTTTATAGTTCAGTTTCGATTAGTTTTCACTTTCTCTTGGGGTATTATTCTCTCATTTCCGCATGTTTGATGGTGTCCCCTTCCAATATTCCCAAGTATTTGTAAGTTGCTTTATCTCTGAGCATTCTGATTTTTCTTGATTTAGAAGATCTATTCCTTCCGTAATTTACTGGTTTCCGCTTTTTATTATTTGCAAAGCAAATTTTTCGATGCCAAATTCCATCCCTATATAATCACTTTATATCCTCACTGACTGTAATTGGGTTTCCAATTCTTTTTCAGTTTGCTGTCATCCATGTACATTAGGTGGTTGATTTTTTCTTGCGACTTATAAAGTTTATATCCGTTTGTTCATTTCATAAGTGAGGGATTTAGTGGTATCATCGCTATTACAAATAGTAATAATGATAGCTCATCATCTTGGAAGATACCTCTCTGGATTTTCACCTCTGCTAAACTTTTCTTTCCTGCTGTTAGTTCCACTCTCCTGTTTTCAATAATAATAATAATAATAATATTAATAATAATTATTGAGTTTTTCACATCAGTATGAGCTGATGGTTTTTCAATGGAGTTTGAGAGACAGCAAGTCTCCTCAAGTCTCCAGGACTCGTCTCAGTATTCTGGCCGTCCTCCTTGAGGGTTTGTCGCATCAGCGTTGGTTTTTCGCTGGAAACTGAGTGACCGCAAGTCTCCTCAACTCTATTGGACTCTTCTCAATATTCTGACCGATCTCAATAACGCACTAGTTTGAATGGTCTCCACACGTCCTCTTATTTCTAAGTTCTCTTGTGCCTTTATTAATCCTTTGGTGACTGTACCAAGAGCACCAATTACAATTGGTATAAACGTCATTTTCATGTTCTACAGTTTCTTCAATTCCCTCGTAAAGTTGCGGTATTTATCCTTCTTTTAACTTTTTCTTTCAATTTAACTCTATGGTCAGCCTGGACTGCGAGTTTTTCAAATCACCGGACGGTCTTTCACTGAAGACAGAGTGACCGCCACTCTCTTCAAGTCTTGAAGACTCTTCTGAGTTTTCAAGCTGATTTTAACAATACTATGGTGTATATGGTCTCGATTATTCCTCTACTCGCCGATTCCTCAAGTCTCCTATCTAAGCTTTTGGGGACCGTTCCAAGCGTACCAATTCGATATTGCTATCACCTTCATGTTCCACTACTTTTTCATCTCTAGCAAGATCTAAGTATCAAAGAAAAAACATCGTCCAGGACATAACTTATTATCAAGTCACAACGCAATCGTCAAACAGATCTTTGAAGATAAGTAGTCATGACCCAATCCATTTCTGAGATGGGTGATCAGTGAAGAACAGCAGATACCGTAAGCTATCTAAGGCCTGTGAGACTGACTAAACAAAAGCTGTCTAAATAACTAGTCCTATTAATTTTCAAGTTAAGCGATATTAAGCCTATTCAGTACTTAGATGGATGACCACTTAAAACCAGCAGGTACCGTAAACAATCTGAGGCCTGTGCGCATGATTAAGCAAAAGTTGAATAAATCATTAGTCCTATTAATCTTAAAGTTAAATAACATTGAACCTATTCAGTACTTAGATGGGTGACCACTGAGAAACAACAGGTACTAAGAAAAGGCCGAATAAATAAAAATAGTGCCCGTGACATAAACAGAAACACACTGGCCTCTTTATTTAGGGACAATATTCACTTCTCGTAATGTCTTAATGCAAATGTATTACTGCACCGGAAAAACTGTTTTATCCCTGGTGAATGCTTGCATTCCTCTATGAAGATTCTCTGTAGGCAGTTCTGACCGAAATTTCTGGAATTTGCCTCTTGAATTGCTGCCCAAATATTTTTCTGCTGGCACTTGTTTTCTCACAAGAGACGACAAAGTTATGATTAATAACTTTTCTATGACACGATTTTTCTTGTCTTATTCAATGCGAGATGACAGAAATGATTGGTTAATATCCTGTTGGCGTTCAGCGCTTCTTACTCTTGCCAGTTCGGAGGCGCCAATTTATGATAAAACATATTCGTATCCTATTCATCAAAAAACTACTTCGCATTCAGGGGTTTCGCCTAATGATGACAGTGTCGGCACAAAAGGTGTTTTTATTTTTTTTATTCTAACACCGGTAAGATTGAAATTGATATAAAACCAGTTATTTCGGAAGTTTACGCTTGGAACTGATTTTCTTTTAATACATCTACGTGAGTGTAAAAAGATGCGCCAAAAATCTTATGATGAATTGTTTATTCAGAATCGATAATGACTTTTTTTTTTCTTAATATAACCATACATATTCATATTTTTTAATTGTAGTATAAAAGGTTTGAAAATGTCGCGTTGATTTAAGAAACGTGTTCAAACAATTATTCAAATTAAAACTATTCGCCAAGACAAAAAATAAACAACGAATAATTTTTTTCAAAATTCACACACAGCGAGTTTTCCACTGGTCGAAGCACATATTAAACTATTATTTTGATATGATGTAAAGCTGCTTTGTCATGTTTCTTTGAATGTTGTCCGTATTCTCAAATCAATGGGAAAGTCCTGAATCACGAGATATGAGGCTAAGTTGCCAAGTGGTAAGATGGAAATTGGTATAAAACAATCAATTTTGTTTCTATAAGCGGAAGTCTACGCTTAGAACTGAATTCTTTCTTTTCATACATCAGCGTAATTGTAAAAGAGATGAGTAAAATTTTATATATGGATAATTCAGAATTAGATTAGATTTATAATGCCCGTGGTGTAATGGTTATCGTCGTAGGAAATGGACACGGCGACACGAGTTCAAATCCTGGACGAGACTGATTGCATTTCACATAGCACTAATAACCTTGGGAAAGGTATGAATCCAATTATTCTCCCTCCACCGATGGCTAAATAGTAGGGCAGACTAGGTTCTTCAGCCTTGGTGAGGCAACTAGTCTAGGAAAAGGAAAACTCTGAATTCAAACCAGTTAAACTCCGCTTAAAAATTGACCTGCCCGAGCGGAGGGTGTTGGTAAATTGATAATAATTTTTTTTTTTAAACTCGAGCATACATACTTATAAATTTTAACTGTAGAATAACAACTTGCAATTGACGTGATGATTTACATATTCTATTTGACAAATTTTTGACTGTTTATAAAGACAAAAATTAACAACGAATAAAACAAATTTTCTTCAAAAGTTAACTGTTATTCAAGCGAGTTTCTCATTAATTGAATCCCTTCTGGAACTCTTTATTTGATATGTGTTTCGGATGGCACTGGGTGTGATAAGCATTGAGGGTACTGCTCTTGCATTATCCTTTATTACGCTAAAAACAGTTTGTTAAAGATTATGGAAACTGGCTTACTAATTTCTTTGTTTCAAATTGGCTCTGATTCGTCCAGACGTCTAGACTGATGTCTCGACTAATGTCAAGAAGTCAATAAATCATCACTTCTTTGTATAAGTTGCACACCTGTGTATACATCTTCATTTACATTTTAGATTTTTAAAATTCAAATTTTTTAAAAATTTCAGTTTCGATCATTTTTTTTATCTCCTATTCAACTTGAATATACGCTCTTTAAATGGGATCCATTTCCACCGCCCACATATCGGATCAAAGATTAGGAACAATCTCAGAATTTAGAAAAGAAGTATAAAACTGAAGCTGTATTCACCAAAACAAAAATGAACAAGGAGTGAAACATTATTTTCTTCATTATAGTTTCTTTGGTATTGAACGTCTATAACTCCTTATTTGACGCGGCGTGAAGATGCGGCTTCATATTTCTACTCGTTCCTCTACCTTCTCAAACTTTACCCTTGAATTTAATTTTCTGTTTAAGAAATAAGAAATAATTTCTGCACAAAGTATTTGCTTTTTGACGAAACCAGCTTAATAGAAAGACTTATTCTTGAATATAGTAGACCCGTTCAAATACTTCTGCAACAATATCTAATCTATTGAAAGTGATGTCAGCATACGCGGAGGGAATCCGTGGACTGCCATTGACTGGTCATCAATCATATTGAAATCTAATCTCACTAATAAAATAAGTAAAACGAGATTTCTTCCAATCTCTGGCTGTGTCAGTACTACTGTATGGCTGAAACACGCAAAGAAACAGGTATATATATATATATATATATATATATATATATATATATATTAAATCATTTGTGAAGGAATAGGTAACATTTTAAATTCGAGCTCATTTGTTTGCTCACAATCAAATCGGTTCAAGAATTTCTATTTAACACTAACAATTCAATTTAACATCAGTGCACTGTTAAAAGGTTAACTAAGGTTAACCAGTTCTATTTTACCCATAGATGGGATTCTGATCAGTACTTGTACAAAATACAAAAACAGAGGGAAAAATTTTGTATTTCGCAATTTTAAACAACCATCGTTGATCTCACATCACTAATATCATCCCTCATAGTCCTAATGATGGTTCATTCGAACCGAAACGCTATAGTGTCGACTTTGCTTCTCAATAAATCTCTCCTTCTACTTGGATTATTTTGTTTTCAATTTTTCTTTATATATTGTCGGATTACACTCCATTATTATCCCCTCCCATATATATATATATATATATATAACCCCAGTACATATATATATATATATATAATTTCAAGTAACTAATAATAATCCTAAGGTGGAATTCGCTTGGCGTAGTAGTGGAAGTGCTAGATTGCAGCCATGATGTTAGCAAGTTCGAACCCTAGTCGCGCTATTACGTTCATTCTCGTATTAATGCTCTTGGGAAAGTTACTGAACCCCATTATACCCCCCAGTTGGATTAAATAGTATCACTGCTGTTCGTGATGGGAAGCAGGTGGCCGTATAGTTGGTGCCTTGTGGAGTATTGCCGCCAGGACTTGTTCAATATTGCTTGCAGCATTCTTGTGTGATTGCCGTCTAGCTTCTTCCCCAGTCGTTTAGTTAGCGTCCAAGTAGTGCATCCATAGAGCAGCATCGATACGACCGCTGCCGGGAAGAAACTGTGCGTGTAAATGAATGAATAATGTTGAAGAAAATTATTTGAGTTGAATTGCAATACTTGAAACCAGACAATTGAATGAAAACAAATGAGCTCTGGTTCGTTTGAAATGTTATCTGAAAACAATTTGTTTGCAAATTACATTTATTCAATATATACGTACTAACAGGAATTAGCATTGAATTACTCAACTAACCAAATCAACCTAACTAAGCCCTATCAGTAAACCTCCCTTTGCCCTTGTCACTAGATCAAAATCCCAACTGTTTCTCACAAATTAAAAGTAATTTTCTTCCCTCGTAAGGGTCAAGTCCAAAAGCTTGCATCCCAACTTACGCATCTTGAGCCAACAAAATTTACACTGTAATTAGTTTCATCTATAGATGGATTGTCAGATACGGTTCAGTTTAAAATGAGTAGAGGGTGGAGGGACCATGTTAAGTTGTTGTCATTATTAAATTTGAGGCTAACAAGTGCGATTATTCAAGATAGCCCCTTGTGTAATACAAGCTGATACAACCTTGACAACCCTTCCCTTCTCACCATTTTGGATTGATGTAACCAGTTAAACCGAACCCGAACATTCTCAGGAAGGAAGATATTAATCAACCCGTTGAGTGGCTTCGAGTCGCGACACAAAATAAATAAGTCGAAGCGGAAGTTTCGATAGACAAGTGCAGCTTAAATATAAGGATCATTATCAGCTAATCTCTCTCTCTCTCTCTCTCTCTCTCTCTCTCTCTCTCTCTCTCTCTCTCTCTCTCTCTCATCTCGTTTATTTTCCTAATTTCGGGTTTGAATGCACTTAAAAACGGTGTCTTTATACTCTTCAAAGACCAAAGGCAGTAAAACTACCGGATTAACACAAGTGTTCTCTCTACAACCAATTACCTGTGTACAATAGTTCCCAGCATCTTTTTGGAAAAGTACAGACTTTATAATGGAAACGTTGGCACACATATGGACAAATAAACAAAAATCTCAGTTCCTGTAATTATTCTATCATAGTTATCTATCTATTCATCTAGATATGTATTATTATTATTATCATTATATACTCTTTTAGAGTTTTTCACATCAGCGTTAACTGATGGTTTTACACTGGAGTTTGAATGGAAATTTTCTAAGCTTTTTTTTTGCTTAGATGTGGCACAAGGCCATATGAAAGGGGCACCCAATGACACTGGAGTTTGAATGACAGCAAGTCTCAGTATTCTGGCCGTTCTTAGCAATGCTGTCGTTTGGATAGTCTCTACCCGTCCACCAATTTCCAATATTACTATTATTATTATTATTATTATTATTATTATTATTATTATTATTATTATTATTTACTCCTTTAGAGTTTCTCACATCAGTATTAGCTGATGGCTTTTCACTGGAGTTTGAGTGACAGCAAGTCTCCTCAAGTCTCCAGAACTCTTCTCGGTATTCTGGCTGTTCTCAATAATGCTGTCATTTGTATAGTCTCTACTCGTCCGCCAACTTCCAAATCCTCCAGGCCTTTTAATAATCCTCTAGTTATTGTGTCAAAAGCACCACTCACCATTGGTACTATCATCACTTTCATGTTCCACAACTTTTTCTAGCAAGGTCGAAGTACTTATCCTTCTTTTCACATTCTTTCAGATTTATTCTGTGGTCAGCAGGGACAGCAAAGTCGACAATTTTGCAAATTCTCTTTTTTTGTTGTTGATTATTATAAGGCTTGGTCTTCTGGCCGAGATTAGGTGATCCGTTTGTATGTCAAAGTCCCATAGGAGTTTATGTGTGTCATTTTCTAGGACAGGTGCTGGGTTGTGTATCATTATTATTATTATTATAATTCACTCAGAGCTTTTCAAATCAGCGTTAACCGATGGTTTTTCCCTGGAGTCTGAGTGGCAGAAAGTCTCCTCAAGTTTCCAGGACTCTTCTCAGTATTCTGGCTGTTCTCAATAATGCTGTCGTTTGGATGGTCTCCACCCGTCCGCCAACTTCCAAGTCCTCCAGTCCCTTTAGTAATACTTTAGTTACTGTTCCAAACGCACCAATTACAATTGGTATAATTGTCACTTGCATGTTCGACAGGTCTTTTTCTATTCCCTTGCAAGATCGAGGTACTTACTTATCCTTCTTTTCACGTTCTTTGTTTTATCCTGTGGTCTGCCGGGACAGCAAAGTCGACTATTTTGCAAGTTCTCTTTTTTTTTTTTTTTTTGTTGATTATTATTTTGTCTGGTCTTCTGGCCGGGATTAGGTGATCCGTTTGTATGTTAAAGTACCATAGGTGTTTATGCGTGGCATTTTCTTGGACAGATGCTGGGTTGTGTATATACCATTTGTCAGTATGATCGAATTTAATTTCTTACACATTTCCCAGTCGTGTCTCACCTTATACTCTCTCTGTGCTAATTTGCTGCATTCGCTTATTATATGATGGTTTTATCTTTGTCACTACATAGCCTGCATTTGCTATTTTGTTGATATGATTGGTTCTTAGGGCGCTATCTTGTGCTGCTATTAGGAGAGATTCTGTTTCTCTCTTAAAGTTTCCTTTTCTTAGCCATTTCCAAGTTTTATTGCGTGAGATATTGTTTATTTGTCGTTTAAACCGCCCATAGATTTGTTTTCCTTCCCATTTTTGTTTCCTAGTTATTGTCATTCTGTTGTTCATCATGTTATCAGTATTGTTTCTGGTGGCTGTAATGAGTCTTCCTTCGTGTTTTTGTATATAGTCTTTGAGTCGTATTGATGCGTCAACGCTGTCTTCAATGCTGGCAAGTCTTCTTCCTCCCTCTTTTCTTGAAACATAATCTGTCAATGTCGTCTCTGGGATGTAAAGCCTTATGCATTGTCATTAGTTTTCTTGTTCCTTGGTCCATTTGTTTAAGTTCGTCTCTGGTCCACTTGAGAAAGGGTCGGGAATATCTAACGAGTGGTACAGCCCAGGTATTTATTCCTTTGATAAGATTTCTGCAATTGAGTTTTGTCTCGAGTAGTTTTCTAGTTCACCTGAGATATTCTTTCTGAAATTTTTCTTTCATTTCTGCTTGTTTGATGGTGTCAGCCTCCAAGATGCCCAAGTATTTGTAGGTTTCGTTTTCTGCGAACGTTTTTATCTTATCCTTGTTTGGTAGTTCCATTCCGTCAGTTAGCTGCCGTTTACCACTTTTCATTACAAGCATTGCACACTTTTTTATGCCAAATTCCATTCTTATGTCCCGGCTGTATATTCTAACTGTGTGTATTAGGGTTTCCAGTTCTTTTTCATTTTTTGCAAATAGTTTGATGTCGTCCATGTACATTAAATGATTAACTTTTTCCTGTGATCTACTGAGTTTGTATCCGGTTGTGCATTTTCTGAGTATGTGGTTAAGTGACATCATGGCAATTATGAATAGTAAGGGTGATAGAGCATCTCCTTGGAAAATACCTCTTTGGATCTTTGCTTACGCTAATCTTCTTCCTCCTGCTGTCAATTCAACTCTCCAGGTTTTCATAGTTTTGTCGATGAAGTTTATGACTTCGTCTGATATTTTGTACATTTTGAGGCTGTTTATTATCCAACTATGCGGAACCATGTCATATGCCTTCTTGTAGTCAATCCAGGCCATAGCTAGATTTTTCCGTCGGGTTTTGCTCTCATCTAGGATGTGTTGATCTATGTAAAGTAATTCTGCTGTGCCTCTAGATCTATTATTATTATTATTATTATTATTTACTCATTAGATTTTTTCACATCAGCGTTTACTGATGGTCTTTCACTGGAGTTTGAGTGACAGCAAGTCTCCTCAAGTCTCCAGGACTCTTCTCAGTATTCTGGCCGTTCTCAATAATGCTGTAGTTTGGATGGTCTCCTCTCGTCCGCCAACTTTCAAGTCCTCCAGTTCCTTTAATAATCCTTTAGTTACTGAACCAAAATCACCAATCACAATTGGTATAATTGTCACCTTCATGTTCCATAGTTTTTTCAATTACCAAGCAAAATCGAGGTACTTATCCTTCTTTTTACATTCTTTCAGTTTTATTCTGTGGTCAGCCGGGACAGCAAAGTCGAATTATTATTATTCATTCTAAGTTTAACACACAAGCTCTTACTTTTTTCGCTGGGGTTTAAGTGACAGCAGGTCTTCTCAGTTTTCTAGGATTCTTCTTCGTACCTTATCCTATTTCAATAGTGCTTTGGTCTGGATTGTTTCTATTACAACTACTACTACTACTGCATTTTACCCTATCTTATTACTGTTACTTTTTATCTCAATACTCTGGATCGAAAAAATCGTTATAACTATTTCGAGTTTTTCACCTCAGCATCATCCTGTAGTTCTACACTGCAGTCCGAAGGATTACGATTTTTCCCCCTTATTTCCAATTCCTTCAGTCTTTTCTCCAAGCTTATTATTATCATTATTATTACAACTACTACTACAACTTTTATTCCTTTTAATACAACAACTACTACAACTTTTATTTTTATCTCATACCTCCAGGATTCTTCTAAATATTTTAGCTGATCTTAACAGTACTATGGTCTGGATGGTCTTGATTCTTCCTCTGATTTCCAATTCCTCCATTATCTTTTCCAAGTCTTTGAGAACCGTCTCAAGGCCCAACTACAATTAGTATTGCCGTCACCGTCAAGCTTTGTTAGCTCTTTGGCAAGATATAAGTATTTTCTATCTTTCCTTATAGTTTCAGTCTTTGCTCCGCAGAAACGGCAAAATCTACTAGTTGAGAAGTTCTTTTTTTTTTTTTTTTGCTTCTTTTTAATTAACAGTAAATCTGGCCTACTAGTTGGTTTGGTTTGATTTCTTTGTTTAATGGCATATCAACCTTTGTTGGTTATCTAATGCCAAAGCCATTCTCCTAGAAGAACAGTAGGGGTACTATTTAACCCATAGCTGGGAGGATAAGGGAGTTCATACCTTTCCCAAGAGTATTTGCCCGAACGTGAACGTAATAGCGCGACTGGAGTTCGAACTAGCTTTCTACGATTCCGCAATCCGTCGCTTTAACCACGACACCACGAAGACACCCCCCAGCTAGTTGAAATTCGGTGATCCGTTTCTATCTCATCATCCCACGAAATTTTGAATGTTATCATTATTAATACATTATTTTTACACGATCTTATTACTTTTATTTTTTTTATCTCACGACTCTTTATATTGATTATTGCTAATAGTAGTTGTAGTAGTAGTAGTAGTCAGCAAATGGGTTAAATAATATCACTGCTGTTCTTCTCTAAGGATAGCTTTGGAATTAAATAACGTATGGAGGTTGATATACCATTAAACAAAGAAAGCAAGCCAAATTAAGTTATTATTATTAGTAGAAGTAGTAATAGTTTTATTGTCACCTTTTATCACATAATTCTGGGTCGGTAAACTCTCATGATTATCATACCACTCTAGTCGTTTGGTTTGGTTTGGTTTCTTTGTTTAATGGCATATCAACGTTTGTAGGTTATTTAATGCTAAAGCTATTCTTCGAGAGGAACAGTAGTGGTACTACTTAACCCATAGCTGGGAGGATAAGGGAGTTCATACCTTTCCCACGGGTATTTGCCTGAAAGTGAACGTAATAGCGCGACTGGAATACGAACTCGCTTACTACGATTCCCCTCCAGTCGTGTTTTTCATGCCAGCACTAACTGGCGTTTTCTCTTTGAAGCAAGTTTCTCTCGATTTCTGGAACTCTTTTAAGTATTCAACCTGATTTTCATAGTCCCGTGGCCTTAAAACTCTCGATTCTTTCCAAGATCTCGAGTTCCCTCTGTCTCTTTTCTATTCCCTTAGAGACCGTTCCAAGGATTTCAGTTACAATTGGTATCCCAGCCTTTTTAAAACTCTGACAAGATCCAGTTATTTGTCCATCTTTTCGCTTTCTTTTACCTACTAGATAACAAGTTCTTTTATTTTTGTTAACACTTAGTCTTCAAACCAAGATTGAATGGTCCGTTTGTACGACAAAGTCCCATAGTAGTTCATTCATTTCCTTTTCAAGGATAAATTCATGTTTATACCTTTATCATTTATAAGAATGATCAAATTAATCTCTTGCACAATTCCAAGTGGATCATCTTGCCTACCCAATCATGCCTGCTCTTGTATTCCCTTTGTGCTAGGGGGTGTCCTTGTGGTATAATGGTTAAAGCGATGGACTGCGGAATCGTAGTACGCGAGTTCGTACTCCAGTCGCGCTATTACGTTCACTTTCGGGCAAATACCCTTGGGAAAGATACGAACCCACTTATCCTCCCAGCTATGGGTTAAATAGTACCACTACTGTTCTTCTAGGAGAATGGTTTTGGCATTAAATAACCTGCGAGGGTTGATATGCCATTGAACAAAGAAACCAAACCAAACCCTTTGTGCTAGCTTACTAATCCTTTTAATTCAGTACCATATGGCCTACACTTGCTATTATTCTACGTATCTTGTTGTTGCTTTTTCTTTCTAGCACAGAACTCTGCGTTGTCTTGCTCTT